>BSBK01005961.1:367500-777500 GCA_027943335.1 Chamaecyparis obtusa
CAGTGACAAAGTTATCACAAAGGGATGTAGAAGTAGAAGTAAAAACTCATTGTTCACATTCTCTTTGTTTCTTCATAAAATTAAGATCATTAACCTTATACTCCCCAATAAAGGTAAGATTAAAATCCAAGGTTCCCCAATCATCTTCAGGAAGAGAATTAGAGGAAAAAGAATTACTATTATAAATAGGAGTAGTGTGATTTTGAATATTCAGACAAGGATTAGGTGCATCATCCACATGAAGTGTATACATCTTGTTGTTATGTATAAACTTGACTTTATAGTGAAGGGTGGAAGGAATGACATGCTTCTCATGCAACCAAGGTCTACCCAAAAGAAGGTTATAATTGAGAGGTCTAGGCATAACATGAATAGGTGTATTTAGGATGACCAGACCTATTTTGATAGGTAAGGTAATGATTCCTAAAGTGTTCTTAGCAATGTTATCAAAGCTAGGAATAGGAACATTGTCAGGTTGAAAAGTTAAAAGATCGACGTTAATCGCTTTAAGCATGTCCATGCTACAAAAATTAAGCCCAAATCCATTATCAATCAAGGTCCTATGAATGATACTTTTATTGATAGTTACAACTATTGGAAAGTTGTCTATACTGAATTATATGACTAGATATAGTGTTTTCATTATGGAAACAAATTCATATAGCAGTTTGGAGACAACACACTTAGTGTAAAGATCAGAATTCAGTTAAGTGTTGAAGACTGGACAACATACAGAGTTCTAGCAGCTTAGAGCATTAGCGCATGTGTGTATGGATGAATTATGGTATGTGCCCTATAAGGTAAGGTTGTTAGACTATACTTATGCTTAGTCTAGGAGCTCATAAGTAGATATGCAAAGATATGAAAGTTACAGTCAGTTGAAGTTGCACAACTAGTGTGTGCTAGTAGCGAATAGAGCATGGAGTGGATAGTTAGCTTTTTGGTTTGTGATTATAATTTAATGTTGTAAAGGCTATGTGCCCATTGTATTTAGGTTTTCAACATATTTACATGTATAATTGTAAGCACGCTTAAGCCAATTCATTTGGAAGAGTTGTTTGTAATTAGTTATAGGGCCAACCTAATTGTATAATTGGTATAAGAAAATAAATATAAGGTGCACCCATTGTATTCAACATGGAAATGAAAATAGAGTTGTGATAAGAAAAGAAGAGGTATGCAAAGTGAGCATAAGATGTATTAGAGCTTTTCTAGAGGTCAAAGCATCAGCGCACCAAAGGAACTGATCTGACAAGCAGTGTCACAACAAACTGTTTACCTACAGATATAGTGTGTATCTAATTCAGAAGGTTGTAGCCTTCACCATTTCAGCAATGAGCTCTAGGATAGTGAGTCCACTCCCCTAATAGGGATCATTGTAAAAGACTCCTAATAGGGTCCAACCCTTAACAAGGTCTACTATACTAAAAGAATTGTAAAGCTACTCCTAACAGGGTAAAGGATCTTCTAATAAGGATCACAAAACACTAGTGCAGATTATTAATGGGTGTCAAGTCCCACTAGGGTTTTTACCTATTTGGGTTTCCCCATAACCATATTGGTGTCATGTGTTGATTTCATGTTTCATGTTTATGTGAATTTTTAATTCAGTTCTTAAGCATTCATGTTCAGAATAAAGATTAAAGTAAAAAGTTAAAATACAATGAACACTGATTCAACCCCCCTCCTCTCAGTGTTCCCATTCCTAACAATTCATATCAGAGCTTTGGTCCTCAGTAAATAAGTTTAACCACTTGAGGAGATCATGGACAAAGTAGATATGAAACATCTAAAGAAAAATCTTGAAGCCGCTCTTGAAGACCTGGACAATTCAGAAAGAGAAATTGAAGAACTAAAAGAAAAATTTAGTGAATATTTTGAACAGTTTGTTGCCTGAAGATAAGAAAGTACTAAAGGTACATTTGATTGATGATGTTAGCACAATCATCTCACAGTTCAAAGTCAATTTTTCTAGCCTAAAAGAATCTATGTCCATAGTGGCAGAAGAGAAATACTTGAAGAAGAGACTCAGTGAACTAATGAAAAACTTTGCACTTGACTTAAGTTCACTTAAGTTTGGTCAGGCATCCTTGAAGGAATTTGCAAATCAAGGAAGGAAAGTCTTTGCAAAATCCATGGATCAAGATAAGCTCACTAATGCCCATCTTAAGAAGATCAAAGATGCAGAGGAAATGATTGAGAAGGTGAAGAATTTAGTGCTAGACACATCCACTGATGTGAACATGTGTAACAATGTCTATCAAGGTCAGTTGGACATAATGGAGAAGGCTAAGGAGAAGCAAGTCATGAGAAATCCTCTCCTTGTGAAATCTTGTGTGCACAGTTGATAAACAACATCAAGGCCATCAAACATGACAAAATAAAGTTATTCAAGTTTGGTTCCCTAATCATCTATATGTACCTTCATATAGTTGGTAAAGTGTCAAACTTGTATCTAGACAAGTCCATTCCAACCATGCCATAGATATCAAACAAGGCATGGACTAAAAGCACCTTAAGAGACTATATAACCTTGGAATTGAAGACCTCAGAGAAATAATGCAGATGATGTATAAGATTCCTGAGAATATTGTGGAGAAGTATAAAGACACAATATGCTTTATGGTGGAGATAGACACTACATGTATGGAAGCCATTGAGCCTAGAACTAAGTGGATTCATCCACTTGGGTATGAGGTAGAGGAAAAAGTTCTTGAAGCTTATGCACAAGTATTGCTATTAGCCCCTAAAGATGATAATGAACCTAGGTGGGGAACCTATGAAGAAAAGACTAGAGAAGTTGATGCTAAGCTTAAAAATACTGCAACAAAAAGAAACGTTGCAAAGGTCACATCTAAAATCTTAAGAATACATGATGTATCTCAAGTAGATCTCAATAAAGCAAGGGATGAAAACATTGCCCTAGAATTGAAAGGCACAACAGCAGAGGAAGAACAAGAAGATCCTAAACTGAAGAAGATAAAAATTGAATTAGATGACAGTCATAAGGGTAAAGAAGATAGTACTCCTTCTATGCCCAAAGATACTTCTCTAGAGTATAAGCCTTTATTCAAGAGGAAGAAAGAAGATAGCACTAATCATCCATCCACATGAGCATTAAGGAGCAAGAAAAACACTCAAGCATCTCCTGAGGTAGGATTCAGACCTAGTCTTAAAGTTTTGAATGCAAGAATTGTTGATGAGGGAAGAATTGATCAAGTAGAGAAGTATTATGACACATACAGTGAGATTGACAAATCAGAAATTCATAGTATGATTGTCAAACACATGATCAAGTTCAAAAAGATAGTCCTTGAGTTGAAAACAAAAATTTCAGATAAAGTATGGGATATTTTGGAAAATCTAAAGAGACAAGCAAATGAAGAAGATCTAAGGATCAGAGAAAATGTATTAGAAGATACTCTACCAGTATGTTCTAAAGAAGAAGTGGAACTAATATTGAATTTGGTGAAGCCGTACCTTAGGAAAAAGATGAGAACTCTTCATATTATGAACAAAGATTATGAGATAATTATGAAGGAAATAGAAAAGGCTTTTGAGAAGGTGTTATTAGAACAACAGATAAAACCACCTACTGTGCCCATCTCTCATGCATCCATTAAGGAAGATAAAGTGGCAAAGCCCACCAATGTACCAATGAAAGGTCCTCAGGACTCAACACCCATAGCAGGAACTCAAACAGAAGCAGACAAGTCTGCGCCCATGACAGAATCACACATGGACATCACTATTATCATAGATAATGTGGAAATAGCCATGACGGCTATTGATAAGGAGTTGGACAAGTTTGAGGAAGCATTTTTCAGTATTAAGGAAGCTGAAAATCTATGCAGTAGTACACCTCCTATTCAATAGGAAGAAGTACTCATAGAAGATGCTTCTGATGAGAAAGAAGAAGAGAAGAAAGAAGGAGAAAAGGAAATAGAAAGAAAAGATGAAATTATTGTTGAACTAGTCTTAGTAAAATAAGAAGTGGTGATGGACAACACTCCCATCACTCCCTCCTCAACATTGCTATCAAGTTTGACACTTGACACAAGCAGTTTGGATTCTTGGAAAGAAGAAGACCTGATTAAGTTCAGTGTCCTGGCTATGGAGAAGATAAGGTCTAGACAGACTCAATTGAGGAATTCTCTTGTGCCCTCACTAGACATTCTCAGTCAGAACATAAAGGAGATTGATGTGACCATGATAACCTATGATCAATGTTTGAGCATAGAATTAGAGAAAATGGAGAAGCTTCGATATGCATTATGCGCCCATCTATAGATAATCAATTCTCTAATAACCTTTTGGAAGAAGGAGATCCAAAAAATCAAGATTGCATATCTAGATGTTTTCCCTCAATAAGTAAGTGTATATATAGTTTTTTGATGCACCTTTTTCATTAATGTCAAAGGGGAAGTTGTGTATATAATATGGAGTACATATATGCATAGGAGATATAAGATTATGTATAGAAGATGTATAGAAGACAAAAGTTTTTGTGTAAAGGTACAGTTAGCAACTTGGCCATATTCCTTTGTTGCCATCAATGAAAAAGGGGGAGATTGTTGGCAAGTTGTCTATACTGAAGTATATGACTAGATATAGTGTTTTCATTATGGCAACAAAGTCATATAGCAGTTTGGAGACAACACACTTAGTGTAAAGATCAGAATTTAGTTAAGTGTTGAAGACTGGATAGCATACATAGTTCTAGTAGCTCAGACCATTAGTGCACGTGTGTATAGATGAATTATGGTATGTGCCCTAGAAGTTAAGGTTGTTAGACTATACTTATTCTTAGTCTAAGAGCGCATAAGTAGATATACAAAGATATGAAAATTACAGTCAATTGAAGTTGCACAGCCAATGTGTGCCAGCAACAAACAGAGCATGGAGCTAATAGTTAGATTTTTGGTTTGCGATTATAATTTAATGTTGTAAAGGATATTCATCCATTGTAATTAGGTTGCTAATATATGTACATGTATAATTGTAAGCATGATTAAGCCAATTCATTTGGAAGCATTGTGTGTAATTAGTTATAGGGCCAACCTAATTATATAATTGGTATAAGCACATAAATATAAGGTGTGCCCATTGTATTCAGCATGGAAGTTAAAATAGAGTTATGATAAGTAGAGTAGAGGTATGCGAAGTGAGCATAAGATGTATTAGATATTTTTTAGAGGTCAAAGCATCAACGTACCAAAGGAACTGATCTGACAAGCAATGTCACAACAAATAGTTCACCTGCAGATATAGTGTGTATCTGATTTAGAAGGTTGTAGCCTTCACCATTTGAAAGCATTGTAAAGCTACTCCTAACAAGGTCTACTATACTAAAAGCATTTTAAAGCTACTCCTAATAGGGTAAAGGATCTTCTAATAAGGATCACAAAACACTAGTGTAGATTATTAGTGGGTATCAAGTCCCACTGGGGTTTTTACCTATTTGGGTTTCCTTGTAACCATATTGGTGTCATGTTTTGATTTCATGTTTCATGTTTATGTGAATGTTTAATTCAGTTCTTAAGCATTTATGTTTAGAATAAAGATTAAAGTAAAAAGTTAAAATATAGTGAACACTGATTCAACCCCCTCCCCTCTCAGTGTTCCCATTCCTAACAACATCGACCATAAGAGCATCATACTGATTCTAAACTTCTTTAGAAGGTAAATCCTTTTGAGTAAATACAATGTCAGGAGGACCTGGGGTAGCATGCATGCATTGTAAGAAATTATTGATGTTCTCTTGATTAGGAGGTGGAGTAGGAAGAGTTGCTAGAGCTTTTTGCAAGGCTTCATAATAGGTAGGTGAAGTTTGAAGAAGCTCCCATAAAGAAATCTTGGCAGGGGTATTTTGCAATTGGTTTATCAAAACATACTCCTTTCTAGGAAGATGAGGTGGAGGAGGAAGAATAGGTTGAGAAGGTGGCAAAGAAGTAGAAACCACCAGATTAGGTTGAGGGTTATTCCTTGTACAATATGTGTGAGCTATCAAATCTTGATCATTAAAATACTCCATAGGTTTTCCTTTGATATTAATGTGAGGACAACCTTTGACAGTCAACAAGGGTTTAGGATAAACAATTTTAGTTGTCCCAACACTACAAATAGATTCACAAGAAGGAAGAAAATAGGACATCCTAGGAGGAGATGAGGTAAGATCTTGATTCTCCATAGGATCATCACTAAAAGGGAGAGCATTAAGGGAATTCATATCATTCTCCACTAATGCCTCATCACTAGAAGGAATCTCAAATGGAGGTAAAGCTTCTATAATGTCATCTTCTTTCACTAAAATGTCTACATGTGTTTTAGAAAAAGAGTTATCATCATGTATGAATATGTCATCCATTAATAAATCACCCTCTTGTATCAAATATTCTTCATGAGGAGGGGATAAATCAATGTCTTTATCCAAGGGGTCATTCCAAAAGGTAGAGTCATTCACAATGGCTTCATGAGGAAGAGAGTAATCAATATCCAAATCTAAAGGTTCATCCCAAATAGGAGGATTATCATCCCTATCGATAAGGCATTTGAAAAACACTTGAAACAACTTATGCATCATGATAATGAATAAAGAAATGCATATAAAATATATCTAGATATATCTAAATTCATTCAAATGAAACACAATAGGGCATCTAATTCCACAAAATAAAGAGTTGTCATAAATGGGTTCACCAAAATGTAAAGGATAAAATAGTGAATGGGGTCCTAGAACAATGGTTTGTACATAAAAGAGACCCTAAAGCCAATATTTTACACTTACATGAAATTGTATTGCTATAGAAAGTAAATGTAGATGATTAATATTGAAATGAAGAAATAAAGGTACTTACCTCTGAAAAATAATTGGCTGAAAACCCTATCAAACGATCTCAAAAACTATTGATTCCTATATGTGAAGACTAAAACTATGAGATCTACAAAACCCAGAAATCTTTTTCCAAGATGAGATCGGGTCGACTTTGATCCTCATAAAAGACCAAAGGCTACATTTTTATTCTGAAGGTCAATTTTGAGTTTGTTCATAGATCTCGAAAGTTCACCGAAAAGGGTATCCAAATCTGCTCTCAGATCTAAAATTCCACACCTGTACCTACAAGAAAAATGGTTTTTGTTTGTTGGGGGGAGGGGTTTGCCTCAGTCAAATCCTAGTTTAAGAATTAACCTTGAAATTGAATTGAAATTGTAGTAGTAAGCAAAGTAAATGGAACAATTCACCTTTCTTGAATTGAAACCCTTGCAGAGGATTCAAATCCTTGAATCCACAAGAATGGATGAATGTAGAATCAAATGTAGGATGTCTCCAATCAATTGTCTTTAGATCTTCAACACCATTCTTGAATGGATCTTGAATTAGGAAGAGGCTTGAATGGAAATGGAGGAATCTTTAACAAGAGAGCTCGGTAGAGCTTGAATCCTTCAATGGATTCTAATGGATCTCCTTGATGAATTGAATCTTTAATGCTTGAATGCTTGATCTTTTTTCTTTCTTTCACTTGAGAGCTTGAGAGATTTCTTGGTGACAATGGATGTGAAAATGAGAGAGGAAGGCTCCCTTTTATAGTGATCTAGGGCACAAGAGGGGCCTCATAGAAAACAATAATTAAGGGCCCATTGCACAAAACTCTAGAGAGGTGCACACGGAGAGGAAATTAAATTAAAGTCTTAACACAAAAATCTAGGAGGGGACCACCATTAATATAGAAATAAAATAATTATTTAAGAGCCTTGTTACAAAATTTGAGGTAAGGCCAACCCCAAAGTTAATTTGAGCATTAGGCACAGAACTTGAGAAAGGATAATCTCCAATAATAAATTAGGAATCCTATACAAATATCGAGAAAGGTCCACCTTAATTATTAATTTGAGAATGCTACACTTAATCTGACAAATAGTGGCCCCGAAGAGGGAAAAGACAAGATTTTGATGAAATCCTGAAACCGGAAGCTAACCCCGAGGATCCCGGACCCTAGGGTCAAGGATGAGGTTGTTCCTGACCAGGTCAGGATCAAGGTTGTTCTTGACCAGGTCAAGATTGAGGTTGATCCTAATTAGGTTAGGGTCAAGGTCAACTTTGACTTAAAAGATCAACCTTGACCCTAAGGTCAAGAATCTCAGGTTCATAGTCCAAGATGCTAGGAGAATGCTAGGAAGAAGTGGAAAATGGGGCAGAACAGGGGAAAAAGCCAGATCCAAGTCAAGTATCCATTCAAGGCATTCAACATGACCCAAAATCACTTACTCGGAGGGCTAAATTCTCTTATCATGGAAGTTCTTCCCTTTTAAGATGATACAAATATTTATGATATATTATTTCATTCTGTGAGCCTTTTTTACAAATATAAGTAGCTATATTACGGTATTCTGTGAGCCGTTTATATATAATGGTATTCTATGAGCCATTTATATATAATTTTATTCTATGAGCCATTTATACATTATTGTATTATGTGAGCCATTTTTACAAATATAAGTTGCTATATTTTTTGTACTATGGCAACCGTTTTTACAAGTATAACATGATCCCGTGTTTGGATTATTTATATTTAATTTTTTGTTATTAAGAAAGATGCAAAATATATATATTAAATTTTATATCATTAAAAAATATGTGCAGGTTAGGGTTAGGTAGTATTATTTATACATTCTATTATTAAGCAAGATGTGCAGTATATATATAAAATTTTCTGTCATTAAATAATATGTGCAGGTTACGGTTAGGCAGGATTATTTATACAAGTATAACATTTAAGTATAAGTTTGATACTATACTTTAAGTTACACTTGTATAAAGAAATTAGATACCTTCCAAGATGTTTGAGATACATTTCAACTTCATAGGAGATAAGATGGAACTTCTAGATTTTAGAATTAAAAAAAAAATAGACTTAGTTAAATTTCAGGCACGGGAGGTTTTATGGAGCAATGTGTTTTGACATACGGAATTTTGTGTAAAATTTATATATATGTTCATTACTTGTTTTGTGGAGGTTATATGGTGCATTTAGATTCTTTAATAGGGTTAGGATGTGTGTAGGAAGTAGGGTTAGGGTTTAGGATTTTCTAGAGGATCAGGACTATCCTAGGTCTCCCTAACTGCTCCTAATTTTCCTAAACATCCCTAAGCTCTCCTATTCCTTTCTCTTCTCTGATGTAAGTTCTCAAAAGTGTTTATGATGTGTTTTATTTCATGTATGATGTATTTGTGATGTGTGGGTTAAGGGTAGAAAACCTAAGAACACTAAGTGAGTGGCTCTCAGTGTGGGGTTGGGGCCCTAAGTGGCTAGTACCAAGATAACTGACTGAAGAGTTATTTGACAAGTGATAATTTAATTAAAAATTATGGAAATGGGTTAAAACACTAAAAATATTAATATATTCCTTTCCCATGCCATTAGTGCTAGTAAAGGCTATGGATGGCAGTGGGAGGGGGTGCCTATGCATAAGTACGATCGAATGACGCTTGTTTGTATGAAAGGCATTCGGTTTCGCATGTGCCTACATGGGGGCCCGGTCCCAGAGTGGCTAGTATGAGGACAACCCAAGGGGTTAGGGCTATGTGATGACACTCACTTAGCTTGTTTCTTATATTTTCTATGAAGCCTTAGAACCTTTGGGAAAAGATTTATACTTTGATCTTCTTTTCATTTTCTATTTGGGAAAGGTTACCCAACCCTAGGTATGGCCTAGCTATCCCTTCTTTGTGGATATGGGTGTTTATCTCCTAGCATGGGGGAGTGGGCCTTTTGGTATCAATGTGGTTGGGTGGTAAATCTTTTTATCAAGGTACCTTTTGTGGATATAGTGCTTAAGGATTCACACTTGCATAGTGTTCCAGTTTTGAAGAATGAAGACTTGTATTTATTTTTTCATAATGTAAAATTATTGTTACCTCCCAAGAGGAGATGAATGAAATGTAATCATTAATGTATTTTCAAAATGATGTGTTTGGAATGGGTAGACTTAGGAAGAAAAAAGAAAAGGGAAAGCATGAAATTTTTGTATATGATGTATGTTGGAAAAGAAAAGGATCTTGTAACATTTCACGTAAAGTAGTATGTTTCCCATTATTGTTGATTAAGTGAAAAGCTATTGAAAAAAAATGTAATATTTTCAATGTATCAAATGTTTAGATGATTATATTATTTTTTATTAATGCTTTAAGTGTTATATTGTTCATAAAGGATACTTAGGAATATAGATGGATTTTAATGGCAAATTGAAATGAAAGTACTTTGTATTTCTTTATAAAGAATCTACAAATGTTGGGATGTAGTTTTCTTAAGAAGTAAATCAAGTTGTTAGTACACTATATGGACTTAATTATTTGTACATTAAATGAAATGGGAACCTTTGATGAATCTAAGTTAATCTATGTTTTGTTTATATAATTCTTTTAAAAATTCAAAATTTTTCATAAATCATTACTTAGGTTTTCTTTTACAAAGAGAATCTTTATTCTCTTCACTAGTTCCCTTGCGGGGCATGACATCTTTGGTATCATAGCACTAAGTTGCTACACTAGGGCCTTGGAAATTTGGCCCATGCTTCTTAAATTTTTTTACTTATTTAAGGAAATACTTAAACATAGAATTAGACTAGGACCCTTAAACTTATCCTTCTTCTTACTCATGGTAGGGTGCCTCGTATAACTTGTAATAGAAGGGGAGGTGCTCAAAATACCCCTCCTAGATCTCAACAAGAGAGTTCTCATGAAGAAGAATAATATGAGGGTAGGGGGGATCAATCTGATAACCAATTTGGAGGTTTTCAGAGGCCTCAAGTACAAGAACTCCTACAATAGATTCTACATAGGTTAGATGCAGGGTAGGATAGAGGTCACCATGGGGAGACTAACACTCACCATGAGGAAAGGGAAAGGAGTCCTAAGAGGAGAGATCAGACAGTGGAAGAAGATGCTTTGCATGCTTCTCACATGTGAGACCTCCTTAGGACAAAGACTAACCCCTTTAAGGGAACTCAAGGTGGATCTACTGCTGAAACTTGGCTCCTAGACTTAGGAAGGCTTTTCTCCATGCATCCTTATAGCAGCAATACCAAAGCCTAGTTTGTAGTCATTCACCTTAGAGATTTTGTATCCACTTGGTGGGAAATAGAGAAAGAGAAACTTCACATAGATATTACCACTCTTTCATGGGAACTATTCCTAGAACTCTTTCAAGCCAGATTTCTTTCTGACCACTGGAGATAGGAAAGAGCTGAAGAGTTTCACAACTTAAGGCAGCTAACTATGTTAGTTTATGACTATGAGTGGAATTTATTTGAACTCAAGCCATACTCAGGATATAAGGATGATGAACCCATGCTGTCTCAACACTTCCTTAGAGGACTCAATGGTCACTTGGCCGATAGCGTATGGATGTTTGAACCTCAGACAGTTAATGATGTAGTCATCAAGGCTCATCTTGTGGAAAAAAATGTAGCCTTGGGGTTAGGAGGTTAGATAGGTGGCCAAGGGGGTAATTCCTTTTAGGCCGGGCTAGGTTTCAAAGGGAATCTATCTCAAGGAGCACCTGGACCTAAAAACTATCCTCCCAAAGGAAGTCAGAACCACTAGAAAAGAAAATTTCATAGCAACAACAACAACAAAAATTACAATGGCAATGACAATAAAAATGGGGGTTCTCAATCTAACAATTCTCTCAACTGGCAGTGTGCAAAGCAATAACCAAACCCTTAGCCAGCTCAGAGTATGCCTCAAAAATCTAGTTGGGGTAGCGATCAGTAGTCTAGTGCACCTTCCATAGGAAGGAAATTTGTTAAGAACATCGGATGTTACTCTTGTGGTCAACATGGTCACATTGCAGTTAATTGCCCTCAAAAATCTACCCCAACAACTAGCTATAGATAGGCCTCTTTAGAACCAATAGTAGGTAATGCATGTAGAACTCACTAAGTATTTGCCACATTAGACCATAGACAAGCCAATCATCAGGGATCAGTCATCGAAACCCTAGGTTTGTTAAGGGGTATCTCTACCACTATACTATTTGATTCAGGAGCAATAGATTCTTTTATTTCACCTTCTTTAGTAGAGCAATGTGGGCTGAAGGCAGTAAGGTAGGAAGATAGGTGGCAAGTTGAGCTAGCCTCCAGGGAAAGAATAACTTTTGACTCTTGTGTCCAGAGTTGCAAATTATAGCTTGGACCCTTTTCCACCTTAGTAGATCTATGAGTAATTCCTCTAGGCTTGTATGGAGTAGTTTTGGGTATGGATTGGTTGGATGCTCACAAAGCCACTTTGGATTGTAGAGAAAAAAGCATTTAGTGTTCAGATGATTTAGGAGAACCTAAGAATATTGTTGGGGTGCAATGACCCATCTCTCTCCCTATGATTTCTGCAATGCAGCTCAAGAAGTGCATATGCAAAGGATGCCAATTATGTACAGTCTCAGTAGAGGACTTGAACCAAGGGGAAAGTAGGGATGTATCATTAGATTATCCCCTATTAGAGGATTACTTAGATGTTTTTCCAAAAGAAATTCTAGGAATGCCTCCCAAGAGGGATATTGACTTCCAAATTGAGTTGGTTCCAGGAGCAAAAACAATCTCCAAAGCTTCATACTGTATGACCACACAAGAACTTGGAGAACTAAAGCTTCAGTTGGAAGGCCTTTTGGAAAAAGGATTTATCAGACCCAATGTGTCACCATGGGGTGCACTAGTAATATTTGTGAAGAAGAAAGATTGATCTCTTCGATTGTGCATTGACTATTGTCAACTCAACAAAGTCACAATCAAGAATCAGTATCCCTTACCTCACATTGATGATATATTTGATCAAATGAAAGTGGAAAAAATATTTTCATAAATTAATCTCAAGTCAAGATACCATCAACTTAGAATTCAGGAAGCCAATATTCATCGAACAACTTTCCATACTAGGTATGGTCACTATGAGTTCACTATGGTACCATTTGGGTTAACGAATGCCCCTTCTGTATTCATGAGCTTAATGAATGGGGTTTTTAGAACTTGGATAAATTTGTGAAAGTTTTCTTGGATGATATCTTAGTGTTCTCCAAAACTCTTGAAGAACATGAGGTTCATCTTTGCCAAGTATTGCAGTGCCTTAGGGAAAATCAACTTTATGCCAATGAAGAAAAGTGTGAATTCTTTTAGACAGAGGTTAAGTATCTTGGACACATCATTTTAGGAAATGGCATCATTGTAGATCTAGCCAAAATTCAAGCCATAGTAGAGTGGCAAACTCTGACTAACATCCCCGAAGTTTGCAGCTTTATGGGAATAGCTAGGTATTATAGACAATTTTTTAGAGAGTTCTCTTGGATAGCTCATCCCATTACTTCCTTGCAAAGGAAAGGTAAGAAGTTTGTTTGGTCAAAAAAATGTGAGGCCGCTTTCCAACATTTGAAGGAAAGATTAACTAGTGCTCCAATCTTGGTGGTTCCCGAACCATCAGGAAACTTTGTAGTTTGCACAGATACCTCACTAGAAGGGATTGGGGTGGTTCTTATGCAAGAAGGAAAATTTGTTTCTTATGAGTCTAGGAAGCTTAAAGATCATGAGCTCAACTACCCCACCCATGATCTAGAACTTTTAGTAGTAGTTCATGCCTTCTTAAAGTGGAGGCACTTTCTGTTGGGTCATAAATTTGAACTTCAAACATATCATTGAAGCCTTCAATACATCTTCTCTCAACCTAACCTCAATGCTAGACAATGTAGGTGGATGGAATTCTTATATGAATATGAGTTCAAGGTTAAGTACATCCAAGGGAAGATGAATGTGGTGGTAGATGCTTTGAGAAGGTGCAGACATATTTTATCAGCACTATCCCTTAGCATAGATTTGGAGAAAAGAATCAAGGAGGCTCTCACTTCTGACTCTTGGTTTCAGGAGGTTAAGGTAGAAATAGAGTCAGGAAGACCCTTGGAAGGTCACTTCTTAGGATATTCCTTAGACACCCTTGGGTTGTTGTGACAACAAAATAGAATCTATGTGCCCATGGTAGGAGATCTTCGTGCACTTATCCTTTTAGAAAGCTACAAGGCTCCCTATTTGGCACATCCCAGGGTGAAGAAAATGTATGTTGACCTATGTCAGTCATACTATTGGTCAATAATGAAGAGAGATATTGCAGACTACATGGCTAGATGTTTGGAATGGCAGAGAGTGAAAGTAGAGCATCAACACCCCACTAGTCTATTGCAACCTCACCTAGTGCAAGAATGGAAATGGGACATTATTTCCATGGATTTTATTGTGGAACTTCCAATTACTCCTAGGAGACAAGATGCTATCATGGTAACAATTGATAGAATCACCAAGGTAGCCCATTTTTCTGCCATATAGTCCTCCTACTCAATAGCTTCTGTAGCCAGAGTATTCATGAAGGACATTGTGAGACTCCACGGTATTCCTAGGAAAATCATATCTGATTGGGATATAGTATTCACATCAGCTCTTTGGACTTCACTTCAGCACACTTTAGGGACTCAACTCAAGTTTAGTTCAGCCTATCACCCTAAGAAAGATGGGCAGATGGAGTGAGGCAATCAAGTTCTTGAGGATATGCTCAGAATGTATGTTATGGATAGGCAGACCCATTGGGAAGAGTATCTATATTTGGTGGATTTTTCTTATAATAATGGTTATCATAGTTCCATAGGTATGTCCCCTTTTCAGGCTTTGTATGGCCATCCATGTTGTACCCCCTTAAGCTAGGACCGATTGGAGGACAGGGTACTTCTAGGCCCTAAGATGTTATAGGATATGGAGCAATAGGTCAAGCATATCAGAGAGCATATTTTGACAGCTTAGGATAGGAAGAAAAAGTATGTAGATGCTCACAGGACTGATGTACACTTCACTCTTGGTGATAGATTCTTTTTGAGGGTGCATCCATGAAAGATTCCAATCCATTATGGAAAAGGCTCCAAGTTGGCACCCCGATTTGTTGGCCCTTTTGAAGTCCTAGAGAGGATAGGACCAGTAGCTTATCACCTTGCCTTGCCGCCCAACCTTTCTTGTATTCATGATGTATTTCATGTTTTAGTTCTTATAAAATATATTCTTGATGTGACTCATGTTTTGGATTGGAATGCATTACAGGTAGCGGACGGGCAGCTGGCTTTAGAGCCGGTAGGAATTTTGTAGCAACGGACACTGACCCTCAGGGGTCACACCATAGATCAGGAAAGGGTCCAATGGGACCCCAATGATGATTCCTCCACTACATGGGAGGATGTTGATAGACTTAGAGACACTTATCCATATCTATTTGTAGGCTTCCAGGAGTAAGCCTAACCCTAGGAGGGAGGATGTAATACCCTCTCCTATGGTGATACTTGGACTTTCTGATTTGGACATTCTATTATGATGGTTAGAACTATACATTTACATTTATGTTTTTGGATGATGATATGTTTATCAGATGATTGGTATGCTCATTTATGGTTATCATTTATATGTTCATGAAATTAGAAAACCATCTATCTTTATATGTTTTATGGAGCTAACCCAAGGATTTGAACCTAACCATTATCATGATGTTTTATATTTCATGGATATGTGTTTGATGTGTTTTCATGACTCAGAATGAAGTCATAGTTACTCACTTAGTTGAGATCCACATGATGTATTGATCCTGGTCATCTGCTTGCATATAACTATTTTGTATGTATATCCATATATATCCATGTATCTCTTCTTGGTGATGCAGGAGTGCAGGTACCGGGTATCATCTCCACCTGGCTTCATAGGTCTGAGCGATCCCTCAAAATCCTCGATCATTGTTGTTGTTATAGAGATATCACCAAGTTCCATAAGAAGGAATTCTACCTCTGACCCTTTTATCCTTAGGTGGGGAGTTTTTGAGTCAGCCCCTTGTGTGGATGATGTATTTCTATGTCCTCTCAGTTTATTGGTTTTGTGGATCTTGTAGCTAGTTTCTTGTCTTTTGCATTCATTGAGAATGAGGTTTGAGTATGGTAGCTCTAACTATCTTCATGGTATGTTCAATTTTGTTAGTAGATTATTGATGTGAATTATTGTTCATTTGAGGGTATGATTTAGTAATTTATCTTTATTAGTAGCTACTTATGTACTAGCGTATCTTGTTAGGAATGAGTTAGTATGTGATTAAATCATCTGATTTTAATATCAATAATAAAGAATTTTATGGTATTATTTTATAATACTCATAATAAAAAAATGTCTATTGTAATAATAGTAATAAATGTTTTAATAATAGTGGTAAAATCCAACTTATGTTAGTAATTACCTAATATATATCACTATTATATTTTGTAAAGAATATGGATTAGTGTATGAATAAATAATATGTTTTACAATAATGATATTCATAATATTTAAATATTTGTAATATTAATAATAACGTGTCTTATTTATGGTATATGTACCATAAGCATATGGGTGCACACATATGCCCATGAATACATATATAAATATATATTATTATTTAATAAATTAATTATGTGACAGAAATTATTATGAGACTATGGTAAGTCTATGTTATTTTTATATTTGGAAAATGCCTTTGGTAAATTACCATAGTTAGTAAGTTAGTAAAAGTATTCCTAAAATCTTTATTATCTATTTTGTCATCCTCAAATTTAGGAGACAAAGATTAAAATCTTATTAAATAAAATTTATTTATCCCTTCACGTGAATGGTTCTATAAACCATATTATTAACAAATAAATAATATAGTTGGGATGATTGCATCAGTTGGATTACCTGTGCAACCACCTCCTCCAATCTATATATAGGAAGGATCTCCTGTGTGAGAGGGTTTTGGATAGGAGTTGATTTGAGAAGAAATGATAATAAGATGAGTATTATGTTTGTAGGAAAATTATATTTGTGAGGAGAGGATTCATTATTCTCTGAGATTGGCATTTGGCTATTTTGGGTAGAGGCTGGAGATTGCATCTAGAAGGATTTGAAGGAGTGTTGGAAGAGATTGAGAGGATTGGATTCTTCTTCATCAACCAATTCCCGTAGGACTCCAAGTTGGAATCCATCCTGAGAGATAATTCTATTCTCTATTATGAATGTTTGTTTTTAGATTTGTTTGGATGCCTCTCTATATGTTTTGTTTGTCTCCATATGTTGTAGCATGTTTATACAAATATAGCCATTCATTTATACATATGTCATCCATTTAATATTTATGATATATTATTTCATTCCGTGAGTCATTTTTACAAATATAAGTAGCTATATTATGGTATTCTATGAGCCATTTATATATAATGGTATTCTGTGGTCCGTTTATATATAATTGTATTATGTGAGCCATTTATACATTATTGTATTCTATGAGCCATTTTTAAAAATATAAGTTGCTATATTTTTTGTACTATGGCAGCTGTTTAAAAAGTATAACATGATCCCGCATTTGGATTATTTATATTTAATTTTTTGTTATTAAGCAAGATGCATAGCATATATAATAAATTTTTTGTCATTAAACAATATGTGTAGTTTACTGTTAGGCATGATTATTTATACATTATGTTATTAAGCAAGATGTGTAGTATATATATTAAATTTCCTGTCATCAAACAATATGCGTGGCTAAGGGTTAGACAGGATTATTTATACAAGTATAACATTTAAGTATAAGTTTGATACTATACTTTAAGTTATACTTGTATAAAGAAATTAGATACCTTCCAAGATGTTTGAGATAGGTTTCAACTTCATAGGAGATAAGATGCAACTTCTAGATTTTAGAATTTTTAAAAAAAATCAGACTTAGTTAAATTTCAGGCACGAGAGGTTTTATGGAGCAATGTGTTTTGACATACAAAATTTTGTGTAAACTTTATATATATGTTCATTACTTGTTTGGTGGAGGTTATATGGTGCATTTAGATGATTTAATAGGGTTAGAATGTGTGTAGGAAGTAGGGTTAGGGTTTAGGATTGTCTGGAGGATCAAGACTACCCTAGGTCTCCCTAACCGCTCCTAATTTTCCTAAACATCCCTAAGCTCTCCTATTCCTTTCTATTCTTTGATGTAAGTTCTCAAAAGTGTTTACGATGTGTTTTATTTCATGTATGATGTATTTGTGATGTGTGGGTTAAGGGTAGAAAACCTAAGAACACTAAGTGAGTGGCTCTCAGTGCAGGGCTGGGGCCCTAAGTGGCTAGTACCAGGATAACCAACTGAAGAGTTATTTAACAAGTAATAATTTAATTAAAACTTATGGGAATGGGTTAAAACACTAAAAATATTAATATATGCCTCTCCCATGCCATTAGTGCTATTAAAGGCTATGGATGGGAGTGGGAGAGGGTGCCTATGTTGGCAACTTGGCTGACATATGTACATGAATGTTGTCATTATGGAAACATATGTTCCCTATGAAGATCACATAAGCTAAAAAGTAAGTATGGAAGATCGTAGACTAAAATTGTAAAAGTATGAAATAGTGTTTTTGACAGAGCACCCAATACAGTTTGTTTTGGCGATGTTCACTGGAGCATGATCAGAGTTTGCGCAGTTGAACATAGACTCTATGGTGTCTAAGGATACCCCATCTCAATGCATAAAAAAGTATGGATAGTACAGACAAATTTATGATTGTTTTACCGATGACAGAGTACAGCCGACATAGTAGTTTTGAAGGTAGAATTAGTAAATGAATTAAGCAATTATTTTTCTTGTCAAAATAATGACTTAATATTATAAAGAGATGACATCCTAGATGTGTACTCTTGGATAAAGATATGCAAGATGATAGGAGAAAGATATTATGTTTTTATCTTGTATAAATCAAGATGTACCGAACATACTTGAAATGTAACTTGTGATAGTTGTATATTGTGATAGCAGCAAAAGTTGTTGATGCAAACTTGTAAGAAGTACCATATTGTAATCAGTAAACATTTGTATTACTTGTTTGGGTAGTGAGCTCATCTGGTAATCAAGTTTTGTATCTACAACTCCTAACAGGGTTGAGGCTTCTAACAAGGCCTATAGTCCCTTAACCAGGACTGATACACTATATGATTGTAACAGGCTCCTAACAGGGTCAACATCCTTAACAGGATATCTTTTGATTAGTGGATCTTTGTGGGTACCATCCCCACCGGGGTTTCCCTTGGCCAGGGTTTCCTCAAGAATATATCATGTGTTATGAGTTCTTTACATTTACTGTTATGTATGCTATTTAGTTTCTTATGCTTTAAAGTAATCTATTATATCCATAAGTGGGAAAAAGTAAAATTTTGTGAAATACTAATTCACCCCCCCCCCCCCCCTCTCAGTATTTCTTATTTCTAACAATTGGTATCAGAGCACAGTTACTCGGAGAAGGAACATTCAAGGAAAGCCTAGCAACTTGAGTAAGATCTCTATGGATATGGATCAGTTACAGAAGAATCTTGAAGAAGCTCTTGAACAAATTGATATGCTTACTAATGAAAGAAACACTCTGAAAAGAAAGTATGATGATGCAAAGAATCTTATTGACAAATTGAAAGGTAAGATAGAAGATCTAAAATCTGAGAAGGAATCTGAAATTCTTGTTGAAGATTGTGATGATTTAGAAAAAGAAAATGTGATCCTTAAACATGAATTGAAGATAGCAAATCTAAAGCTTAGCTTGAAAGATGGAAATGACAATCTGAGATCTGAGAATGAAAGTTTAAAGAATGAGAACAAAGATCTGAAATCTAAACTTGGCAAGGTAACATCTGAATTTGATAAAGTCAAATTGTAGTATGATGAACTTGAGAAATACAACAAGATTGTGAAAGGTAAATTGACTCAATCCAAACAACAACTTGAGAAGCTATATTCAAACAATGAAAAGATTAATGAGCAAGTATCTTATGGAAAACCATTCTATGACAAAACTGGTCTTGGATTTAACATATTGAAGATAGTTAGTGAAAGCAAGAAACCAGATCTGAATGTATGTGAAAGCAATGAAGAAAAGAAGTTAGATGAGAACAAATCTGAAGATGCACCTAAGCAAGAAGAATTACCGAAGCAAGAAGATGCACCAAAGAAAGAAGAACCACCAAAGCAAGATGAACCATCCTAAGGTATGCAAAGAGAATTCAAAGGTAGATGTTTTGCTTGTAATACTATTGGTCATATGAAGGGAGATTGTACAAGTAAACAATTCAAACCTCTTAATGGATATTGTTATAATTGTCATGGTTTTTGACATAGAGCTATTGAATGTAGAAGATCTAAAGTTATTGAGAATAATTATAATAGTAGAATGCCTAGAAATACTAACAATGCAGATCAGAGATCAACTGAAGACATGAAAAGAGGAAATGGAATAGTATGTTACAGATGCAACAAAATTGGACATATTGCTAGAAATTGTAGGACACAAATCAATTAGCAAATAGCTAGATATGGAACCAATGGAATCATTTGTCAGATATGAAACAAGATTGGACACACAAAAAGATTTTGTAGAATGAACAATGGAGGTTATCATCATAACCCTAACTTTAGAAACTATGCAAGAAGGAATGAAAATGCAGGAAACAAAGAGAAAGGTTGCTATAGCAATGAAGATGAAATAAAATTTGTTAAAGGCACAGATCAAGAAGGTATATTCAGCACTGAAGTTAATTAGGAAGGTAATGTATCTGATGGTAAGAATGAGTCTTTACCTAACCCTTCTTTAAGCACTTAAATTATGTAAATTTTTGTAGTTTAGGAACATAGAATTAGTGTAGAATTAGAGTTTGAATGAGTTAAGTTTTGTGCAGTTAGATGAAGGTTTGTTATGTTATACTAATGCTATGGTTATACTAATATTGTGTTTTGTGAGGTCGCAAAAAGATTTATGGTTGCAGGTTTATAGAATTAGCTTTTTGGCATTTTAGCAGCAAAAGAATTGAATGCAATGTCAGATCAAGTAAATGCTAAGTATTAAAAGATTGAAATCAAAGTTATTGTGATTATCAAGTGATTAGAAGTGATTTGGAGAGTGAAGAAAGAAGTTTGGAAGTGATTTGCAGAAGTTTGAATCGCCGATCTAGTGAAAGCCCTAATTTTGTGAATTTAAGGTATTTATCTGACTAAGATCTTGAATCAGCTTAAGTAATCAGATATAATCATGGATGTGTCATTGACTCATAGAATTAAGGATAAGAACAGACCTAGAACTAAGAAAGATCCAGTTGAACCCTCAGAAAGAGATGCTAGTTTAGCTTTATCATCCGTACCAGATGGAGTTCTTCATTTAGAGAATGTTAAAAGTTATCTTGGATGCAAATATGAAACCCTAAGGGAGAGTAATTTTAATGGTGAATATAATAAATTATACAACATGGATATGTCAATGAAACAAGGTTATGAACATCTAGAAAATAATGAAATCATTGAGTACTCTATGAAATATGAATTTGATGATGAGGAGTGTACTAAGATCATTTTGAGTAGGATACATAATGGTAAATTTTGGTTAGAAGACAAAGTTATAGACATAACTACAGACCTAATTCATGATGTGACTGGATTATCAAAAGTTGGTGCAATTCCACTGAATGAGAAAAACATGAGAAAGATTGTGATTGAAAACACCAGTTCAATATACAATGGCAAAGGTATAGTCATTAGTAATATTAAGCAAGATGATGCAAAATACTTGTGTAAGATTTTGACAACAAAATTCTATGGAAGTTCTAGAGAAGATGATATGCCAGCAGGTATAGTACACATTGCTTATTTGATGTGTGTGGAGAAGAAGCCTGTGGATATGTGTGAAATTCTGATAATATAGTTGTTTGAGAATTTGGAAAAGATAAAGAAAGATAAATACACTCACTTTAGATTTTCCTCATTGGTTACTTACATGTTCTTCCACTTGCTAAGAAGATTTCCTTACACTATTGAATGGAATGATGGTGAGAATACTATGGAAAGAATCAATAAAGTTTACATGAAACATCTTATTGAGAAGGTTAATGAAAGTGTAAAGTTAGTGTTGAAAACTTTTCAGAACATTGTGGTAAATAGATCAAGAATTCCTCCATCCCTAGTTGAGAAATACAAATATGATATATGTTTTATGGTTGATGCTGATTTCACTTACATTGAGGTAGTAGAACCTAGACATGAATTCATAGACCCTCTTGGCTATGAAATCTCTAAAGTTGAAACATAAGGATATGTTAGTAGATTGTTGAAAAGTAAAGTGGATGCTCATAGCAATAGATTTGGAACTTATGATGAAAACTTTGAATTAGCAAAGACACTTAATGAAGAGAAACAATCTAAGAAGAGAGTGGAGACTACAATAAAGAAAATTCTAAAAGAAATAGGTTTGAGTGAGTAGGAATTTGATATTACAAGAAAGACTACAAAAGCAATAAGGTAGAGTGAGATACTATTAGTCCCACCTTTGGCATCAAGTGCAGAACCCATTCAAGTTAAGGTAAAGGTTGAAGAACTTGAGAAGGAGCAAGAAATTAGTTAGACAAAGAAACCCTCTTCTTTAGCACCAAGCAAAAGAATGAAGGAAAGTGCTTTAGGACTAGGTAAAAGACAAAAAATAATTGTTCCTCCAGTACCTAGAAGAGTTGCAGAGATAAAAGATGATGAAGTAACAATAAAGAAGAAATCATGGAAACCAAGGATAGAAAAAGTTAATGAAGATATAATGCAGCATCGAGACTTTACCAAAATGAACAAATACTATGATTTATATGGATCCTCTGATAGATTAAATCTAGAGAATTAAATGGTTACACATATGATTTTGGCAAACAAGAAATTTGATCCTATTCATGGAAAGATACCAGAAGATTTATACAACAGACTTGTGAGAAGAAAGATGAGAGCACAAGAAGAAGATACTAAAATGAGAGAGATTGTGATAAGACAGTTCTATGACATAAGAGATGATGACCACCTTAAATAGATCCTCAAGCCACTTGAAACCCTATTAAGAACCAAAAGAAGAACTATACAAATAATGCCTTCTTTATTGATTCTGCTACATTGAGTAAAGTACTCAATCCATATGCTACAATCTAACAAACTTGAAGATACTCAAAATTGAACTTCTGAAATGATGTCTTAGCAGTAAGACATTCTTCTAGCTGCTCTTCTATTATAGTCAACTTGATTGAGACATTCTCTCTGAAGATGTTTATCTTGATAATTTTCCTATTCTTCTCATCATTCAAAGTCCTTATCTCATCACATAATTTTCTAATCTTTTTCTCAACTGCACTGATCTTTATGTTTAGGCTGGCCAATGAGTTTGTCTCTACTACAATTTCATCTTTCTTCTCTCTTAGCTTCTTATCTTCCTCAATTATAATATTTTCAGATTTTGTACACTGAATGTACAAACACTTTCCAGTCTCAAGATGTTTCCTTAAGTTCTTAATGTGTCTGTCAATCTTGTCAATGTCATTTTTGATATTCTGACTTATATTTTGCAACATCTCAGCTTCATAAGCTGCCTAAGCCTTAACCTTAGCAATATCAGACAAATTAGTGAACTCAACATCAAAAGAATTTATTACCATCTTTGCTCTTTCAAGTGGGTCTAAATCAAAGACTTTGGTAGATATAACACTTTGTAGCTTCTCAGTCAAATCTTTTATGCTACCTTCCAAATTCTTAACTTTCTTGTTCTTTCCAATAATTTTTTTCAAAGAAGTGATCAACTCTAATTGATCATCGTCATCAACCTCCTTGCTCAAATATTCAATCAATGTTCCTATTCCTTTCTCCTTTCTAGTCTTAAGAGTAAGACTGATGTCTTCTTGTGGTTCAATAGGTGTATGGGCCTTTGTTTCCATTTGCACTTCTGTTCATGTAGTCTCTATTACAATACTCTTTTCTTTCTCTCCCAAAGCCAAATTGTCAACAATGTTATCCAAACTGTTGAGTACCACATCATCTTTGTTCCTTCAATGTCCATATATTCTGTGCCAATGTTTATAGAAGAAGAGGGAATATATTCAACTTCAACTACCTCTGCTGCTACCTCTGCTTGTTCTGAACTCTGTTTCTCTACTGGTTTTGCAACTGATTGATCTTTTCTATCTTTTCCTAATACTAAGTTTGCTAGCACTTGCACAACTGCTTGTTCAGTTTCACTCTTCACTTTTTCATACTTTTTGAGACATGGAAGATAGATTTTGTAGATTGTGTTGCAAGCCTATCGGCTTTGCAATAAGATAGTAAGGTAAAAGTTTTAACACAATTTTGTATATCCCTTTCCACCCTTTATTTTGTCATTGTTGTCAAAGGGGGAGAGATACTTAGAAAATTGTCTATCTATGATAAGGAAGGATACTCATAGGGGGAGTTCTATGGAGTATTATGAATTATTATAGATTATGTGTATATTTTGAGGAGATATAAGGATAGTATACTTATTTTTATACTATGGCCACAATTTTGATACAATTTTGAGATTTTGACTTGTACACTTAGCCAATTTTCTCATATGTTGCCACCAATGACAAAGGGGGACATTGTTGGCAATTTGGCTAAGGTATGTACATGAAATTTGTCATTATGGAAACATATGTTCCCTATGAAGATCGCTTAAGCTAGAAAGTAAGTATGGAAGATCGCAGACTAAAATTGTCTAAGTATGAAATAATATTTTTGACAGAGCACCCAATACAGTTTGTTTTGGCGATGTTCACTGGAGCATGATCAAAGTTTGTGCAGTTGAACATAGAATCTATGGTGTCTAAGGATACCCCATCTTAGTGCATAAAAGAGTACGGATAGTATGATCAAAGTTATGATATTTTTACCAATGATAGAGTACAACCGACAGAGCAGTTTTGAATGCAGAATTAGTAAATGAATTAATGGATTATTTTGCTTGTCAAAATAATGACTTAATATTATAAAGAGATGACATCCTAGATTTTTACTCTTGGATAAAGATATGCAAGCTGACAGGAGAAAGATATTATGTTTGTATCTTATATAAATAAAGATGTACCGAACATACTTGAAATGTAACTTGTGATAGTTGTATATTGTGATAGCAACAAAAGTTGTTGATGCAAAGTTGTAAACAGTACCATATTGTAATTAGTAAACATTTTTATTACTTGTTTGGGTAGTGATCTCATCTAGTAATCAGGTTTTGTATCTACAACTCCTAACAGGGTTGAGGCTTCTAACAAGGCCTATAGTCCCTTAACTAGGACTCATACACTATATGATCGTAACAGGCTCCTAACAGGGTCAACATCCTTAATAGGATATCTTTTTATTAGTGGATCTTTGTGGGTACCATCCCCACTGGGGTTTTCCCTTGGCCAAGGTTTCCTCGAGAACATATCATGTGTTATGAGTTCTTTACATTTACTATTATTTATGCTATTTAGTTTCTTATGCTTTAAAGTAATCTGTTATATCCATAAGTGGGAAAAAGTAAAAGTTTGTGAAATATTGATTCACCCCCCCTCTCAGTATTTCCTATTTCTAACAGCCTATGTGTAGGTACGATCGAATGGCACTTGTCTGTACAAAAGGCATTTGGTTCCGCATGTGCCTACTTCAGGGCTAGGGCCCAGAGTGGCTAGTACTAGGACAACCCAAGGGGTGAGGGCTATGTGATGACACTCACTTAACTTGTTTCTTAGAGTTTCTACCAAGCCTTAGAACCTTTGGGAAAAGATTTATACTTTGATCTTCTTTTCATTTTCTATTTGGGAAAGGTTACCCAACCCTAGGTATGGCCTAGTTATCCCTTCTTTGTGGACCTTGGTGTTTATCTCCTAGCATGGGGGAGTGGGCCTTTTGGTATCCACGTGGTTGGGTGGTAAATGTTTTTATCAAGGTGACTTTTGTGGATGCAGTGCTTAGAGATTCATACTTGCATAGTATTCTAGTTTTGAAGAATGAAGACTTGTATTTATTTTTTCATGATGTAAAATTATTGTTACCTCCCAAGAGGAGATGAATGAAATGTAATCATTTATGTATTTCAAAATGATGTATTTGGAATGGGTAGACTTAGGGAAAAAAAAAAGGGAAAGCATGAAATTTTTATATATGATGTATGTTGGAAAAGAAAAGGATCTTGTAACATTTCAAGTAAAGTAGTATGTTTCCCATTATTGTTGATTAAGTGAAAATCTATTGAAAACAAATGTAATATTTTCAATGTATCAAATGTTTAGATGATTCTATTATTTGGTATTAATTCTTTAAGTGTTATATTGTTCATAAAGGATACTTAGTAATATAGATGGATTTTAATGGCAAATTGAAATGAAAGTACTTTGTATTTCTTTATAAAGAATCTACAAATGTTGGGATGTAGTTTTCTTAAGAAGTAAATCAAGTTGTTAGTACACTATATGGACTTAATGATTTGTACATTAAATGAAAAGGGAACCTTTGAGGAATCTAAGTTAATCTGTGCTTTGTTTATATAATTCTTTTAAAAATTCAAAATTTTTCATAAAATATTACTTAGGTTTTCTTTTATAAAGAGAATTTTTGTTCTCTTCCCCAGTTCCCTTGTGGGGCATGACATGGTATGCTAAAAAAAGCTCTGATTTTGTCAATTTGTGAAACAACTATGAGGTGAAGTTTGTACTTTGGCTCATCACATGTAGCAAAAACAATCAATCTTACTTCCCCCTCATCTACATTTTGATATTTGTTAACCTTAGATGTGGACACCATGTTAACCTTACATCATTGATTTTTCATATAGGGTTTTGGGAAATATCAAATAAATATCTCAGTGAAGATAACTCTTACTCATAACAATGATGAAAATGCTCAGATTCCTTCAAATATTTACTCAAATACTCTAAAAATATTTTTCTCAAATTCTCTCTATAGACTCTTAGCTCTTCGTGATCGCAGTGAAAACAAAACTAAGTTGTTTGTGTATTTATAGAATTTTCATCTTCCCACTCAAACCTTTTTGCAATAAATTCTTGACCTAACATGACTCAATGACAACTCTTACTCTCAATGTTTGCCAAAAAATAATATAAGCTCAGTTAACACATGAAATTTTACTCGGTTAATACTAACACTCAGTTAACCTTGCTGATAGTTACCAACTAGCAACTTCTCACTTGGTAGCATATACCGAATTTAAACACTTAAAGCTCAAAACATGTTAAACTATAATGCATTTTAATTCATGCAGATTTGATATGTGCACACTTGATATAAGGAACTTTATGATAGATATATCCAATTAGAATTATCAGTTCCATACATACCTTTTTAGCTTAGGTGGAGGTGGTGATGTCACCCAATCCAATGGATGAGGTTCCACCAACTTCATTGCTTGACTCAGCATTATCACCTGATGCTTTTCTCCACATAGTGTTTCTTATCCTCATGATATCTTCAATTTTATTGCCATTCTAATAGAATTGTGTCTCTGGTGCTCGGTCTCTACAATCTTTACTTAAGTGACCGACTTTGTGACAGTGTAAACATGCCATACCAGTACTTATCCAACTACAATATTTTCCTCTCTGATTCTTCCTCATGCAGTTAGCACCAATATGTCCATATCTTCCACATGTTGTATAGTTACCCCATGTGTTATAATCCCAAGTATAAGTATTACCTTTGTTAGAAATAAGAAATACTGAGAGGGGGGGTGAATTAGTATTTCACAAACTTTTACTTTTGCCCACTTATGGATATAATAGATTACTTTAAAGCATAAGAGACTAAATAGCATACATAACAGTAAATGTAAAGAACTCATAACACATGATATGTTCTCGAGGAAACCCTAGCCAAGGGAAAACCCTGATGGGGATGGTACCCACAAAGATCCACTAATCAAAAGATATCCTGTTAAGGATGTTGACCCTGTTAGGAGCCTATTACAAACATATAGTGTATCAGTCCTGGTTAAGGGACTATAGGCCTTGTTAGAAGCCTCAACCCTATTAGGAGTTGTAGATACAAAACTTGATTACCAAATGAGCTCACTACCCAAACAAGTAATACAAATGTTTACTGATTACAATATGGTACTGCTTACAACTTCACATCAACAACTTTCACCGCTATCACAATATACAACTATCACAAGTTACATTTCAAGTATGTTCGGTACATGTTTATACAAGATAAAAACATAATATCTTTCTCCAGTCAGCTTCCACATCTTTATCCAAGAGTAAAAATCTAGGATGTTGGCTCTTTATAATATTAAGTCATTATTTTGACAAGCAAAATAATCCCTTAATTCATTTACTAGTTCTGCCTTCAAAACTGCTCTGTCAGCTATACTCTATCATCGGTAAAATAATCATAAATTTGTCTATACTATCCGTACTCTTTTGCACACTAAGATGGGGTATCCTTAGACACCATAGATTCTATGTTCAACTGTACAAACTCTGATCATGCTCCAGTGAACATCGCCAAAAGAAACTGTACCGTGTGCTCTGTCAAAAACACTATTTCATACTTAGACAATTTTAGTCTGTGATCTTCCATACTTACTTTCCAGCTTATGCAATCTTCATAGGGAACATATGTTGCCATAATGAAAACATCCATGTACATACCTCAGCCAAGTTGCCAACAATCTCCCCCTTTGTCATTGGTGGCAACATATGAGAAAATTAGCTAAGTGTACAAGTCAAAATCTCAAAATTTGTATCAAAATTGTGGCCATAGAATATTATCCTTATATCTCCTCAAAATATACAAATAATCTATAACACTTCATAATACTCCATAGAAATCCCCCTATGAGTATCCTTCCTTATCATATATAGACAATTTTCTAAGTATCTCTCCCCCTTTGACAACAATGACAAAATAAAGGGTGGAAAGGGATATACAAAATTGTGTCAAAACTTTTACCTTACTGTCTTATTGCAAAGCCGGTAGGCTTGCAACACAATCTGCAAAATCTGACTTCCAAGCCTCAAAATCTTTCTCCCATGCCTTCTTAATTGATTCAGCTACATTGAGTAAAGTACTCAATCCGTATGCTGCAATCTGACAAGCTTGAAGAGATTCAAAGTTGAACTTCTGAAATGATGTCTTAGCAGTAAGACATTCTTCTAGCTGCTCTTCTACTATAGTCAACTTGATTGAGACATGCTCTCTCAAGATGTTTATCTTGATAATTTTCCTATTCTTCTCATCATTCAAAGTCATTATCTCATCACGTAATATCTGATCTTTTTCTCAACTGCACTGATCTTTATTTTTGGGCTAGCCATTGAGTTTGTCTCTACTGCAATTTCATCTTGCTTCTCTTTTATCTTCTTCTCTTCCTCAATTATTATATTTTCAGATTTTGTACACTAAATGTACAAACACTTTCCAGTCTCAAGATGTTTCCTTAAGTTCTTAATGTATCTATCAAGGCTGCCAATGTCATTTATGATATTCTGACTTATATTCTACAACATCTCAGCTTCATAAGCTGCCTAAGCCTTAACCTTAGCAATATCAATCAAATTAGTGAACTCAACATCAAAAGAATTTATTACCATCTTTTCTCTTTCAAGTGGATCTGAATCAAAGACTTTGGTAGATATAACACTTTGTAGCTTCTCAGTCAAATCTTTCAGGTTACCTTCCAAATTCTTGACCTTATTATTTTTCCCAATAATTTTGTTCAAAGATGTGATCAAATCTAGTTGATCAACATCATCCACTTCTTTGCCTAAATCTTCAAGCATCGAACCAATCTCTCTTTTCTTTCCAGTCTTAGGGGTAAAACTAATTTCCTCTTGTGGTATCATAAGTACAATAGGTGTATTAGATGTAGTGACCACTACTACCATTTGCTTCTATGTTCATGTAGTCTTTATTTCAATACTCTTTTCCTACTCTCCCAAAGCCAAATTGTCAACAATGTTATCCAAACTATTGAGTACCGCATCATTTGAATCTAAAGTAACTTTTTTTCATTCAATGTCCATAGATTATGTGCCAATGTTTATAGAAGAAAAGGGGATATCTTCAACTTCAACTACCTCTACTGCTGCCTCTGCCTGTTTTGAACTTTGTTTCTTTGCTGGTTCTGCAACTAATTAATCTTTGCTATCTTTTCTTGCTACCAAGTCTGCTAGCACTTGCATAACTGCCTATTCAGTTTCAGTCTTCACTTGTTCATACTGACCTCCCATTATTTGTATAGTTCTTTTTGTTCTTAATAGGGTTTCAAGTGGCTTGAGGATCTACTTAAGGTGGTCATCATCTCTTATGTCACAAAACTATCTTATCAAATTCTCTCTCATTTTAGTATCTTCTTCTTGTGCTCTCATCTTTCTACTCACAAGTCTATTGAACAAATCTTCTGGTATCTTTCTATGAATAGTATCAAATTTCTTGTTTGCCAAAATCATATGTGTAACCATTGCATTCTCTAGATTTAATCTATCAGAGGATCCATATTAATCATAGTATTTGTTCATCTTGGTAAAGTCTCCATGCTGCAATATGTCTTCATTAACTCTTTCTATCCTTGGTTTCCATGATTTCTTCTTTATTGTTACTTCATCATCTTTTATCTCTGCAACTCTTCTAGGTACTAGTGGAACAATTACTTTTTATCTTTTACCCGGTCCTAAAGCACTTGCCTTCATTCTTTTTCTTGGTGCTAAAGAAGAGGGTTTCTCTATTTGACTAATTTCTTGCTCCTTCTCAGGTTCTTCAACCTTTACCTTAACTTGAATGGATTCTTGAGGACCTGCACTTGATGCCAAAGGTGGGACTGATAGTATCTCACTTTGCCCTATTGCTTCTGTAGTCTTTCTTGCAATATCAAATTCCTACTCACTCATACCTATTTCTTTTAAAATTTTCTTTATTGTAGTCTCCACTCTCTTCTTTGATTATTTCTCTTCCTTAATTATCTTTGCTGAATCAAAGTTTTCATGATATGTTCCAAATCTGTTGCTATGAGCATCCAATTTACTTTTCAACAATCTACTAACATATCCTTCTATTTCAACTTTAGAGATTTCATAGCCAAGAGGGTCTATGAATTCATGTCTAGGTTCTACTGCCTCAATGTAAGTGAAATCAGTATCAACCATAAAACATATATCATTTTTGTATTTCTCAACTAGGGATGGAGGAATTCTTGATCTATTTACCACAATGTTCTGAAAATTTTTCAACACTAACTTTACACTGTCATTAACCTTCTCAGTAAGATGTTTCATGTAAACTTTATTGATTCTTTCCATAGTATTCTCACCATCATTCCAATCAATACTGTAAGGAAATCTTCTTAGCAAGTGGAAGAACATGTAAGTAACAAATGAGGAAAATCTAAAGTGAGTGTATTTAGCTTTCTTTATCTTTTCCAAATTCTCAAACAACTGTATTCTCAAAATTTCACACATATCTGCAGGCTTCTTCTCCACACACATCAAATAAGCAATGTGTACCATACCTGCTAACATATCATCTTCTCTAGAACTTCCACAGAATTTTGTTGTCAAAATCTTACATAAGTATCTTACATCATCTTGCTTAATCTTACTAATGACTATACCTCTGCCATTGTATATTGAACCAGTGTTATCAATCACAATCTTCCTCATGTTTTTCTCATTCAGTGGAATTGCACCAACTTTTGATAATCCAGTCACATCATGAATTAGGTCTGTAGTTATGTCTATAACTCTATCTTCTAACCAAAATTTACCATTATGTATCCTACTCAAAATGATCTTAGTACACTCCTCATCATCAAATTTATATTTCATAGTGTACTTAATGATTTCATTGTCTTCTAGATGTTCATAACCTTGTTTCACTGACATATCATTATTGTACAATTTTTGATATTCACAATTAAAATTACTCTCCCTTAGGGTTTCATATTTGCATCCAAGATAACATTTAACATTCTCTAAATGAAGAACTCCATTTGGTACAGATGATAAAGCTAAACTAGCATCTCTTTCTGAGGGTTCAACTAGATCTTTCTTAGTTCTAGGTCTGTTCTTATCCTTAATGTTGTGAATCAATGACACATCCATGATTATATCTGATTACTTGAACTGATTCAAGATCTTAGTTGGATAAATACCTTAAATTCACAAAATTAGGGCTTTCGCTTTATCGGTGCTTCAAACTTCTGCAAATCACTTCCAAAATTCTTTCTTCGCTCTCCAAATCACTTCTAATCACTTGATAATCACAATAATTTTGATTTCAATCTTTTAATACTTAGCATTTACTCGATCTGATGTCGCATTCAATTCTTTTGCTGCTAAAATGCCAAAAAGCTAATTTTGTAAACTTGCAACCATAAATCTTCTTGCGACCTCACAAAACACAATATTTCTTTTTGCGCACTTAACCATAGCATTAGTATAACATAAAAAATCTTCATCTAACTGCGCAAAACTTAACTCATTCAAAATCTAATTCTACACTAATTCTAAGTTCCTAAACTATAGAAATTTACATAATTTAAGTTCTTAAAGAAGGGTTAGGTAAAGACTCATTCTTACCATCAGAGACATTACCTTCCTGATTACCTTCAGTGCTGAATATACCTCCTTGATCTATGCCTTTAACAAATTTTACTTCATCTTCATTGCTATAGCAACCTTTCTCTTTGTTTCCTGCATTTTCATTCCTTCTTGCATAGTTTCTAGGGTTAGGGTTATGATGATAACCTCCATTTTTCATTCTACAAAATCTTTCTATGTGTCCAATCTTGTTACGTATCTAGGTGCTTGATCATTGATTTGTGTCCTGCAATTTCTAGCAATATGTCCAATTTTGTTGCATCTATAACATACTATTCCATTTCCTCTTTTCATGTCTTCAGTTGATCTCTGATCTGCATTGTTAGTATTTCTAGGCATTCTAATATTTTAATTATTCTCAATAACTTTAGATCTTCTACATTCAATAGCTCTATGTCCAAAATCATGATAATTATAACAATAACCATTAAGAGGTTTGAATTGTTTACCTGTACAATCTCTCTTCATATGACCAATAGTATTACAAGAAAAACATCTACCTTTCAATTCTCTTTGCATACCTTTGGATGGTTCATCTTGCTTCGGTGGTTCTTCTTGCTTCGATGCATCTTCTTGCTTAGGTGCATCTTCAGATTTGTTCTTATCTAACTTCTTTTCTTCACTACTTTCACATACATTCAAATCTGGTTTCTTGCTTTCACTAACTATCTTCAATATGTTAAATCCAAGACCTATTTTTTCATACAATGGTTTTCCATAAGATACTTGCTCATTAATCTTTTGACTATTTGAATATAGCCTCTCAAGTTGTTGTTTGGATTGAGTCAATTCACCTTTCACAATCTTGTTGTATTTCTCAAGTTCATCATACTACAATTTGACTTTATCAAATTCAAATGTTACCTTGCCAAGTTTAGATTTTAGATCTTCATTCTTATTCTTTAAATTTTCATTCTTAGATCTTAGATTTTCATTTCCATCTTTCAAGCTAAGCTTCAGATTTGCTATCTTCAATTCATGTTTAAGGATCACATTTTCTTTTCCTAAATCATCACAATCTTCAACAAGAATTTCAGATTCCTTCTTAGATTTTAGATCTTCTATCTTACCTTTCAATTTGTCAATAAGATTCTTTGCATCATCATACTTTCTTTTCAGAGTGTTTCTTTCATCAGTAAGCATATCAATTTGTTCAAGAGCTTCTTAAAGATTCTTCTATAACTGATCCATATCCATAGAGATCTTACTAAAGTTGCTAGGCTTTCCTTGAATGTTCCTTCTCCAAGTAACTGCGCTCTGATACCAATTGTTAGAAATAGGAAATACTGAGAGGGGGGGGTGAATCAGTAATTCACAAAATTTTACTTTTGCCTACTTATGGATATAACAGATTACTTTAAAGCATAAGAGACTAAATAGCATACATAATAGTAAATTTAAAGAACTCATAACACATGATATGTTCTTGAGGAAACCCTAGCCAAGGGAAAACCCCAGTGGGGATGGTACCCACAAAGATCCACTAAACAAAAGATATCCTGTTAAGGATGTTGACCCTGTTAGGAGCCTGTTACAAAAATATAGTGTATCAGTCCTAGTTAAGGGACTATAGGCCTTGTTAGAAGCCTCAACCCTTTTAGGAGTTGTAGATACAAAACCTAATTACCAAATGAGCTCACTGCCCAAACAAGTAATACAAATTTTTACTGATTACAATATGGTACTGCTTACAACTTCACATCAACAACTTTCACCGCTATCACAATATACAACTATCACGAGTTACATTTCAAGTATGTTCGGTACATCTTTATACAAGATAAGAACATAATATCTTACTCCAGTTGGCTTCCACATCTTTATCCAAGAGTAAACATCTAGGATGTTGGCTCTTTATAATATTAAGTCATTATTTTGACAAGCAAAATAATCCCTTAATTCATTTACTAGTTCTGCCTTCAAAACTACTCTGTCGACTATACTCTGTCATCGATAAAACAATCATAACTTTTTCATACTATCCATACTCTTTTGTTGAGATGGGGTATCCTTAGACACCATAGAGTCTATGTTCAACTATGAAAAATCAGATCATGCTCCAGTGAATGTTGCCAAAACAAACTGTATCGGGTGCTCTGTCAAAAACACTATTTCATACTTAGACAATTTTAGTCTACAATCTTCAAAGGGAACATATGTTGCCATAATTAAAACATCCATGTACATACCTCAGCCAAATTTCCAACAACCTTGTCTTCTCATTTGATAGGTCTTGTTATGTCCTTTCGATGTCTAGACTTGCTTTATCTTTGTTCTCCATTCTTGTGAGGTATGTCCATGCATGTTGCAAGTGTGACAATGTTTCTCCATGTAGGGTTTGTTAGGAGTCCTATTCAACTTAGATCTATACTCATGTTCTTGGTGTCCATACTTGTTACAGCTATAACAATGACCATTAAATTTAGGAGTCATTTTAGGATTACCTTTTTCTTTACTCCTACAAACATTTGATGTGTGGGCCGGTTTACCATAGTGATAGCATGATAGTTTCTTAGGTCTTTGACTCTTGTAGGTGTTCATATGTTTAGCTTTCTTAGATGATTGTCCTTGCTCGCTATAGCCTAATCTAGTAGTACTTCCAAGTTCTCTTTGACTGATTAGAAATTCATCAATTTTCTTGGAACTATCTTCATCTTTCTTAATCGTTTCATTATGTTGTTGCTACATCTTCACTTCATGTTGCAATCTCTCATTTTCTTCTTTGAGTTCACCAATGTCTTCAAGTTTCCTTGTCATCTCACTATTCACTCAATTGATTTTGTGACTTACAAAAACCATCTAATTAGATATCTTAAATTGGTTCTCAATAAGTCTTAGTATCTTGCATTCCTTCTCTTGTAGTTTCTCAGACATTTGTCTTATGTCTTTAACAACCAAATTTCTCTCTTTTTCAGCTTGTCTAGCATTATTCATCACATTAATCATTCTTACCATTTTTTCTTCTTGAACAATTTGGAGGGCTTTAACTTGTTCAGTCAGATGAAGATTTTTCTCAAATAAATCAGATAAACTTCCTTTAGATATGTCAAATATACTACCTGATCCAGATCTAGTGCTATCAAATGGGTCATCGATATCTTCTTCATGATAATCAGTCTCAAATTGCCGAATAGTCATATATTTTCTCTGAACCAGTAACTTCTTCAATTAATCCCTTGCTTGTTTGTATTGTTCAATGAATATTTACATCTAAATCTTTTGGTTATCAATTGTCTTGTCCAACTTATATCTTTCCATCTTGAGATATTTCCTCTTCATTGATTAAAATTCCAATAAGAGAACAAACTTTGATACCAATTGTTGGAATAGGAAAGATATAGTGCTGAGAGGGGACGGGTGAATCAGTACCCTCAAAAATGTTTACTGAATCAACAATCTACAATAGTAGTGTTTATCTAACCAACTGATTTCATTGTTTACAATATACATTCAAATAACTTGTAAATGTAAAGTGCATGAAAAACAAACAATAAATCATTCATGAAATGTAACACATGACACAAGTAGTTTGGCTACGTAGAAACCCTTGTTAGAAGGTAAAACCTATGGTGGGGATGGCACCTACAAATTCTTCACTACTGTAGTAAATAAAGTATGCTAATTAAGGCTACAAGTGTGATCAATTATGGTGATCTTACCCTATTAGGAGTAACTTAAGATCGATTGGATCTACCTTGTAAAATTATTTTAGCAACACTAAATAAGTGTGCACTCGGTTAGGAGATTTACAATAGACAGTTAAGTCTACTCTATTAACAGATTTACAATCCTGTTATAATGGTTAAAAGATATCAGAAAATATTTGCAATTGACAACTTGCATTTTCTTGAATAAGATCAATGAAATACCAAATATATTTCACCTTGATGTGTAGTATATTACTCTTTGTTCTTCTTGGTAACCTTGTATGTTTCTGATAAAACTAAATACTATTTCTGATAACTGGTCATTCATGTAAACCTTTGTCTAAATTCTGATGTCCTATAAGCAACTACTACTTCATGATCTCCTTGTCATGACTCCTCACTTCTTATCAAAATGACATCACTTACAATTATATAGAAAATTTGTTTTACCTAATTAGGTTTACAACATCTTAGAAAACCTAAGATCTACGATGTACAAAAATAACCTAGATCTAACTATTACATAGCAATCATCACAACAATTAATGATTACATCCATATTAAATGTGCCTCGATCTTGGTAAAAAATTTATAGATCTATGTAGACCATTTGCATAGAGATATGTGCCTTTATTGATTACTATGTTGTTTCCTGAACAACTTAGTAAACATTGCATCCTCTAGTCAGTGAATTAACTGATGCTCAGTGTGTAGAATGCTCGGTGTTCACTGACTCAGTGCTCGATATACTTTGATGCTCGGTAAACATACTTGATTAAACCTGTATCTATTTATCTTTCAGTTCTGCCTTGTGACTACTTGATATGAAGGCTTTGTAAATTTAAGCGACTAGCTTCTATAGCTCCTTATTTGATCTTTTACCGATGTGTGCTAAGGAAAGCACCTTCATAGGGTTAGTACCATCAATAACTCAAATAACAACTAAATTACCAAAAATGAGTGGACAAGATGCATCCTCCAAGTGAGTGATTGAGATTCAATTTAGGCTTGATCCATGTGAGCTCAATCCTTAAATCCTATTGGTTGATGAATTTTCTTTTTATTTGGTGGTTGAGGGAAAATAGGATTTAATTAAAATCTTTAGCCATGTGTACCCCTTGAATAGGTTGATTTCATTTAATTGAACTATGAAATTAATTAGATTAATTACACAATTAAATGATTTATCATGTTTTATTTGATTTAAATTGATTTTATGACTTTTGATTTTTAATTGAATTGATTTAAGGCTTGATTTGAATTTTGATTTGATAAATGCTTGATTTGATTCAATTTCTCTGATTTTTTCCTTGATTGTTCACTTGATCGATCTTGTCCAATTTTAGGTGATTACAAATGCCCCTCTTTGAGTTGACATGTAAAGTCTGTTGATTCAAAGAATGTCTTGATTCGTTTGATGTAAAGTCCTGATTTTATCGATGTAAAGTCTTGATTCATTGATGGTCGATTTTGATGTTTGGTATAAGATGTAGATTTTGATAAAGTTTGATTGGATTTGATGTCTTGATGGTCAATTTGATGATAGTTTGTTGATATGGTACCTGGTTTGATCTGATTCCATGTTTGATGCCCCTTTTGATTAATAACAGAAAAAATTCTGATAAAAGATTATGCTTTAATTTGATGGTCATGCCCCTGATTTGATGATACTGATGTTGTTCCTAATTATCTGAGTGTATGCCCCCCTTGGAAATGAAATGAAATTTGATCATTATTTGAAATAGTTGATGGTTTAGGTTAGTTTTGTGTTAATTAGGTCAATTTATAATGAATTTTGATTTCATTTCTGATAATGATTTTGCATTCATTTGATGACAAATGCCCCTGATTTGGCATAATTGGTGAAAATTTGAGTCCTTGGTCACTTTCTGGTCAAAGATATCCTTTTTAGGTCAAAATGGCCTATATAAAGGGGTAAAAAGTCAATTTTACTATTCATTTTCACTTTGTCTTTAGACTTTTCCTCTATGATTCCTCTGAGCTAATCACCATGGTTATCCTAATTTGTGAGCACCAGTTTGAGTGAGGGCAATGGTATCATCATCCACCGACCTATGGACCTCCGGTATGTACTCAATCAACTCACTTTGTGAATTTAATGCATTTAATTTGAAAAAAATTGAATTTTTCTTCGTAAAAACCCTTTTTTTTCTTTTTTTTTCAATTTAAATAAAACTTTTAATCATTTCAATAGCGCGTACACCCCCCTTTTAGCACTTTTGTAATTTTTAATAACGCTTCTGTGATTTTTACTAGCATGTTAACATGTAGGATTTTGGGCTTTTTTCACATGTAAAATTTTCTCTAGCGCGTGTAATGTCAAATGTGCATTTGATGTTTTAATTAGCACGTACAGTCATTTCTTTTAGCACATTTGAAGTCTTTTAGCACTTATACCATAGAACAACACTTTTACCAATTTTACTTGTGCTTTTAATATTTTTAGCTATGCTTTTTCCTTTTAGCACTTTTGATCATTAAAATAGTGCTTTCACCCTATTAGGAAAAAATGCAAATGACTAAGTTAGTTTTCTGAACCGTTCAATGTTGTCAATCAATTGATTGACTTAGGTAACAAACCTAATTTGGTAGCAAGTTTTAGGATGTCAGTTTGAAACAATTTAGTTTGAATTTTTTATTTTCAATCTTGATTTAGATGATGGGTGATGATAAATTTTATGTTCTCTTTGAATAGAATCATGAAAATTAATTATGGTTTGATAATTTTTAAATGTTTGATTGACTTAGAATGATTCAAAAGATATCATTTTCAAATATTGATGTGATTTAAACTTGTTGTTTGCAGGTCGTGCTTAAGTCACTAGTTGTTAGAGACTTGTATCCTTTACCTTTTCAGATGATTGACAACCTCTGCGGTCCAGATCATCATCTTATCGACAGATGCGGTTTTTCCTTCCTACTTGTCCTACCTTGATTCTGAGATTTTGAGTGAATCTACGATTGATTACAGCTATGGTAGAGAGGTAGCACTTTGACCATAATACCTTTCACTTACCCATGGGAGAGATGATCATCACTCCCAAGGATGTGCACCACATCCTCCATATCCTGACTCATGGAGAGTTGGTATACTATGGTCAGGTCTACAATGATACATCTTATTGTTGGATACAATTGTCTGAAGGACATTGTTGGATTAGCTATGTGTTGTCTTTGATGTCACACAAATTTCATATCAATTATCATTCTCAGTATCTACCGAGTTCAGTCAGTCAGCTAAGCGGTTCTCAGTATCTACCGAGCTCAGTCGGTCAGCTAGGCAGTTTTTAGTGTCTACCGAGTTCTCTCGGGTGTCTAAAGAAAACTTGATAGGATAACAGTGTTAATCGAGCCTCCTCGGTTATCAAAGGAAAATTAGTGGTTACCGAGCTCTCTCAATCTCCAAAGGATGTTACAGAATTCGCTATGGTTACTGAGTTTTCTCAGTCACCGAAGGAAATCTTTTCAGGATTAATGTTTACCGAGCAAGGTCGGCCATTTCAAAGAATTTTGTTATTACAGTTTGTTTATCCCAGCTGACTGTTATAATAATTATTAGTGCTGACTTGACAATCTAAATGCTTATGAAATGGCATATATATATAGAAGGTCAAATGGTGAATAAGAGATATACAGCATGCAAAAATTATTTTGAAGAAAGGTGTGTGTGAATTTTGAAGGATGGTCAGATATCCTTGAGGAGCAGCAAAGATTTAATTGATCAATAAGGATCTAGTGAAACAGAACAGAGATCTATATTTAGCAATTCAGTTGTAGGTTATTTCATTGTTACTCTCTAGCAATTGTAGCAATGATATCAAAATCTCTTAACTGAGTTGGTTTAACAACCATTTTGTAAATCCTCTAACAAGGTAACAGTTCTATTGAATTGTTTCAAGACCTCTTACAAGGCCACTCCTAGCAGGGTGATTAAATCCTCTAACAAGGTCACACCTAACAGTGTGTTTTGTAACCTTTTACTAGGTTGGCTTCTAACCGGGCATCACTTCAGAAGAGTGAAAAATAGTAACTAGTTACATTGGTGGTTTTTCCCATATTGGGTTTCCATGGTAAATCTAGTGTCTCTTGTGTTCATGTTATTTTTTTTATTCATGTAAGTTAATCAGTGATGAATGCTTAAGAACAGTTTAATTATTACACATTTCAAGGATCAAGTTTTCAGCATTTCTCTGTATATTTACCGAATGACATAGTAAATAATTTGTTAAGATATTTAAGGGATCAGTGGTAATGTTTTGTGGTTAACTAATTCACCCCCCCTCTCAGTTGCTACATCTATATTTCCAACAATTGGTATCAGAGCTTTTGGTGCTTGCAGGAAGGGTTTCAAGGACCTAAGCTAAAGATCAGGATGTCTTACAAAAGAGAAATTCCAAGGCTTAATAGAAATAACTTTTCAGCATGGCAAGGTCTCATGAGATTACATCTGGCTTCCATTGGTGATTAAGGATGCAAATATATTGATCAAGAATATACAATTCCTACTAGCACATTAACTATTGAAGACATTACAGAGAAGAAGAACCATAACACTATGATGATAGACATTGCATTAGCTCTTAGCTATGAAGAATTTAATGAAATCAAAGACTGCACAACTACTCATGAAATGTGGAACAAGCTAAAGAAAATCTATGGTGGTGATGACAATGTGAAGAGAGCCAAAGCAGAGAGCCTAAGAGAACAGTTTGATCAAATGAAAATGAGAGAAGAAGAAAACATTGTAAAATATGTTGAAAGGATCAAGACAAGTGTTAGTGTAATCAAAGCTTCTAGAGGAAAAATTGATGATGAAATAGTTATAAGTAAGGTTCTTAGAACATTACTCCCTATTTATGCAATAAGAGTTTCTGCTATTCAAGAAAGATGTGAAGAAAATCACAATATAACTTTGGATGCCTTAGTTGGAAGATTGACAGCCTTTGAACTGGATAACTATGACAACTATGTTCCAACTTCTAAAAATATTGAATCAGCTTTTGAGGCCAAACTTTCACTCAAGAAAGGGAAGAAAATCCAATCAGAAAGTGAAGAAGAATCAAAGGAAAGATCTGATAGTGATCTTGAAGTTATTGAAGCATTACTTGCAAAGAAGTATTCAAGAGGCAGAGGAAAATACAGAGGTAAAACTCCTTTAATCTATTTTTCATGTGAAGAAATTGGTCATATTGCAGCTAGGTGTCCAAACAAGCAAAGATGAGAAGAAAAATTACAAGTACAATGGCAAGAAAAATTTCAAATCATTCAAGGACAAAGGTACGAAAACATGTTTCTTAGCTAAAGATTCGGATGATAGTGAAGAAGAAATTGTTTTCATTACTGTAAAAGATGAATCTGATAATGATGAAGATGAGATGGCACTTATCTCTTATATAAGCAAGAATGATACATGGATTATAGATAGTGGATGTTGACATCATATGACTGGTGACAGGACCAAGTTTGAACACTTTGAAAACTTTGATGGTGGTAATGTAAGGTTTGGAAACAATGAACCCTATTGTATAAAAGGAAAGGGATGAATTTCATTAACCAAAGAACTTATATGTGATAATGCATATTGGGTTGAAGGACTAAAGAATAATCTTCTAAGTGTAGCACAACTAATCAACATTGGATTCAAGGTTGAATTCATGAATGGCAAAGCAAGACTGCTAGATGACAAAGGAAAATTGATAGGATCAGGCAAACAAACCAAAGGTAACCTGTTTTAACTTGATCTTGGTGATTACTCATGTTTTATTGTTCAAATTGAAGAAGGTTGGTTATGGCACAAAAGGTTATGTCATGTAAATTTTGACAACATGATGAAAATAAGAAAATTCAAGAAAGTAAGAGGTATTCCTACTTTGAAGAAACCTGATGGTGGTCTATGCAAGAATTGTCAAATTGGTAAAATGGGAAAGTCTAGTTTCAAAAGTAAAAACTATCAGTCTGAAGATATTTTGGAAATTGTGCATACTGATTTATGTGGACCTATTGGAATTGAGAGCTATACCAAAGAAAAATTCTTTATTCTCTTTGTTGATGATTATTCTAGAATGATGACTATTATGTATTTAAGAGAAAAGTCTGAAGCATTTGAGAAGTTCAAATGGTATTTAGCAAGAGTAGAAAAGGAAATAGGAAAAAGAATAAAATGCTTGAGATCAGATAGAGGTGGTGAATTCATCTCCCATGAATTCAATAATTTCTGCATTGAAAGAGGAATCAAAAGACAGGTATCAGCCCTGAGAACTCCTGAGCAGAATGGAATAGCTGAAAGAAGGAACAGATCTATCATGGACTGTGCAAGGACTCTAATGATTGAAAAGAACATTGCTATGAAATACTAGAAGGAAGCTATCAGCACTACAGTTCATACCTTGAACTGAGTACAACTAAGAAAAGACACAGTCAAGACTCCATATGAGCTATGGTATGGCTACAAACCAAATGTAAGTTACCTAAAAGTATTTGGTAGTAAATGTTACATCTTGAAAGAATCTAGAAAAGGAAAACTTGATGTAAAAAGTGATGAAGGAATATTTTTGGGATATTCTTGCAAAAGTAAGGCATATAGATATCTAAATTTGTCTACTCACAAAATCATAGAAAGTGCACATGTGAGAATTGATGAGTTTGCAGAAAAGATTGAAGAAGAAAGCAAAAAGGAACCAGAGGACTACAGAAAAATTGTTTACATCAAACCTGATACATTGTCAAACACATGTAAGGAGACTACATCTACTGAGCCCAGTACAGTAACCGAGTCACAAGAAGAAGTTCTAACCGAGTCACAAAGTACCGAGTCTTAGTCTGAAGCTACCGAGCAAGTATCTACCAAGCTCGAGCAATTTGAACCTGAAGATGAAGAAGATGACAATGTAACTCATTCAGGAAGCAAGGAACCTGTATTAGCCAAGTACATTAGAAAGCATCATAAACCAGATCAGATTATTGGAAACAAATCAGATGGTACTATGACAAGAAGTAAACTAAAAGGTACATGTTTATTTGCTGATTTTGAACCTAAAAATGTCAAAGATGCATTAGAAAATGAAAGTTGGATTGAGGCTATGAATGAAGAAATAGAGCAAATAGAGAAAAATAAGACATGGACTCTTGTACCTAGGCCTAAAGATAAAAATGTAATTGGGACAAAATGGGTATTCAGAAATAAGTTGAATGAAGATGGTCAAGTATCAAGAAACAAAGCAAGATTGGTATGTAAAGGATATTCTCAAGAAGAAGGAATAGATTATGGAGAGACTTTTGCTCTTGTTGCAAGATTAGAAGGTGTGAGGACTTTACTTGCATATGCAGCACATAAAGGATTTAAGGTATATTAGATGGATATCAAATCTACTTTTCTCAATGGTATTCTTGAGAAAGAAGTCTACATTGAGCAACCTAAAGGTTTTATTGATCCAGACAAAAGAGATATGGTCTACAAATTACACAAAGCATTGTATGGTCTGAAACAAGCTCCTAGAGCATGGTATGAAAGATTACATAACTACCTTACTTAGATTAATTTCAAAAGGGCTAATGACAACAACAATTTATACATCAAAGAAGGATCAGATAACAAAATTATTTTGGCAAAAATATTTGTGGATGATACTATGTTTACAAGAAATGATGATCAGTGTAAAGAATTTTCAGAGCTTATGAACAAAGAATTTGAAATGTCTATGTTTGGTTAGATAAAATTCTTTGTTGGACTTCAGATTCAGCAGAACAAAAATGGTATCTACATTACTCAGTCTAAATATATCAAGGAAATACTTAAGAAATTTGGTATGGAAGATTCAAAACCAGTTGGTACACCCATGTGTACTAGACTGAAGCTTACCAAAGATGATGATTCAAAAGAAGTAGATCAGACCTTATATAGATCAATGATTGGAAAATTATAGTATGTAGTACACACAAGGCCTGATATTGCCTTAGCAATTGGAATAGTGCAAGAATCTTGGCTAAACACAGAGAAAATCACATGATGGAAATCAAAAGAATCTTGAGGTATTTAAGGGGAACTAAAGATTATGGCTTGTGGTATAAATTTGGAGGCAATCTAGATTTAAAAGTGTTTACTGATGTTGATTGGGCAGGAAACATTGATGACAGAAAGAGTACAAGTGGTGGTGCATTCTTTCTTGGCAAGAGGTTAGTATCTTGGACTAGTAAAAAGCAAAACTACACATCCCAATCCACAACAGAAGCATAATATGTTGCTGCAGTAGTAAACTGCTCTAATATTATATGGTTTAAACAACTTTTGGAAGGCATGAAGGTTGAGATCAAAGAACCAGTTGTTATGTTTTGTGATAATACAAGTGCAATAAATATTTCAAAGAATCCAGTAATGCATTCCAAAACTAAGCACATTGCAATTAAATATCACTTTGTTAGAGAATTGGTGCAGGACAAGGAAATTAGATTGGAATATATTCATACAAAAGAACAAATTGTAGATATCTTCACCAAACCACTACCTAAGGATGCATTCTTGTATCTAAGAGGCAAGTTAGGGGTCACTCCCCTGTCCGAGGTTCACTAAATAAAGTTTTAGTGATGCATCAACTAGAACATGTTGAAGATCAATCAGTTGATGCAACATAGTTAGGGAATCATTGCATATGAATCAGTACATAAGGTACATTGATATTTACCCAAACTGTGTTAATTGTCTTTGGCATGTGTTGTCAAAGAGGGAGAGTTTGCTATCATTTCAAGAAATTTCTAAGAAGAATAATTTGAGAAGTTAAGAGGGAGAGTTCTCAGTTAGAGAAAGAAGGTTGAAGATGATGGGAATCAGAATGAAGCTAAGGGTATGCTTCTTACTCTTGGTTTCTCTATGAAATTTCATTGTGCTATGACATGTTGTGTTGCCATCAATGCCAAAGAGGGAGATTGTTGGATACAATTGTCTAAAGGACATTGTTGGATTAGCTATGTGTTGTCTTTGATGTCACACAAATGTCATATCAATTATCATTCTCAGTATCTACCAAGTTCAATCAGTCAGCTAAGCGGTTCTCAGTATCTACCGAGCTCAGTCGGTCAGCTAGGCAGTTTTTAGTGTCTACCAAGTTCTCTCGGGTGTCTAAAGAAAACTTGATAGGATAACAGTTTTAACTGAGCCTCCTCGATTATCAAAGGAAAATGAGTGGTTATCGAGCTCTCTCGGTCTCCAAAGGATGTTGCAGAATTCACTGTGGTTACCGAGTTCTCTCGGTCACCGAAGGAAATCTTTTCAGGATTAATGTTTACCAAGCAAGGTCAGCCATTTAAAATAATTTTATTATTACAGTTTGTTTATCCCAGCTGACTGTTATAATAATTATTAGTGCCGACTTGACAATCTAAATGATTATGAAATGGCATATATATATAGAAGGTCAAATGGTGAATAAGAGATATACAACATGCAGAAATCATTTTGAAGAAAGGTGTGTGCGAATTTTGAAGGATGGTTAGATATCCTTGAGGAGCAGCAAAGATTTAATTGATCAATAAGGATCTAGTGAAACAGAACAGAGATCTATATTCAGCAATTCAGTTGTAGGTTATTTCATTGTTACTCTCTAGCAATTGTAGCAGTGATATCAAAATCTCTTAACCGAGTTGGTTTAACAACCATTTTGTAAATCCTCTAACAAGGTAACAATTCTATTGAATTGTTTCAAGACCTCTTACAAGGCAACTCCTAGCAGGGTGATTAAATCCTCTACAAGGTCACACCTAACAGTGTGTTTTGTAACCTTTTACCGGGTTGGCTTCTAACTGGGCATCACTTTAGAAGAGTGAAAAATAGTAACTAGTTACATTGGTGGTTTTTCCCATATTGGGTTTCCACGATAAATCTGGTGTCTCTTGTGTTCATGTTATTTTCTTTATTCATGTAAGTTAATCAGTGATGAATGTTTAAGAATAGTTTAATTATTACACATTTCAAGGATCAAGTTTTCAGCATTTCTCTGTATATTTACCGAATGGCACAGTAAATAATTTGTTAAGATATTTAAGGGATCAGTGGTAATATTTTGTGGTTAACTGATTCACCCCCCCTCTTAGTTACTGCATCTATATTTCCAACACTTGTCGGTGGGTGTTTCAGGACTCGATGATTGGTGATGACCATATCCAGTGGTCACAATTTCATTCATTTCATGTTCTTCTTGTTGTTTTGGGTGCTCTGATTGGTGGTTTCCTTCTCCTTGATTGCCGAGGGCATGGGTTTTATGTCAGTTGGGGACATATATTGGAGGACCTAATTGCCTAGCCCTAGTAGTTCAATTGGGGTACATGTGTTTTAGCATATTTATATCATTAGCTGCATACAGTGGTTTATCGACAGTCAACAACTCTATCTATCAGAGTCATTTTACTACAATTATGGACATGGGAAAACATCCTAGTTACTAGGCCGATTGCTGTGAGGCACCGTGATCCTAGGTGGTCATTTGCCTAGATGTACGAGGACATGGTGGTGCAGGCCCATTTGGGCAAGTTGGATTATTGGTGTCGGATGATCGATGATATGGATCAAGTCATATGGTGACCGTACACTGGATGTGAGGCGTGGCCCAAGGATGCTTTAGAGATTCCTTTCATGTGTTGACCTTGATGGATGATAGGGCGTGTTGGTTCTCGAAAAGATTTTACACTCCATGAGACACCAATATACCTAAGACTAATTTTGAGGAGGGGTTAGTTACAAATATGGGACAATTTGTAGGTAACTGGACCAACTATAGGGACAAGACTGCCCACTTCACTTTTGGCTCTGCAGAACCAAGGCAGGTGCACTAAATCTAGTAACATATAACACTTTAAATTAGATTCAACAAAGAAGATTATGATAAGAAAATACCAAATGGTAACCACTCATCTGTTGATTCTTGATTATCATGAAATAATTGAGGTCCAAATACATAAAACAAAAAGGATAGAAAGGATTTGATTTAACTTTTATAGAATAGAACACATCCTAGCCATACATATATTAGCATAGAGTATACTTGTTACAGATTAGTTCCTTAACCATTGGGTAAATCATCTAGTACACTGTAGAATACAAAGACTGATTATTATCATTTCATCAAAGATCCAAGCCATAAATACAAATACCCAAAACCATACTACTTACATAAATCCCTGTGCAAACCCCATGAATTTGTGTATCATCTAGAGCATAATTTAATTTGATTAAAACCAAAACTAAAGATAGACAACACATGCATAGATAAACTCCATACAAAGAATCAGAACATTCAAAACCCATAAAACTTGACACAGATGGAGAGAAATGGAATTGAAAACTTGCATTAAATATGAGTATCTAAGCTTCTATATACACCTTTCTTGAAGATTCAAAGCCACCAAGACAATATGCAAAAGATCTGCAACTTTTTACTATGCTTTGATACAAAATGGATAAAACATGCCCTACTCCTTGGCTGAAGGTTCAGGATGTAACCTTGTGAACTAGAAAACCAGTAGCCTATGTAAATGGTCTTGGAAATCCTTATAAAGGATTGCAACAAGCTAAAGACCATTTAGGGCATAATTAGGGCAACTCAGTCAACCCTAAGACTATCAAAAATATCTTAAACAAATCTGATACTATTTCAATTCTAGAACATATCTTTGCAAAATATCTTTTCCTTACCCAAATCTGATCTCGAAATATAAAGTCCATTACTATTCCTTGCCACTTGATCAAATCTGATCTTCAACACTACCATTGCACTCTTTGTTTCATGTCATTTCTGAAAACATGTTATACTCATATATTTGGGTAAAAAATGAAGTTTGTGGGTAGTTTTCAAATTCGTGAGTAACTACAATTTCTAAATTTTGAATTTCATATAGTTGAAACTTTACCATTTGTTTTAATTCCTTTGTGCAAAGATTTGATTTTAATGCAGGACTCACATGCCACATGGCATCACCTAATTGGGTCAACTAACCACCTCATCACCTTGTCAAACCTTTACATCACAGTTGTGCCACTTTTCCCTCTCTGATTCGCTCATCTCTCTGACTGGTGTCCATTTGCAACATGCTTGCCACCTCACAACCTTGCCACATGGTAGCCTGTCGCTGCCCTGCGGTGATAACCATCGTACACCTTCATTTTTGAGGGATAGCAATGACCATTAGATCCTTTGGCACACATCTCAATGCAATCGACCAACTATCCATCTTTTACTTTGTCATCACCTTATCACCATTTTCTGCCAGGTGTCATGTCCTTACTTTCTTGCTGATCCACCTAAGCACTGAATTGTACCATTTTTCCATGTCACCAGTTGACACTTGTCACTCTATCATAGTCTAGTAGAGGTTAACTCCTAGACATCTTCATGATCACGGGGAAATGATAATCATTAGATCTTGGGCACATATCCCAAGGCTTTCGATCTACAGATTTACACTTTGTCAAAATTACCTTAACTTGCATGTGGGACCTGCTAAGATGTCATCATCCACTTGTCGCCAGCCAACCGTCGGCCTCAATCCTCATGCAGGTGCATTGTGGCCTCCAACTAGGCATCAACTTTGGACACCTTCAATGTGTGTGTTCTTCCTTATAAATTTATTACTCTCTTCCCACACAGGCAATGTGAGATAGTTTCCATTAGATTTATAATAATTTATCCTTGTGACTCATGCCCAGTTGGCTAGCCCCACACAAGGTTGAAAGCTAGCTACCACATGCTTCCTTCCTCTTTCCTTTCACTTTACTACACATATGAGTGGTGTTTCTTTTAAATATCCTTTGTATACAAAACAGGTCACATGTGGGACTAAATACCACATCTCACACTCTGCTCCGGCCACCCAATATATTCACACCACTCATAGCCCCTTCATGCATTCAACATAAGTGCTGACATGCCACTGAATAAGACCTAATTGCCTACACCCGAGATCTCCCATGTTTGGCACCTCCATTACTCCCTACACATGTAACATTTCTCACTGCCCCTGGCTGCCTTTTGCTAGTAGAATGCCCTCCACCTTTGAAACCTACATGACATCTCCCATTGGTGTTTGTATGTGTGCCTTGGGAGCTCACACTTCCTTTGTGGAGCCTATAGATAGATCACAAAATGGGGAAGCACACATCTTGGAGAAACCCTACACAGGCCTTACACAAGCCTCTATTCTCCTAATTCTTCCTTGGCATGGTGCCACGTTGGTGTCTTACACTTGGCACACCCTTGGCATTATTCTAACTTGCAAGTTTCCCCCTTTACCATAGTGCATTTTTCCTGCAAGAAACACCCCAAGCAGAGAGCTCGTGTAGCCTCTAAGGAAGCCCACACAGCCTCCTCTTCATGCCTTCACACAACCTCCCAAAGGAAATGAAAACACATTCCTTATTGCCCTTACTCTACTACTGGGCCTATGTCTTACCTGGTTTCTCCCTCTTTTATTTGTTTTTTTGCTTGGGCCTGCAAATGCAATGAAGCATATTCAACTCCCCAAGGATGCACACACCAAACCAAGTGCACATAGAAATGAAGAAGGGAAGGGAAGTGCATAAAAAGGAAGAGGGGGCAGCAAGCTACCATGTAGCACTCCCAATAACTCATAACCTACAGGTATGGTGTGTGCACAATGCACATGTATAAACACACCCAATGCAGACAGGAGATAATGCTTTAAAAACTCAGTAATCTTAGTGGTTGAAGACCAAACTTTGATATATGCTTCTTACAAATGAGACAAGAGTAAAAGGAGCAAGCCGGATATGAATGTTCTCTTATTTTTGTTTCCCTTTGAGTCATCATTCATCTTTTAAAACAAATTTCAGTCCATAATTATGTGCAAACACAACCAAAATGACTGGCACTTGCAACCAGATCCAATCTAGACAACTAGAAACTTTAAAAAACTTCAATTTCTATTACTTCACTAGTCACCATAATCTGAATAAAACATCCTCAATCACGCCATTAAAAGACTGATCAAAACATATCACTGAATGTTGAAAATTGGTAGACACAAACCTTGTAGTACATATAATCACCCTATCAGAGGGATTCCCATAAAGATGAACAAGGAAAGATATTTTAAAATTTGAAATCACTTGTTCAGAATTGTCCGGCAAACATAAACCGAAAACATTGGAAACGGCCTCAGAAGGAGATGGATTAAAAATATCAAAAGATGAGAAAAGGGCGAGCCACTGAATCTAGAAAAAGACTCATATTCAAGGAACACAACAAAAAAACACTCAACTAGAGATAACCATCTGACAAAAAGCTATGAATTTCAGAAAATAAGTACTTTGCAAAGTTATTCTAGCCGCACTATTCATCATTATAAAATGCATTTTTACCTGACCTTGCAACCCGATCAAATGAAACTCTAAGGATTTGAAACCTCAGATGAAGATTCTCTCTCACATATAGAAAACAAGGCTATAATTAGTTTCAACAAAAGATCGACCGACTATCAATAATTAATCTCCATAGTCGTGCCTCCAGAACATCCTGAACTAAAAGAGAATGAAATTATAGAAATCAAGTTTGGAATTGATCGAGCAAAGTGATTAATTGGATTGGTCATAGTCTGAAACTTATCAGGGGAAATCACTTCCATGTCTATAGTATAGATCAACCTTCAATTCCTCCTGATCACTGACTTGACATAATTTTCATGACCTCAAAGTAGGTTACTTCAAAACTGCATTCCCACATTCAATGAAAACTGAATAAAATGCAAACGGAAGAGGCTTGAAAAACTGATCATACAAACATTTAGGAACCTAAAAATAAGCATGGAGACACACTTGCATGCCTAAAATATGATGTAATATTCCTTTCATCATGACCATCATATTGATGTCAGATGCAAACCTTCAAAGTAGGCCCTTCAGTGAAAATCAGACAAAATGCAAAATGTAGATTTGAGCACCGCCCTTCAAATGGGCACCTTTAAAACTTGTCAAAAATGAATTCTGGGAGTTGTAACCAATTACATATGCTAAGTGAAAGGATAGGAACACATGTCCTAAGCACCATCCCATGAAAATCAACAAGCCTATATTTATATGCATTTGAACACAGGTCTTTTAAACTGTACTTTGAAGGGCACAAACTTTTCCTTAGGAGAAAAATACGAGAATGGGCTCAAAACTATCTGAATTTTTAAGAGTACCAATAGTGGCTCTAGTTGGGGATGCATGCCCCTTATGGGCATGCAAAGAATTCAAGATCTTTGGTACAACAGACCACTCAAAAATAAAAACTGACCTCTTTATCTCTCCAAAAACAAGGAACCTTATTGAAAGAAACACACCACACAAATGAAAGAAAGCAACTGTACAAAATATACATTACTTGCAAAGGCTCAAAGCCTCAAAAATAGAACCACTTCTTACCTATATCATATATATGATTTCCACCATATATGAGACCATCTGCTTAAAAAACTTTTGACAAACAGGCTGCCAACATATATGAAAAAATTTGAGTTGGAAGGTAATTTTTTACTTGCCACAACTCACATTCTTCTAGTCACAACCATCCTCATGTTCATATTCCAAAAAATACAAAAAATCTTTTATCTCTTCTTGTTGAGGACTGGAAGTATAAAAATTATCTAGTAATTCCTCAAGATGTAAACTACAATGATAATCTTGCATTACTAAAAAATCATATGACTGAGAAGGAAACAGATCTTCAAACTTATCTTTATGAGATATTTCAGCCATTGAATAACTTGGTTCATTAATTTGTGAAGAAGAAATGTTGTCAGTTACAAGATTGGTTTGCAAACTAAGGGGAAACATCTCCTCATAAACTGACTAGAAACCAACACTCCTCTCACAACCTCTATCAATGTCTTGCACACATACATCTGGATGATCAAACAATGTTTTTGTAGACAAGGCTTTTGAGCATACCTGTTTTGAAAGCTTCAAACTAAACAAATATTTAGATTTTAATCTAGCATGAAATCGATCCAAAACAAATAAACTCTAAGCTAAGCCACCTCAGATAGAGCCTAAATAGGTGCACCCAAGCACTGTTTGATTTGATCTTGCTTAGGGGATGTGGGTGTGCTCTCTAAGCACTTGGAGCATATTCTAATGCATATTAAGATAGATTGAGATTCATGAAAACTCCAAAAATGACACAATATTGGGTAGAACACCTAAAATTGCCCCTAAGACCTCAAGAACTCAAGAATGCTTTAATGGAGATTTGATGCAAATATGATTATGCTAAGATTTATTTTAACCCAAATGAAGTGTGAGGATGATGCTATATGCTATGCAAAACAATGAAAGAAACTATGTTAATCCATTATTGCTAAGCTATGATGTGCTAAAAAGCTTGAACAAAATAAAGAAATCTAACAATTAGTTGATTTTAAGCTATGATCTAACATGAAAATGGCATTATAAGATTACTATTACTTGAAAATAAAAGTGGATCATTTGCTCTTAGAAATGAGAGTATTTATAAGCTTTTGGAAAGGTTTGGGTTAAGAGGATAGGTTAGAGTTTGGGGTAAGGTTAGAGTTGGAGTCAAGGGGATAAGGATGAAGACTTTCTAGAAGAGTCTAGGCTTTGGATGAGGATAAAGACTTTTTAGAAAAGTATAGGCTTTCTAAGGATAAATATGGAATTTAAGAAATAAATAAAATTTTATTTATCTCAAAGGCTTTAATGAGTTTAAGGCTCATTAGGGGTAGGGTTTGACTAGGAGTCAAAAGGATAAGGATGAAGACTTTTTAGAAGAGTCTAGGCTTTGGATGAGGATAAAGACTTTCTAGAAAAGTCTAGGCTTTCTAAAGATAAATATAGAATTTAGGAAATAAATAAAGTTTTATTTATCTCAAAGACTTTAATGAGTTTGAGGCTCATTAGGGGTAGGGTTTGACTAGGAGTCAAAGGAGACTTAGATTAGCTTAGGGAAAGTAGGTAATTTCCCCTGAATGGGTTTAGGGAAGGATTAGGAAAGTTCTAGAAGAGTCTAGAATTTTTCTAGGGTAAATTAGGAATTGAGGATTAATATTTAATCTTAATTAAATATTCTTGAGTTGGGATTAGGATTAGGAAATGATGGGATTAGCCTTTAATCGAAATTAAAGAATGATTAGAAGATTCTGGAAGAGGTTAGTGGTCTTAAGAAAATTGGCCAAGTTTTGGGCAAAAAATAAATTAATTATTTATTTTGGGATTTTTGGTCAATTTATTAATTAAAATAATTAATAAATAGGGAAATAATGTTTAAATAAGATTTAAACATTTTTGGGAGGGATTTCTTAATTAAATATTTTTAATTAAGATAAAGGGATTTAATGACATAAAAATAAATTAATTAATTAACAAATGATGATGTCATCAAGGATTTTTCAAAAAATAAAAATACTTTATTTTCTAAAGAATTTTTAGGTGTTTACATTTTGCCCCTCTTTGATGCGATGCCACAAGTGGCATGGCGTCAAAGACAAGAAAATAAGATGCGCAAGGCTAGAATTTAGAGGAATAAGGGGTTGTGCCCCCTCGAGAAAAGAACGCAAGGAGTAAACATTATGGAATTTTCTCGAAAGGAAACAAAGAAGGAATGACCTAGGAAGAAGGGGAGATAAATAACCAAGCTTCCAAGAGCAAAGATGGGTGAGTGCAAGATGAGATGGAATGCAAAATGTAGGATGCAGCGACATGAGAGATGTGAGATGCAAGATTAATCTATATGATGCAGGATGTAGGGGATTGGGGGAAGCTCCAAGTGCAAATGTGGAGAGCACAACCTAGTTTGATATAGCAATGCTAGAGACCAGCCAAGGATACTGGGATCATGAGGCTTTGTCACCAGTGTTGCAAAGGACTGACACTAAAAAGACACGCAGGGTTGCCCCAGCATCACGCATGAAACCCGAAGGAGGCATGGTGGAAACGATGCTAAAGAAACCACAAACACACAACTGACTCACAGGTAGAAGCAAAAGATCAAAAGACCTTGCCCCAGATTATTCTCATTCTCAGTGCACCATGATATAAAAGATCATGGCGACTTTGAGTAGAGAACAATGAGAAGCCGTAAAAGATTAATAAGACCCAAAGGAGAAAATCCAAGGTCAAAATGAGAACTCCAAAAGGACATCCTTTGCCAAGGAGAGAGATTTGATGTGATTGATGGTGGGAAGATTGGTCTAAACGTGTGGAAGGATGCATCGACACAGATCGAGTGTGCTTGGTGGAAGATTAGGTCAGACAGGAAGGATATAATTGAGGGGACCCATGATTAGGCTTAGGTCAGACAAAATAGAAGCATACATTTGTGCGGACCTGAGGCTGATGGGGAGAATGTTGTGTTGCTGATCGGCAAATGATGCAATTCAAAGATGGTCATGATGATCAAGGATAGTCAACAATTGATGTTGTTGAAGGGTGAGGCTGGGTAGGACAAGATTGGTGATCAAATACTACTAATGTGGGACTGACAAGGATATATACAACAAGACACGAGGATATGTACAATGGACGGGAAAAGAAATACAATGGATATGTACAAAAGCTCAGGATTGGGGATAGGAAGATCTCACTATATAGGAGATGGTACAGGAAGGATCATGCTATACAGGATATGCAAGATATGGTACAAGATATGTGCAAGATATGGTACAAGATATGGGTAGGTAGGATTGCGGATTGGCTGGAGGATTATGAAAAAGAGGAATGTTGGGGGATGGTGGATGGGGATGGGGATGGTAGAAAAAGGATTGAGATGTTGGGATGGGGGGATGGAAGATTGATAGATAATGACTTGGTCTACTATGTATGGCACTTGTTTGCTAGGTTTTCACCAACATACTTGTCCAAGGCGCTTGAATTGCCAAGTTTTCACCATTGGACGATTGTTTTTCTTTCTTTTTTTTTCTTTTTTTTTTCTTTTTTTTGTATTTTTCTATTTTTTTCAATTTTTATGGATTTTCTGAATATGTAGATCTGGTTCAGGCATAGAACCTCTTTAAATGTATGATGTTGATTGGATCATTCAAAGGCTCACCTTCTAGTGTAGATAACTGATAAGCTCCAGAGCTGAAGCATGCTATGACAACATAGGGGCCCAACCAAGTAGGCTCAAACTTGCCTTTTTTTTCTCTGTTTGCTTGGACTTTCTGATTTTCTTTGAGGACCATGTCACCGACCTGAAATTGTCTAGGATGGACCTTCTTGTTATAACTCCTTTTGAGTCGATTCTGGTATGCAACCAGGTGATCATAGGCTTGTTGTCTCTTTTCATCTAACAGGTCTAGCTGTGTGAGATGGGCCACACGATAGTCTTCATCAGTGGTGTAATTTTTCATGGAGACTCGCAATGATGGGAGCTTGACCTCAATCGGCAGAATGGCTTTGGCACCATATACAAGGGAATATGGGGTGATGCCTGTGGGAGTGCGATAAGAAGTACGATAGGCCCAAAAGGCGGGATTGATTTGGAGGTTCTAGTCATGACCAGAATCATTGACAACCTTCTTGAGGATTTTCAAGATAGTTTTATTGGTTGCCTCAGCTTGGCCATTTTCTTGAGGGAAATATGGACTGGAGAAATGGTGATGGATGTGGAGTCTAGCACACAAATCATCCATATGCTGGTTTTCAAAAGGTGTGCCATGGTCAGTGAAGATGGTAGATGGTATGCCAAAGTGACAAATGATGTGGTAAAGGATGAACTTGGATATTTGGATACCAGTAGTTAGGGTGAGCGGAATCACTTCAACCCATTTGGTGAAGTACTATGTGGCAGTTATTATGTACTTGTGTCCATCCGAGGAAAGGGGAGTGATTAAGCCGACAAGGTCAAAGCCCCAACATGAAAATGGCCAAGGTGGAGCAATGGGTTGCAAATATTGTGCTAGTGCATGAATCAAATTGGCATGCTGTTGACATGGTAAACATTTTCTAACAAACTCGCAAGCATCATGTTCCATGGTGGGCCAATAATACCCAACTCAAAGCAACTACTTAGCTAGAACCATGCCACTCGTGTGGGCACCGCAAATTCTAGCGTGGACCTCTTATAAAGCCAGGATGGCCTCATTTGAATCTAAACACCTAGAGAGGATATTGTGATACCCTTGACGATAAAAGGTGTTGGCTACAAGAGTGTAGCGGGAAGCTCTATGAATAAATTTTTGGCATTGGTTATTGGTGAGATGGGGACATATGATACCATTCTTTAGATATGCATGGATGTCATGGTACCACGGGGACTGGGGACCAACCAAGACACACCATTTCTGCATCGGCTTTCTCATAAGATGGTGTATGTAGCTACTCAACTAGGAATTCATACTGTGATGCATCGCGTGGGATTTCTAACAAGGACCTAATAGTTGCCATTGCGTCTATTGCTTTGTTCTAAAGTTTGGGTATCTATGTGAATTGTAGATTTAGGAAACACTCTTTCAATTTATCCACGAGTTCTTTGTAAGGTAATAGCTTGTCATCCTTTGTTTGATATTCATCTAGGACTTGCTTGATAATTAGCTGTGAATCGCCGAACACTTGTAGTTCTGTGATATTCCATTGAATGGTTGTTTTGAGACCTAAGATGAGTGCCTCATATTTTGCAATGTTGTTGATACATGAAAATCCCAACTTGAATGATTTTGGAATGTAGTCACCTTGAGGTGTGACAAATAGGATTCTTTCCCCTGATCCATGTGATGTGTAGGAGCCATCAAAGTATAGTTTCCACATAGGTTGTTCTTCGATCATACATAAGTGTTCATCAGGGAATTCCATGATTAGTGGATAAGCATCCACCAGTGGTGCTTCTACTAGCTGATCGGCAATGACTTTCCCTTTGATTGCTTTCTGATCTATGTACTAGATGTCAAAATCACTAAGTATCATGACCTATTTTTCCATATGGCCTGCAAGAGTTGTCTTTGATAGTAGATATTTGAGGTAGTCCACTTTTGAAATGAGCCTGATTGTGTGACTGAGCATGTGATGTCTAAGCTTTTGAGTGGCAAAAACTAGTGCAAGGCATGCTTTTTCCATGGGTGAGTAATTAAGCTCATAGCCGACAAGAGTTCGACTAATGTAGTAGATGGCTCTCTCTTTGTTTTCATCATCATGCTAAGCTAGGAGTGCCCCCAATGCTGTAGTGGTTGCCAAGATGTAGAGTATGAGAGGGCATCCTGGAACTGGTGGTACTAGGATTGGAGAATTGGCTAGATACTCCTTGAGCTTATCAAAGCTTCTCTGACATATGGGATCCCATTTAAAGCTTGTGTCTTTGCATAAGAGATGCGTGAAAGGTTGGCACTTGTCTGCTAGCTGAGAAATGAACCGACACACTGATTGAAGCTTTCCTTGTAGGCTTCTGAGCTGTCTAAGTGTTCTTGGGGGAGACATTTCTGTTATTACTTTGACCTTTTTAGGGTCAATCTCTATGCCTTGTCGTGATACTATGAAACCTAGGAGCTTTCCAGATGTAACACCAAAGACACATTTCTTTGGATTGAGCCATAACCCATAGTGCTGCAGGTGATCAAACACACTCTCAAGAATGTCAAGGTGTTCATGGCATATTTTTGATTTTGCAAGAATATTATCCACATAGTCCTCTAGGATCATGTGGATCATGTCATGGAAGATTGTTGTCATTGCTCTCTGATATGTGGCTCCTACATTCTTTAGACCAAAGGGCATCATGTTATAGCAAAAGGTACCCCATGGAGTGGTGAATGTTGTTTTGTGTTGGTCTTCTACTGCTATATGAATCTGATTGTATCTAGAGAAACCATCCATTAGTGACAACATTTCATGGCCCGCTGTAAGATCTACGATCATGTCTATGTTAGGTAGTGGGAAATCATCTTTAGGACATGCCTTATTTAGGTCCCTGAAATCTATACAAATTCAGATGTCACTGGAAGGCTTTGTGACAGGTACCATGTTGGAGATCCAATCTGAGTAATCTATAGCTCTGATAATCTTTGCATCCAGGAGCTTTTCTAGTTCTGATTTTACCAATAGAGCTACTTTGGGATGCATTTTGCGTAGCTTCTGCTTTACTAGCTTAACATTGGGGTCTATATCTAGATGATGAACAACAAGTTTAGGATCAAGTCCAGGCATGTGTGTGTATGACCATGCAAAGTTTGTAGTAGCTTCTTGAAGTAGTGCAGTGAAAGCCATTTCTTCACCTTCTATCATGTTGGCTGCAATGTAGGTGATCCTCAGACATTCCTCTGTACCTAAGTTGACTGGCTTGGTTTCTTCTATGATGATAGGTGACTGCTCAGGTCTGTAATCCTGGATGGGAGGAAGAGGCAAGTCTTCATCTTCTAGCGCTTGAATTGCCAAGTTTTCACTAGAAGATATGCTCTTTATTTTTACTTTTTTGGAATCAGAATGTGCCCCAGAAGGGTTTTCACATAAGGACTCATGTTTTACTCTTTCTATTTCTCTTTTGCAGCTAAAGCTTGCCTCCTCTCCAAAGTATCCTTTTGGTTCAAGCTTACAGATGTGAGTTGACTCTGAATCCTGAACTAAGTGTGGGCCTGATGCCCCCATGAATTCTAGGAGTGCTTCTATGCTTTGGAACTCATCGATGTGTGCAATGCTTGGTTGGTCCCAGTCTATGAGTTCAAGGTGGGTGAGGGGAAGTTCTATGAGATTGATGGCAAGCTACCAGAGGATAGAAGTCCCCAGGAGGGTGTTATCGTCAAAGATATCATCGTAGGATCTGATTTCTTTCTCTTTAGGGATGTCTTCGATCTCTACGAGGTCATCCTGGCTATTTAAGAGGGGAATGCTAGTCATGTTGGTGCCCCTAGTTGCGGTATTGGGCCCTTGTATATGCAAGCGAGGGGTATTAAAGCCAAGACCTTGATGTTGTGGGTTCTTGGATACTGTAATTGGGTCTTTGCTTCCACCTTCTTGTGGTCCTAGACCACCACCTTGGTAGTTCCATTGCTCAGTAGTGTACTTGTGCGATTGTGGGTATTTATCTTTGAAGTAGCCAAGGAGTTGAGTGTCGGGTGGTGGGAGATCTTTGTACAACCACCTATTAATGTCAGGATCCATTTCTTGACTATTTAATGTGTCATGGGATTCAAAAGTCATAGGTCTCATTCTCTTGATTTCATGATGCTCTTCAATAGGCTTGCTTTGGTGACTCTAGCGCCCTTGAGTATGTGGATCAAGTGGGAGGGCCCCTACAACAAATGCATCATGTAGGCTATATTCACCACAACCCTAGTTATTGATCTTGATGGAAGAGAGGGTGGAGGTGAGAATGGTTTCTGGATCGCAATGGGATCGGGACAAGCTGGCAATAGAAGTACCAATGTTAGTTCCAGGACAATGAGTGGAGTGAGAGAATGATGCTTCCATCGCACGATAGTATGCGAAGGGTTGGGGGTCAGCATGGATGGTAACCTCAGTGCCTTGATGCGGAAATTTGATGCACTGATGGTATGTAGATGGTACAGCCTTGATGGAATGAATCCATGGTCAGCCTAGGAGGATATTGAATGGTAGGTCAAGATCAACAACATGGAAAATAGTATCTTGTGTTACTGGGCCTAGCTAAATAGGCAAAGTAATAGTACCTTCAGAGGTACACTCCAAGTTGTCATAGGCTTTGATAGTGATTACTTCATGTGCTATATTGGCTTGTGTGAACCCAATATGTTGAATGAATTTCAAAGTACACAAGTTCAGGGCTGAGCCATTATCTATTAAGACCCGTTTGATGGCAAAGTCTCTAACCATGATGGCAATGTGGAGAGGGAGAGTATGGTTAGGTGCAACATCTAGCATGTTGGATGTTTTGAAGGATAAAGCACAAGCTGCAGATAAATGTCCCACAAGGGTCGCAAACTGGGTGGTGTTAATGTTTGTGGGGACATGTCCTTCTTTGAGAGCTTGGTCAAGGATCTCCTGATGGAGAGGTGAAGTGCGGAGAAGGTCCAAGATGGATATTTGGGCTGGTGTATTCCCAAGATGTTCTATGAGGTTATACTATGCATTGTGTGCATTGTGTACTGGCCTTGGACAGGCACCAGCAATAGTGATCTGACCTCTGCGAGTAGTAACAACACATTGACGATCCACTCCTCTGACATGGATGGTATTGACTATGGGCTCAACTTGGGTTACACATCCAACAAATTTATCATAATTGATGTAGGCAGTAGTGTGATCTTCTTTCTTGCCTTTACCATGATTCTGGGGATGATTGGTACTAGCTTGGTTCTTCCTAGCATTATGTTGTGGGAACACATTCTGATAGATTTGTAAATTGGCATTTGGCAAGGCTTGAGCAGGTGCATCTACTTGAATTTCTTTTTGATCAATGAGATCTTGGATATAGTTTTTGAGTCTCATACACTTCAAAGTAGTGTGTCCTTTGACATGATGATAATCACAGTACTCGTGATCTTTGTACCAATCAGGCTTGGGAGTGGTATCATCAACTAGCTGAATTGGTGGATATGTAATCAAGTTGGCCTTGGCCATTCGATGAAATATAACATCCAAAGGTTCACCTGGTGGTGTGAAGGTCTTCTTTGGATAATTTTGAGCTCTGGGTTTGTTCTACTTGGGAGCAATATTGACGGCATTGACTTGATTGTTTGGATTACCTTAATAAGCTTGATGGGCTGGTTGCTGATAATTCTGCTAATTATTCTGAGAATGATATTGTTGTGTGGGTTGCTGATGGACTTGAGGAGGTTGTTGATGGATGGGTGCTTATTTTTGTTAGTATGCAGGAGTTGACGAAGGACTAGCCACAACAAATTAGACATGCTTGGTATCAGTGGCTCCATTAGTAACAACATTTTTGTTACGATTCCAGTAACGGAATTTATCATTGTTGGGTTTTTGGGCATCATTTTTGAAGTGTCAGATTGTGCCTTCATCTAGGAGGGCCTTTTCAATACCTATCCCCTTGCTCTTGATATCTTGATAGGTTTGGAAATAATTCATCCTCATGAAATGGGATAGCTTAGGATGCAGATTATCAATAAAGATTTTGGTCAAATATTTTTCAGGTGGCTGGTATGATAACCTGGTGATAAGGTTTTGCCATCATTGCAAGTATTCTACTAGGCTTTCTCCTTTCTATTTTGAGTTGTAGAGATCTAACAAGGTCAACTCATTCTCAACATTGTGGGTATAGTGGGCAATGAAATTCTCAGAAAGTTTAGCAAAGGTTGTGATAGTCCCACATGGTATATTGTAGAACCACTCGACAATAGTTCCTCCCAAGCTTTTGGGGAATAGGCGTAAGAGATATTTATCACTATAAGCCACTTCTTGGCACGCCATATAAAATTCTTTAATATGATTGACTAGATCTCCTTTCCCCTAATATTTATCAAATTTAGGTGTCTCAAAGTGCTTGGGGAAAGGTATAGCGGCAATGGATCGGTCAAATGGATAAGGACACACCTCCTCAAACTTGTAGGTTTTTCTATCAGTACTGGTTTGAAGCTCTTTAAGAGCATTCTTCATGGCTTCCCACTTAGCATTGATTGGTGTTTGAGCAGGTACTCCCATTTGAGGTGGGTATTGTTGAGTGGGATATGGAGATGGCCTAGTGGGATAGGTAGATTGGAGTGGATTTTGGAGTGATGTTTGCTGGGGAGGATACTACTGATGTGGCATAGGGGGATATTGTGGTGATGGATATGAGATTGCTTACTGGTGTTGTGGGATGACTAGGACTTGCTGCTGTGACTGATAGGAGGAAACTTGTTGTTGTTGGGGGATGATGGGGGTTTGTTGCTGTGACTGAAAATATGGTTGCTGTGGGGATGACTGGTGGAATGGTGTAGTTTGTTGATAGGATGGTCCTTGCTAAACTTGGCTCTGTGGTTCACTGATATAGGTCGGGTGCATTCCCATATTGCTTAAGGGTGGAACTGATGTAGGGAAGCCTGAAGAAAAGGATGGTTGGGCAAAATAACTTATGAAATGAGATGAAATTTGCTGCTGAGGTGGAGGAACTTGCTGAAAAGCACTGGGTGTTGGGAATGGATAGCTTGTGAAGGATGAAGTTGGTAGAGACTGAGATGGTTGTTGTTGTGCTGCTTGTGAGAAGGTGGCTTGTTGGTTTGCAAACACGGATGTAGGAGAGTGAGTTGGTATTCCAAAAGCTTTCATGTCTTCTTGAGTGAGACCCTAATCAGGACCAGTGTGAGGTGGGATTTGTGTTGTAGCAAATGCCGGGAAGGTAGATGTGATGGGATTTGGGGGCATGAATGGTGGATTTGAAAAACCCATGGAAAACATTCCTGTGGTGAAGGCATTTTTCTAGGCTTGTGCCTGGGTAGATGTCTATTGGGGGGGAAATGAAGAGAATGTTTGCATTCCCCATGAAAAGGGTGATGTTGATGCAGAAGCTTGCTAGGTATGAAAGGGGAGTGGTTGCGCTGCCCCCGAAATAGATGACGCTGATGTGGAGGCTTGTTGGGAGAAAGAGGGAAACAATTGCATTGACCCTGGAAAAGATGGTATGGATGCGAAAGCTTGTGGAGTGAAAGGGAAAGATGATTGTGTCCCTTCTGTCATAAAAGGTGTGGATGTGGAAGCTTGTGAAGTGAAGGGGAAGGATGATTGCATCTCTCCCGGAGTGAAAGGTGTTGTTTGGCTTATGGAAGATGGCAGAACTACTTGTGTAAAGGTTTGTGTGAGAGGTTGGAGTTGATTTTGGGACAAGCGTTGGATTTGTGCAAGAGCTTGAGTAGCCATGGCGGATGATGAAGTACCTGCGATAAGGAATGGAGCATATGGTGTTATAGCTTATGTTACGAGATTGGTGAAGCTTCTTTGCAAAAGAAGAGGAATGGTGGAGGTTGCTTGAGATGTTTGCAAGGTTGGATCAAGGAATGGTTGGATGAATGGAGAGTATACTTGTGCTAGGATTTGGATAGTTCTTATGGGAATGCAAGGACGGAGATATGGCGGAATGGAAGTCTGCGCTTGTGAAAAGTTAGTGAACATGCTTTGCTGGTTTTGGGCCATGAGTGTATTGACTAGTGGTGGATTCTCTGGATGATTCACAAATGTTTCTATTGCCAGAGGAGCTGAGGGGATATTGGGATCATCCCATGTATTTTCAGTTTGTATTTGAGGATCATAGGCTATCATTACACTAGTAAAAATGTTGGGATTAGATGAACTGGTGATTGGATAAGGATTCATGTTCCTTCTTTTTCTAGATCCAGATCTTGTCTCAATAGGCATGGAAATGCAGATGCTTAGATGGATGCAAGATGTTTCCTAAAAGACTCTAAAGGATGATGGATGCAAGCTTAAGGAACTTCTAAGGATGATGAATTTCTAGAATGCAGTGCAAGGATTGGTGAAATGCTTGGGTTTGGATTAAGGATGGTGGAAGATTGATGGGAGATGGTGACAGATTGGTAAAAAAAGCTTGGCGATAATGGAGGCTTGATGGGATGCTTTGATTTGGGTCAAGATTGGGTGGAGGATTGGTGGGATGTTGGTGGAAGATTACTAAGTGTCAATAATGAGCTATTGTTTTTCTCGATGGAGGATCAGTGGTAGGATTTGGCCAACCTAGGATAGACTAATGATCTTCGATCAATTAGATTCTTATCAATACAAGCCAATCTCTTGCTTGAGATGATGAAGCTATGCAAGGACAAGTTGGATTTCCTTTAGACAGTGCTCTATCAAAAAGGGGATGATATTTACCATAAGGGATGGAAACAACTCAAAGGTTTTGAACACTAAGTGCTTGTGGATTTGGATATTTGGATTTGGTGCAAAGGATGGTGGATTCTATTTTGGATAATGGATGTTGGATTTGGATCAAAGATTTGGGATTCTAATTATGGATTGCTGATGGAAAGATGGTGAAGGATGATGGAACAATGTTCTTTCTAAAAGGATGATGCAAATGCAACTGGAATGGATGATCTATGATGCTGCTAGGAAGATGATGGTGTATGCAACTAAGAAGGTTTCTAGGATGCAACTAAGGTTTGGTGATGATGCGGGATGAAACTAGAATGAAGGATTGCCAAGATAGGTTTTTGAGATCTGAAGGTAGAATGGGACATGCAATGGATCAAGCTAATCTTCTCTTTCAAGATTGACGTAATGATGGTTCATTCAGAATTGATAGGCAAACTGTTTGACTCTTGCATTATAGCCAATATTATCAAGCCTTTCTTGATATTTTTCTTCTACATGGGTTGCTTGGATAGAGGATTGATGGCTTTTAAGGTTTCTTTCTACAAATTTCTTCTCTTGATAATCTTTGGATTTGGGTAACTTAGCTTTCGGATGTTTGATCAAATTGGGCATAACTCAAGGAAATTCTGATAAGTTTGGTTTGAGACAAAAGGTTCTTTGGATATCTGATTCCAAAGGTTTCTCTGCAAAATGTCTTGAGTATCTCGAACTAAGTTTGTTGATCAGTTTGATGTTTTCCAATGGCAAAGGATAGATTTCAACAAAGATTTTTGAAAAAACAATCTCCACAAGGGACAAAGCAACCCTGTGGGATACAAACAAAATAACTGACTCTGATAAAGCTTTGAAAGTGTATGTTCCAACAATTTTTTCATAGAGTATTGACTGTCAAGCATTTCAAACAGATCTACCTAAGGAAGGTGAGTATCAAAATCGCTTGCCCACAGCTTGGTACCCCCTAGAATGGAATACAAATGGTGAGTAATCTTGAGGTGACCTGGTAAACCCCTTGGAATCGGTCCTTGCACAAGGATTTTGATACTTTCAGATATAGATAGGGTAGCCTCTATTTTATCAAATTTTTTAATAGTTCTGTGGAGTCTCCATACCCGATTATGCTGACCGCCTATGACTCACTTAAGAGCCTAGCCAACAATGTTGGGGGAGGAATATTTACCTGTCCCCAGACATTTGCATTTTGCACAAAATGCCCGTAGATTAAGAGATATAAGTGAGTACTTTTTGCCTTCACTTTATTTATATACCGGCCGGGAGGGATATCGGTTTGAGGTCGTTCTCTGAGGAGGAAGCACTTTTCTCCTCGGAAAGACCTCGCTAAAAGTAAAACAAGTGAACTTGTCCAAGTTCAAATGTTCTACATTGCTTACTTTAAGCTCCTAGATGTACATCAAGCAAGTTATTCTTTTTCCAAAATTGATTAAGTGTGATTGAATTAAAAATTTTGAAGACACAAGTGTTTAAGATTTGATTTGTTCTTTCTTCAAAAAATAAGCATTTGAGCGATTGCAAGTTCTTTCTTTAAGCATTCAAGATTGAGATTGGCGTGTTGATTTAGAACTTTGAAAAGAGCTTTGTTTTATCTTTAGATCATTCAAGATTGAGTTTTTTTTTAACTGAAATTCAAAGAGGAAGGAATATGGATGCTTTTCTTTCCAATTTAGATCATTCAAGATTGTTTTTTACTCAAAGTAAAAATGACTTTTTGGACTTTGGTTTTCATTCAAGATTTTGTGTTCTAGTTTGCATGTTTTAAGCCCAAAAAAGATATTCTTAGATTGTTTTGATGCATGAAAAACCTAGGAAACATTCAAAATTTTGCAATAAGACATTTGTTTGGAACAAATAACAAAGTTTTTAGTACAGTTTTGGCAACCATTTAGCACTCTTAGTTTGCATGAGATTTTAAAAGAACTTTAAAATATTTGCAAATGAAGTTCATTTTATTTTTGATTGATGCTTTGAGTTTGATTTAAAATTTTGTGTGCACTTAGTGTTAATTTTGAACCTTTTGAAATGGAAACTTGAAGTTCTTTTTAAGTTTTTAAAAATGAAGTGTTCCTAACTTTGTATGAATGCATCTAAAACTTTGATGTTGCAAAGATGCAAATGATTGGATTGATTTAGTTTCATTTGTTTAGAAGATTTTTGCAAATTTTTAGTTTTTAATGCATTTAAAATTGATTTGGAGATTCATTTTAAGCACTAAAACAAGATGTTTATGCCTTTGTTTTATTCATTTTTACCCTAAATTGAAATAATTTTTTTGTCACCCATGATCTAAGCTTTCTTTTCTAGATATTATTATAGACCTCTGAAACAACTTTCCAATATTTTTTGAATCACCAAAATTGAAGTTTGTATGCAAAAGTTACAAAGTTTTTTGTGGAAGTGCCTCGTTATGAATTTTAAAGAGGAAAATATGTCAAAATCTCTTAAGAAGTAAAAAGAGTAGATAGAATGAAAAAATGATAAGACTAAGAAGAGAAAGAATATTTTCACAAGCTCCCTCCACCTTCAAGTTTCAAAATTTAACAAAAATTTCAAAATGGATGAGATGTTATCAAAAGACCCGTGAAGTGGGTCCCACCGGGTGTACCAGAATGTAGACAAGACTTTTGAAGATACCTATTTTGAAAGCTTCAAACTAAACAAATATTTAAATTTTAATCTAGTATGAAATCAATCTAAAATAAATAAACTTTAAACTAAACCACCTCAGATAGAGCTTAAATAGATGCATCCAAGCACTGTTTGATTTGCTCTTGCTTAGAAAATGTGGGTGTGCTCTTTAAGCACTTGGAGCATATTCTAATGTATATTAAGATGGATTGAGATTCATGAAAATTTTAAAAATGACACAATATTGGGTAGAACACCCAAAATTGTCTCTAAGACTTCAAGAACTCAAGAATACTTGAATGAAGATTTGATGCAAATATGATTATGGTAAGATTTATTTTAACCCAAATAAATTGTGAGGATGATGCTATATTTTATACAAAACAATGAAAGAAATTATGTTAATCCATTATTGCTAAGCTATGATGTGCTAAAAATCTTGAAAAAAATAAAAAAATCTAACAATTAGTTGATTTTAAGCTATGATCTAACATGAAAATGACATTATAAGATTACTATTACTTGAAAATAAAAGTGGATGCATTTGCTCTTAAAAATGAGAGTATTTATAAGTTTTTGAAAAAGTTTGGGTTAAGAGGATAGGTTAGAGTTTAAGATAAGGTTAGAGTTGGAGTCAAGGGGACAAGGATGAAGACTTTCTAGAAGAGTCTAGGCTTTGAATGAGGATAAAGACTTTCTAAAAAAGTCTAAGCTTTCTAGAAAAGTATAAGCTTTTTAAAGATAAATATGAAATTTAGAAAATAAATAAAATTTTATTTATCTCAAATACTTTAATGAGTTTGAGGCTCATTAAAGGTAGGGTTTGACTAGGAGTCAAAGGGATAAGGAAGAAGACTTTTTAGAAGAGTCTAAGCTTTGGATGAGGATAAAGACTTTCTAGAAAAGTCGAAGCTTTGTAAAGATAAATATGAAATTTAATAAATAAATAAAGTTTTATTTATCTCAAAGACTTTAATGAGTTTGAGGCTCATTATGAGTAAGGTTTGACTGTGAGTCAAAGGAGACTTAGATTAGCTTAGGGAAAGTAGGTAATTTCTCCTAAATGGGTTTAGAGAAGAATTAGGAAAGTTCTAGAAGAGTCTAGAGTTTTTCTAATATAAATTAAGAATTGAGGATTAAGATTTAATCTTAATTAAATATTTTTGAATTGGGATTAAAATTAAAAAATAATAAAATTAGCATTTAATCGAAATTAAAGAAGAATTAAAAGATTCTGTAAGAGGTTAGTGGTCTTAAGAAAATTGGCCAAGTTTTGGGCAAAAAATAAATAAATTATTTATTTTAGAATTTTTGGTCAATTTATTAATTAAAATAATTAATAAATAAGAAAATAATGTTTAAATAAGATTTAAACATTTTTGGAAAATATTTTTTAATTAAAATAAATAGATTTAATGACATAAAAATTAATTAATTAATTAACAAATGATGATATTATCATAAATTTTTTAGAAAATAAAAATATTTTATTTTCTAAACACTTGGAGCATATTCTAATGCATATTAAGATAGATTAAGATTCATGAAAATTCAAAAAATGACACAATATTGGGTAGAACACCCAAAATTGGCCCTATAGTCTCAAGAACTCAAAAATGCTTTAATGGAGATTTGATGCAAATATGATTATGCTAAAATTTATTTTAATCCAAATGAAGTGTGAAGATGATGTTATATGCTATGCAAAACAATGAAAAAAACTATGTTAATTCATTATTGCTAAGCTATGATGTGCTAAAAAACTTGAAAAAAAAAAATATAACAATTAGTTGATTTTAAGCTATGATCTAACATGAAAATAACATTATAAGATTATTATTACTTGAAAATAAAAGTGGATGCATTTGCTCTTAGAAATCAGAGTATTTATAAACTTTTGAAAAAATTTGGGTTAAGAAGATAGGTTAGAGTTGGAGTCAAAGGGATAAGGATAAAGACTTTCTAGAAAAATCTAGGCTTTGGATGAAGATAAAGACTTTTTAAAAAAGTCTAGACTTTTTAAAAATAAATATATAATTTTAAAAATAAATTAAAAAATTTTTTATTTCAAAAGCTTGAATGAGTTTGAAGCTCATTAGAGGTAGGGTTTGACTATGAGTCAAAAGGATAAGGATGAAGATTTTTTATAAGAGTCTAAGCTTTGTATGATGATAAAGACTTTCAAGAAAAGTCTAAGCTTTATAAAAATAAATATGAAATTTAAGAAATAAATAAAGTTTTATTTATTTCAAAGACTTTAATGAGTTTGAGGTTCATTAGAGGTAGGGTTTGAGTAGGAGTCAAATGAGAATTAGATTAGCTTAGAGAAAGTAGGTAATTTTTCTTAAATGAGTTTAGTGAAGGATTAAGAAAGTTCTAGAAGAGTATAGAGTTTTTCTATGGTAAATTATGAATTGAGTATTAATATTTAATCTTAATTAAATATTGTTGAGTTGGGATTAGAATTAAAAAATGATGAGATTAGTTTTTAATCGAAATTAAAGAATGGTTAGAAGATTATGGAGGAGGTTAGTGGTCTTAAAAAAATTGGCCAAGTTTTGGGAAAAAATAAATTAATTATTTATTTTAAAATTTTTGGTCAATTTATTAATTAAAATAATTAATAAATAAAAAAATAATATTTAAATAAGATTTAAATATTTTTTAAAAAGATTTTTTAATTAAATATTTTTAATTAAAATAAAAAAATTTAATGACATAAAAATAAATTAATTAATTAATTAACAAATGATGATGTCATCATGAATTTTTCAAAAAATAAAAATACTTTATTTTTTAAACACTTGGAGCATATTTTAATGCATATTAAGATGGATTGAGATTCATGAAGATTTGATGCAAATATGATTATGCTAAAATTTATTTTAACTCAAATGAAGTGTGAGGATGATGCTATATGCTATGCAAAATAATGAAAGAAACTATGTTAATCCATTATTGCTAAGTTATGATGTGCTAAAAAGCTTGAAAAAAATTAAAAAATTTAACAATTAGTTGATTTTAAGCTATGATTTAACATAAAAATGACATTAGAAGATTACTATTACTTGAAAATAAAAGTGGATACATTTGCTCTTAGAAATGAGAGTATTTATAAACTTTTGGAAATGTTTGGGTTAAGAATATAGGTTAGAGTTTGGGGTAAGATTAGAGTTGGAGTCAAGGGGATAAGGATGAAGATTTTTTAGAGCAGTCTAAGCTTTGGATGAGGATAAAGATTTTTTAGAAAAATTTAGACTTTATAAAGATAAATATAAAATTTAGAAAATAAATAAAGTTTTATTTATCTCAAATAATTTAATGAGTTTGAAGCTCATTAGGGGTACAGTTTGATTAGGAGTCAAAGGGATAAGGATGAAGACTTTATAGAAGAGTCTAGGCTTTGGATGAAGATAAAAACTTTTTAAAAAAATCTAAACTTTTTAAAGATAAATATAAAATTTAAGAAATAAATAAAATTTTATTTATCTCAAAGACTTTAATGACTTTGAGGCTCATTAAGGGTAGGGTTTGACTATGAGTCAAAAGAGACTTAGATTAGCTTTGGGAAAGTAGGTAATTTCTTCTAAATGGGTTGAGGGAAAAATTATGAAAGTTATAAAAAAGTTTAAAGATTTCTTAGGGTAAATTATGAATTGAGGATTAATATTTAATTTTAATTAAATATTCTTGAGTTGAAATTAGGATTAAGAAATGATGAGATTAGCCTTTAATCGAAATTAAAGAATGATTAGAAGATTTTGAAAAAAGTTAGTGGTCTTAAGAAAATTGGCCAAATTTTGAGTAAAAAATAAATAAATTATTTATTTTGAAATTTTTGGTCAATTTATTAATTAAAATAATTAATAAATAAGGAAATAATGTTTAAATAAGATTTAAATATTTTTGAAAAAGATTTCTCAATTAAATATTTTTAATTAAGATAAAAGAATTTAATGACATAAAAATTAATTAATTAATTAAATAAATAATTAATTAACAAATGATGATGTCATTAGAAATTTTTCAAAAAATAAAAATATTTTATTTTTTAAACACTTGAAGCATATTCTAATGCATATTAAGATGAATTGAGATTTATGAAAACTTAAAAAATGGCACAGTATTGGGTAGAACACCCAAAATTGTCCGTAAGGCCTCAAAAACTCAAGAATACTTTAATAGAGATTTGATGCAAATATGATTATGCCAAGATTTATTTTAACCCAAATGAAGTGTGAGGATGATGTTATATGCTATGCAAAATAATGAAAGAAACTATGTTAATCCATTATTGCTAAGCTATGATGCTCTAAAAAGCTTGAAGAAAATAAAAAAATCTAACAATTAGTTGATTTTAAACTATGATCTAACATGAAAATGGCATTATAAGATTACTATTACTGAAAAATAAAAGTTGATGCATTTGCTCTTAGAAATGAAAGTATTTATAAACTTTTGGAAAGGTTTGGGTTAAGAAGATAGATTAAAGTTTGGGGTAAGGTTAGAGTTGGAGTCAAAAGGATAAGGATGAAGACTTTCTAGAAAAGTCTAGGCTTTGGATGAGGATAAAAACTTTCTAGAAAAGTCTAAGTTTTCTAAAGATAAATATGAAATTTAGGAAGTAAATAAAATTTTATTTATTTCAAAAGTTTTAATGAGTTTGAGGCTCATTAGGGGTAGGGTTTGACTAGGAGTCAAAGGGATAAGGATGAAGACTTTCTAAAAGAATATAAGCTTTGGATGAGGATAAAGACTTTTTAAAAAAGTCTAGGCTTTTTAAAGATAAATGTAGAATTTAAGAAATAAATAAAATTTTATTTATCTCAAAGACTTTAATGAGTTTGAGGTTCATTAGGGGTAGGATTTGAATGGGAGTCAAAGGAGACTTAGATTAGCTTAAGAAAAGTAGGTAATTTTTCCTAAATGGGTTTAGGGAAGGATTATAAAAGTTTTAGAAGAGTCTAGAGTTTTCTTAGGGTAAATTAAGAATTGAAGATTAATATTTAATCTTAATTAAATATTGTTGAGTTGGGATTAGGATTAGGAAATGATAGGATTAGCTTTTAATCGAAATTAAAGAAGGATTAGAAGATTCAGGAAGAGGTTAGTGGTCTTAAGAAAATTGGCCAAGTTTTGGAGAAAAAATAAATAAATTATTTATTTTAAGATTTTTGGTTAATTTATTAATTAAAATAATTAATAAATAAGGAAATAATGTTTAAATAAAATTTAAATATTTTTGGGAGAGATTTTTTAATTAAATATTTTTAATTAAGATAAAGGGATTTAATGACATAAAAATAAATTAATTAATTAAATAATTAATTAATTAACAAATGATGATGTCATCAAATTTTTTTCAGAAAATAAAAATACTTTATTTTCTAAAAAAAATTTAGGCGTTTACAATTTCTTCTAAAACTTGTAGGGATGAGAAGTCACATTCAGATTTATTACTTTTCTTAGTACCCTGCTTTATACGAGAATCTCTCACACTTTGAAAATCATCTTCTAAAAGGTCTGAAACTCGCCCACTACTTAGTGTGCATTGGAATTCATTTTCATCTTCTTTGGCTTCATGCTTAATGATGCAAACTTCCTCCCTATTTGGAAAAAGGGCTACAAACTCTTGACTCATACCATCTTGGTATTCACTAAATTCATTATCAGCTCCATAATTAACATCATCAGCACAAAAGGAAACAACATCATAATTTTTATTTGCATATGGCTGCTCATAAGAAAACCCTTCTTTCATATCCTAAAAATCTAACTTTGGATCACTAGAAGGACACCCTTCTTTATCTGACACAAAACTATAACCAATGTAAAATTTAGAATCATTACAAATGTTGTCCTGATTTCTCAGCATTGTATATCCTATGTCTTCATCTGGTTTAGGGTTTTAAAATTCCTCAAAATCTATCATATTTGTGTTAGAAAACCCTCGCCTTATGTATTTTTTCCTTAAGGTGATCAATTCATTGGTTGGTTTTGAGTGTGCCCTAGTTCCTTCTATTCATGCGTTACTTTTTGGCCACTTAAATCTTCCAATTTGCACATGGTCATTCTTTTCCTTGTCTCGCTGAATTGCATAATATTATTCTATGTCTTCAAGTCTTTTAGCGAACTAGCGACAGTGGCGAGTCCTTTTTTATCTTTCTCCTTAGTCAAAGAATCTCCTAGTTTATGTCACAGTTAGTCTTAACATCCAATGATTTGGTGACTGCATAGTCTCCTGTTCTCTTATTTCCTGGCGGTTTGCTCTTAACATTCAGCGAACGGGCATAGCAGTCATCTCTTGATCGCTGAATTAAGTGGTCTTGCTCTTTGTTATTTAGGGACTCAACGAAGACCATTGATCATCTTAAGGATCAATGGTGAAGTTTTAATCTCATGATAAGTGGGCCCTTCCGCATTCTATTTAGTGATTCAACAATTGGTTCATGGTTTCATATTCACTAAGTTTGGCAACTCTGATGAAGTATTTTGACAAAAGATAAAGTTCTTTTTAGTCACTTGATCTCAGGAAAAGATGGTGAATCTCTAAATCATTTAGCGATTAAGTGAATCATGTGTTCGCTGAGTCTCAAAATTAGTTAGTGAAGTCCCAAGTCTTTCGGTGATCTAGCGAACTAAGAAAAATTAAAGGTGTGTTTCCTTCAGTCGTGTGTTCTTGGAATGAAATGATTAAGGTTTTAAACTTTGGAATATTAAGCGAATGTTGTGTTCACTGAATCTTGTAATTAAAAGGAAAAGGTCTAATGGATTGGGCGACTCAATGATAGCCATTGATTATTTTTAGGATCTACGATTAGCGTGTAATTTCAGAATGTAACCTGAGGTATGAAAGGTATTCAGTGAATGGGAGATATGGGTTATTCGCTCAATCTCAAAATTTGACTGTGGTTAAGCATTTATTTTTGAGAATGTGAGATGTTCATGTTTGCTGAATCGCAAGATGGAATAATTGTTAAGCATCACTTTCCGAGATTAAGAGATTTACTTGTTCACTGATTCTCCAAATGTCACTATGGTCAAGGTGTTTTGTTCACGGGTTTGTAAAAGGCTCTATTCGCTAAATCTCTAGATGTTTTCTGAGTTAAGAAAAAGATTACAAGAATTTGTGAAGTCTTTTGTCGCTTATTCTCTGAGTTTAACTGTGGTCGATCCAAGTGTTCCGAGACCTAAAGATTGCCTTCATTCACCCAATCTCTGATTATGGAGGGGTTATGATAGAATTTAAAAGATAGTCTGGGGACCGTTGATCATCTTTGGGATCAATGGTGATCACTAAATCTCTAAGTAAAGTCATGAGTTAAGAGATCACTCCAAGATTTCATGAATGGCCTTGTCATTGTATCTCCAAACTTAACCCAGGATTAACATTTCTTTTGAAGATCGTGAGATCTTTTGTTCGTTGGATCTCCGAATCAAGTCTCATTAAGTTTTCATTCTAATCAATGCTATGAAATGTTGCAATGTGGAAAAGGTAAAATGTTGTCCAATCAGGTTTTAATGATGGTTTTTATTAGTAATTAAAGGTTTTAATGCCAAAAGTCATGATCATTTCTCTTGCACTCTATTTTTTCATTTTTTAAATCATCTTGTCAACATCCACGCTAGGGCTAGCCTTGATTTGAAGGTTGGTAATATGCAAAATTGAATGTAGAAGTGACTAAGGTAAGATTTTCTATGATTTAGCAATTGTACGTATTCAATTGTTGAAGGTATATAGGCAGGACTTCATTGCTTTCTGTGCTCAAAGCTATTCTGAAGATAATTGAGATTGTTGGTGCTAAAGTGGTAAGTGAGAAGTAAGATAAGTTGCAGAACTATGGGGTTTTTGTTTTGTCAAGATGAGTCATCTAGAGGCAAGCGTTGCATCATCTAGTGGAGTGGCAAAGGAGTAGGGTGGTGAAGATAAAGGAAAGCCCAATTATTCAGATGAGTTCCTCAAATTGCTTACTAGGTCTAGTCAAAACAAGAAAGCTATTGATATGGATTTCGAGGATCTCATGGACAAGTGCAGGGACCCTATCACTCCTTTAGGCTCAGGTTACATGATCTTCTCATATTTTTATAATAATAGGCATAAGGCTATACCTATTTGTAATGCTTGGGCTTTGGGGATGGAAAAGTTAATTGTGCCTGATGTTTTCTTAGATGTTGATTTGATTATTGAGTTGGCTAGGTTGTATGATCCTATCTCTAGAACCATTAGGTGTGAGGACCAATCTACTTTTATTACCTTGAATAGGGGATCGTTCATGAAGGCATTTGATTTCTTTGCCTCTTCTTCCACTGAAATTGATTTGAAGAAGGAAAGGAAGAAATATGCAAGTAATATTGGATTAGTTAAAAGCCAGATAGTTAAGCATATGCACAAGCAGGGTAAATACATATCTCCACTTCCTACAAGTATGAATGCTCCTTATGAATTTAAATCCCTTAATCACTACATGCAATTCTTGTGTCATGGGTTGTGTAGGGTTCTAGGGATAGATGGAGATGAAGATAAAATGTCTGCTGACCTATTGATGATAATTTTGGATCTTCAAAATTCTCATACCAACACTGACTATGATTACATCCAGTATGTAATAGATAGAATGCATGAGGGGTTGATATCTGTTAAGGAAAGTAAGAAGTTTGTTAGATTCATCCATTACTCCCTCCTAATGCACCTAATTTTATACTGTAATACCCCAAAAATGGGCTATAAGTTCATTAACCTCCTATATCGACACATTAAACGAAATCAACATCAAAGTCCTAACCTAAGGCACATTTGAACATTATCGAATCTTAATTGATTATCTCAAATTCTGCATCAGGGAATATTCCTAGTAATATCTCTAATCATCTTAATTATCTTTAATTTAATCATTATTTGGCGATGAATCCTATTTATCCTAAAGTTGGATTAATTGAATATTTTGAATATTTAATTAATCAAATTTAATACTGCCACTTAATTATTTAATTAAATTTAATTATATTTATTCTTAGATTGTATTATTTCATTTTGACAATAAATCAAATATCCTATGACTAATTGATTAAATTCTTATTTAATTAATTAATGTCAATTGTCAAATTTAATAATATACTTTTTGAATAAAAGTTTGATTTAATAATTGATTAACCCATAATTTAATTATTTTATTAAAATCAGTTAAGTTGAGGATAAATCACTTTATTTATTTATTTAATTCATAATTAATTATGCACATCCAAAAAGTAGTTGAACTTTATATCAGAAAATCAATTCAAGTTGTTTTAAAAAATAAACTCAACTCTCTTTTGAGTTAAAAGCTGATCTCAACTTCGGATTTAAATCAAAAGGTTATTTTTGCATATTTTTTGTGAGTTAACTATCTTTAATTCCTTGTTGACTCAAAAATCAACTAGAGTGATTTATGGCTTTTTCCATGCATCCCCAAAGCCCTAGATTTCTATAAAATCAAGTCTTCAGCTCTTCACAAATCATCTCACAAGTTTGCATACTTACTCTGCCAAAATCAATCCACGAATTTGCACAATCATGCTGGTGAATTGACATCTAAAGAATTGAAGCTTCTTTGTGAATCAACAACTTTTGTGAGATCATTCTTATTAGCATATCATTGTAGCTTATTTTGCATATCAAGTTTTTCATTTAGAATAGATTCATATCAGCTTATTTTATATTATTGCACAGAAAACCAAAAATATAGATTAATTTGCATTCATCTCATATCTAGATTCTACATTCAAATCCTTCATTTAGGTGTCTTCAAGGTCACTGATCTCGGTCCAATCTGAGAATACATACTCACATCTACTAGAAGGCAATAAATTGTCTGGTTAGATTAGTTTTCATTTCACTGCACGATTTTGATTTTAAGCTAATCTCTAATGTTTTACTAAAGTGTTGTGTCTACAGATAAGTACAAAATTCACACATACATTTTTGGCACCCACCGTGGGGCCCTGAAATGGGTTTCCATTCAATTTCTATCATCTTCTTGTCATTTTCTGTTCCAAGCTATGATTTTTAATTTTTGTCCATACAATTTTTGTACGAGTTTTGTCAGAAACTTGTATCAGGAGATACCCACTATTGTACAATAGTTTATTTGATCGAGGATCATACCATCAAAAATTCAATGTCATTTCGAAGCTCTTTTATCGTATGATCTGATACCCAGTGTCGTATGAGTTTCTAGATTGTCATCTGGGAGGTGACCTACTATTGTACAAGTTTTAGTGCCAGGTTTCAATTGTCATTTCACTTTTTCAGATAGTTTTCCAGGTTTTTTTTCCTGATTTGGACTGACAACTAACATTAACAATTGAAATTTGTTATTTTTGATTGATTTCTGCTGATTTTGATTGGGACAAAGCACGAGAATTGCTAAAAATAGGTAAGAATCTACTAAGCGCATTGTGAGGAATTCAGGTAATCTTCTCAGCTGATAACATTTTGATTTGGATTAAAAAGAACTCTTGTGTGTCAAGCTTGTGTGACCTTTATTGCTTTCATATCACAGATTTCATTTTGGGCTATAAAAATGAACATAGATTTTCTTTTCAGCATCTTTGTTACACATAGTAAATAGGCCCTATGAACACTATTCGTGGTTCTTGAGAGAGTGGGTTTCCAGTGAAACTCTTCTCAATAAAGGAACCCTTATAGGTAGGGAGGTTATTGAGAGCATCTCAAGTTCTACTAGATTTGTGCATCTTCAGCTTCTAATTGATAGATTCTCTCTCTGAAGAGGTTAATAGATCATAAGTGGTTGATATCATAGATCTTTGTGAGATAATCTTGGTCTTAGCATGTCAGATTAATCTATTTTCTTTGTTTGGGTTAAAAGTGAAAAGGCTAGAGGACTATGCTCTACTCCCTTTTTGGGTAGTACCAAAAACTCAGATCCTTGAATTTGGAACTAGTCTCCATGTGGTATATTTTGTGAGTCACCTTTAGAGAGGGTTAACCATAGTGGACATTCCCTTAATTGGGTCAACCACGTTGACAGAACCTCAAGCAATAATAGCCATTTTTATCGTGGTAGCAGTAGCTGCTATATAAATGTCCTTGTGAAGGAAATCTTCACAGGTGTGGTCTCTTATTGGGCTATCAGATCTCCCTAGCAGCTCCTAATTGATTAAATTCTCAAACTGTGTCAAAACCCCGGTGCACCTAGATTGGAGTTCACCCTCTTGAGATCACAAAAGTTGTAGAGTTAGACCATTACTAAAAACCCTAGTGAGGCCAAATTTTCATTTTTTTAGGAATATGTGAGTTATTGCAAAAAATTTTGGAACATACACTGTTAGCACTCCTAGGGATTAGTACAATTCAGTCACTTGATTGTTCATGCACAGGGTTTCTTTGTCCCCTGTTCATTTTTTTAAGATGTACTTGAAATCACTTGCTTGGTATTATGCGTGCCTATTTATCTATCTGTTTACTAAGAATGAATCAATCTGATACAATCTTCAAATCTAGACACAATTTTGTGAACAATTTGAAACTGAAAATCTCAAAAATTGCAAAATCTGATGTCAAACACCTTTCTAGAGTCAAAAGTCATCTTGTAAAGTTAGAAATTCGTACGACTTTTGGCTATTGTCATTTCAAAACCCTGAGATTGTCATATGGTATATGGTATACTGTCGTACGAGTTTTGCTAATAGTCAATTCAAAAAAAGTCAAAAACCCTGCTATCAACTATCATGTGAGTTTTGCAATAGTCATATGAGTTTGTCAAGTGTTGTTTCATGCTATACCCACTATCGTACGAGCCTACAGAAAGTCATTTGAGAAATTTTGAAAAATTGCCAGAAAGTTGTCAGAACTGTCACAGACCTAGCTTTTCTAGCCTATTTCCAGAGTCTGTTAAGAAAATCACTATGTCAGGAATAGAGCAACAACTAGTGAGAATCCAATCATTTTTCTAGAGTGGCCTTTTGAATCTAATTTAGCCTTCTATTTTATCGATTTGAGTCTTTTTCATCTTGTGTCAAAACCTTGTCATAACTATCAATCTTCAATCCATCTTCAAAATGGCTAAGTGTTGTGAACTCATGTCTGCTATCTTTTGGGAATCTACCTATACATCCAGGGCATAGTCTCCTTCATTTACGTCTAATCTAAGCTTCAATCAATCAAACCTTGACAAGGTTGCGTCATTTGATCTTCTTGAACTAGATCTTTCTTCAGTTGTCTTCATCATTTTCTTTTGCTTCACCCAAGGTTAATGGTGGAAACTAGAGCTTCTTCTCACAAGAAATCTGGAGAAATATCCCATACCATACCTTTGAATACTCTCCAGGCTCCAACTCTTGAGCAACTCTACAATTTTAGTCTTTACAAAGATGATGGTCTTGGTAATTTTTTATTGAAATCTGGTTACATTCCTCCTTCATCAACTCACGGAGGTAATGAACAAAATCCTCAATCTATCCTAGGGAGAACTCCTACCATGTCTCAAGTAGGGACACACTTTGGCTCTCAAAGAGCTCAATCTCAACATGGTGTAGATCAGGAACCCACACCTGAAGAAATTGCTCAGTACCAAAATGACGATGACTTCAAAAGAATGATGAAGCATTTCTTGAAAGAAGATAGAGAAGCATACTTTTTACAATTATCTCATTAAGAAGCCAAACTTCCTCCCAACTTTAATGTTGAAGATATCATTATGCATGAGGAAGAAACTCCTATTTCAGCTATGATGAAACAAATGCACACCATGCAAGTCAAACTTAATAAACTTGAGAAAGAAAAGGAACCCAAAGAGTTCTCTATGGAGGCCCTATGTCCTTTTCCATTTGAAAAAGACTTGTACATGCCACCATTCCCGAAAAGAGTGGAGATTCCTAAATATGATAAGTATGATGGACACTCTGATCCTCAAGATCATGTCAGAGAGTTTTGTACACAATCTATGGAGTTCATGCATGAACCAACTTATATGATGCGTCTCTTTCCTCAATCTATGGGGGAGCAGTCATTCATTGGCTCTCTAAATTTCCCTCTACTATCAAAATTTTTGAGGAGTTGATCAAATTGTTCTATCAGTAATACTCCTACAACATTCAACATCTAGTCACCATGATTGATATCTGTAATCTCAAACAATATCCAAGAGAACCATTCCTGACATTTCTCAAGAGATGGAGGAAGAAATTCTCTCTATATGCTAGGCCTATTCCAGAAATTGAGAAGCTAGAAATCTTCATCAATAATCTTGTCCCAGAAATCAACTACCCTTTGCAAATGCAAGATCATACATCTTTTGATAAGATGGTAGACAATGCGATCAAAATTGAAAAGGTACTTGTGAAAAAAGGAGACATCACACTTCAAAAGGAAAAGTATGAATCAGGGTCCAGTTCTAAAGACAAGAACAAAAACTGGAACAAAAATAAAGGCATCATCACAGATGGCATTTTTGATACTATTCATGCCCCATCAAAGGTGCCCACTTTCAATCTAACTATTGGTACCCAAGCCATCAAAGCTTTAGAGAAAAAGGTGTCCAAACCATCTCAAAAGAAGCCAGAATATGAATCTTGGTCCATTGATAATAAATGAAAGATCACTCCTCTTGGGGAATCTTTGGAATTAGCTATGAGAACTTTGCTAGCTAATAACATCATCTCTTTTCCTAAGATCTGACAATCTGATCCCGACCCTAAACCAAAATGGTGGATAGAGAATGAACTCTGTGATTTCCATCAAGGTAAAGGTCATAAAACTAATAACTACTTACGCTTGAAACATACTATTCAAGATCTAATTGATAAGGGAGATATCATGATTGAAAATCATAAGAGCAATAATGATCATACAACATTCACAGAACCATTTCCGAAACATGGTCAAGAAGTTTCATCTTCTCAGCCTAATATGGGGGCAAAGGTCAATTATGCTTACCTTGGAAATAATGTTGTTATCAATATGGTTGAACCTTGTCTCTTTGAGCATTGCAATGTCATCACAATTGTGTGAAGAGATAGAGATCATCCTTTAGCTAACACAGTCACTCGATCATAAGCTCAGGCACATCTGAATAGACAAATCCCAAATTCATCAAATGTCCCTAAGATGCCCTTCAATCTTTCTTCCACTTCCAAACAGAAGGCTGCTTCTAAATCTTCCAATCCTAAAGATACGAGGCCAACATCTTATAGCATTGTTCAACAAATCCAACACATTAATGCAAAAATCTCCATGTTTGAGCTGCTTTGGATATCTCTAGCTCGTAGACCTATTCTAGACAAAGCTTTTCTCAGAGCTAATGTTCCTGACGACCTTGATTTAGACAGGTTCCAGACTATGGTTGGACATCTTACATCTCTGCAATATATCCCCTTCTTAGAGGAAGATGACAACTCCTTGAGTCACCTGCATAACCAGCCCTTACACATAGAAGTCTTGATCCAAAACCGTAGAGTCAAATGTGTGTTGATAGATGGAGGTGCTGGCCTAAACATTTGTTCTTATAGCTTGGTCACACAATTGGGATTTTCAGAATTGGCTATTGATCCTAGAAAGAAAATAACTATAAAAGCCTATGATGAACAAGAAAGATCTTCTAAAGGCACCATTGTCTTACCTATCAAAGCAGGTCCAGTTATCAGAGATACTATATGTCAAGTCCTTGATCTACCTTTGGCTTACAACATTCTTCTAGGGAGACCATGGATACATGAGATGAAGGCTATTCCTTCTACATACCACCAATGTTTGAAATTTCCTTATGAAGGAGTAGAGGTCACTATTCTAGCAGACATATCCACCACTTGTAATACATTGAAAGAAAGTGTGGATAAACTTGTGCCTAATAATAGAGAATCTTCCATTAAGCCAACAAAAGAAGCATCCACATCTAAAATGAAAGATGTTACAAAAGAGGTCAATATCAAAGAAAATGGTATGGGAGAATATACTATAGAGCCAGTCTTATCTTTGACATCTCTACCTATCTCACCTAAGTCTTATGGACAATCTTTAAAATAGTCCAAACTAGACTCTAAAGAACCTCTAGAGGTATATAAAAATAATTTTGTAGTAGAACAAGTCTCCAAGAAATAATTTGAAGAAGATGAAGTTGTGCTTACATGGCTATACAAAGATGAACCTAAATCTCAAGCTGTTCCAACTAGTGACTCTACAGTATCCAAAATCCCTTCTAAGGCATATAGTCCAGGAGATAAACTGATAGCTAAGATGGGATATTCAAGTAAAGGACCTCTAGGAGTCAGAGGAGAATGTCTTATAACAAATTTTTCACATACTGGTAGGGCAAATAAAGATACTGTTGGTTTAGGCTTTAAAAAGAAACCCTTCCACCTCAATGGTAATTGTTCCCATGTCATAGAGCAGATCACACCGGGAGAACCCCTTCTTAAGAAGGAAGAAACTGAACCATCAGATAATGATTCAGACAACTCAGAACTTATTCCCTATGAGTGTTTGCCTAAAGAAATCAAGAACCTTCTTGATGCTAAAGATGATCCAATCAAAAGAATTAATGTGGTAGAAACACAAGAACCTACTATCAATCAAGAGATAGTTGAAACACAAGAACCAGCTAATCTCGAAGACAATCAAATAGACAAAGAGGAAGGTGGTAGTTATTCTAAGATAGATTCTCATGAGTATGAATTCAAATTATAATCTAAGGGTAACCCTTCTTGGGGTATTCATCCTAACTTTACTCATGTTCTTAGATTTCCTAGAGGCATAGATGAAGAATCTAATGACTATGAATGAGGAGCCATTCCAGAAGAAGATGAGCTTATTATAGAGAAACATGTTGATGTTATTCACCAATATGCACCTAAACCCAATGTAAATCTAGAGTGAAATGATGAACTTATCGAGTCTAATCCATCGATGGCTAAAGTGGACTATCACAATGACATTGAGCCTATTCATGAATTGAATGTCTTAAGTTGTAATATCACCTTTGAACTTGAGCATCGGGTTAGGACCAATGATGATAGATCCATATCCATAAACACTATCTCCTAATCTTTCCCCATTTTGACTATCCAACACCCTAAATTTCTTGATCAAACCTCCACAAATCTGAGCCATGGTATTTATACCTTCCCGAATGACTATGCCCTTGCTTGCTACCTCAATGTAGTTGAGCCTATGAGGACTTCCATCAGTGAACCAAGCATTAGCATGATAGAGTCAGACATCAAGTATCTTAGTCATAAAAATAAGAATACGAATAAAAAGAAGAGGAGTTCTGAGGGTGAAAACCACTTTGTGGTAGTCTCAGAACCTACAAAATTAAAAATAAAAGACATATCCAAAAGTGAAAACCTCTCTAAGGAACCTAAAGATGAGATATTTGATGTCCTTCTAAGACATTTACAAGATAGATCTCTAGTTCTAATCAAGCCTACTCAATCTATTAACTTGGGAACAACAAAAGAACCATAGTTGATTCATGTAGCACAATCTTTATCAAAAGAAGAGAAGCAAAAAATTACTACATTCCTAATAGAAAATAAGATCAACTTTGCATGAAAATATTCAGATATGCCAAGGTTGGATCCTAATCTTATAATGCATCATTTATCTATAGCTCCAAATGTCAAACCTATTAAGCAAAAATTGAGAAAGATGAATCCTCATGTTGCACTCTTGGTAAAAGCTGAATTAGAGAAGCTCCTAAAAGCCAAATTCATCTGAGTTATTGATTATGCAGAGTGGATCTGTAATATTGTACCTATTTCAAAACTAGATAAATCAATCAGAGTATGCACAGACTTTAGAGATGTAAATAGAGCATGCCCTAAGGATGATTTTCCACTACCTAACATTGATATGATAGTGGATATGACTATGGGCTTTGAGATGTATTCTTTAATAGATAGTTTTTCTGGATATAATCAAATAAAAATTGCTCCAGAGGATCAAGAGAAAACTACTTTTACATGTGCATGGGGCACCTTATGTTGGAATGTCATGCCATTTGGGCTTAAGAATGCTGGTGCTACATATCAAAGAGCCATGACATCTATTTTTCATGACATGATGCATAGGACTATGGAGGATTATGTTGATGATACTTTAGCAAAATCTATGATTATAGCTAAACTTTTAAATGACTTGAGCAAGATACTAGACAGAATGGAAAAAATTAGTCTTAGACTAAATCCTAAGAAGTGTGCTTTTGGTGTCACTTTTGGAAAGCTCTTAGGATACATAGTTTCAAAGAAGGGCATTGAAGTTGATCTAGCCAAAGTGAAGGCTATAATGGAGATGCAACCTCCAAAGAATATTAGTCAAATGAGGACATTGCAAGGAAGAGTTCAATCTATCAAAAGATTCATATCACAGCTAGCAGACATATCACAACCTTTTACAAAAACATTACATAAAGGTGTGACCTTTGCATGGAATGAAGAATGTGAGAACAACTTTAATCATTTCAAGAAGTATCTATCAAATCCTCCTATCTTAATGCCTCCCATTATAGGGAATCCTTTGATCTTATATGTCTCTACTACAGATACATCACTGGGGGCATTGCTAGCACAACATGATGAGAATAAAAAGGAAAGAGCTATATATTATATCAGTAGAACATTGGTGGCATACGAGAAGAATTATTCTATGATTGAGAAGGCTTGTCTAGTTGTGATCTTTGCATCATAGAAATTGAGACATTATATGTTAGCTCATACCACCCATTTGGTAGCTAAGATTGATCCACTAAAGTACCTACTAAGCAAAGCTTTCCTCATAGGTAGATTAGCTAAATGGGTCATGCTCTTAAGTGAATTTGACATTGAATGTGTTGAAAGAAAAGATATAAAAGGATAGGTTATTGTTGATCAATTAGTAGATGCACCTATGATTGATGATACACCAATGCAAATGGAATTTCTAGATTCCTCTATCATGACTCTTTATTCTAGAGAATGGAATTTATTCTTTTATGGCTCCTATACACAGAATGGATCAGGAGCAGGCATATTATATATAACTCCTCAAGGATACTTAATCCCAAAAGCATTCAAACTAAAGTTCCCTTGCACAAACAATATTGTAGAATATGAAGCCCTTCTTAATGGCATGAAACTCGCAATTGAGTGGAGAGTGACAAAATTACAGATTCATGGAGACTCACAACTTGTTATCCATCAAATCAATGATGTGTACCAAACTAAAGATGAAAAGCTCATTCTTTATAAGAGAATGATAGATGATCTAAAGAAGTATTTCATATCTATCTCATTTGAGAAAATTCCTAGAATAGAGAACAAGGTTGTTGATGCAATGGCAACACTATCTACTCTATTACAATAGCCTGAGCATGAGCTATGCTATGAGTTCCTGGTGGAAGCACTATCTTATCCTGCATATGATTCCCCTAAAACCCCCATGATTTGCACTATTGTTGGTCATGATTCATCCAAATACAAAAACCTATTTTCCTATCTCCAAGACCAAATCATTCCCAATACCTTCAACTTCCATGAAAAGAGATACCTTATCTATAATGCCTCCCAATATGTCATCATTGGTCATGATCTGTAAAAATGAGGTCTAGATGGTATGCTACTTAGATGTTTAGAATGGGAACAGTCTCAATGTGTGTTAGAGGAAGTCCATGATGGTATTTGTGGGTCACACTCGAATGGTTTAACACTAGCTCAAAAACTTATTAGGGCTAGGTACTATTGGCCTGAAATGGAGAAAGAGTCTATCAAGTTTGCTAAGAACTATCAAAAGTGCCAAGTGCATGGTGACTTAATTCATGCCCCAGGGAGAGATCTAATTCCCTTCACTACACAGTGGCCTTTTCATCAATGGGCCTTTGATCTTATAGGAGCTATACATCCTCATTCTTCTAATGGACATACCCATATAATCACAACTACAGATTATTTTACAAAATGGGTAGAAGCAGTCCCTTTGACACAAGCAACTGGAAATCAAATCTCTATGTTCATATTAAACTATATCATATGTAGATATGGGATACCTCACTCCATAATCATAGATAATGGTGTACAATTCAAGAACAAAGATCTAGATGATTTATGTGCTAAATTTAAGATTACACAATATTGGTCATCTATCTACTATCCTCAAGGGAATGGACAAGAAGAGGCTTCTAACAAGAATCTATTGAAAATCTTGCACCGTATAGTTAATAAAATAGGAAGAAACTAGCATCTCATGATCAATCCAGCTCTCTGGGCCTATAGAACAAGTATCAAAATGCCTACTGGGGCTACACCTTTTTCTTTAGTTTATGGGTCTCAAGTGGTACTGCCTATTGAGGTTGAAATCCCATCACTAAGAATCAGGAATGCATGGTCTAGTAACTGATGATGTCTATAAAGTGTCTAGGTTGCAAGAACTTGAACTACTAGATGAGCACAGACAAGTAACGTATGATCATCTTAGAGTATATTAGAAGAGAATGTCTAGAGGCTACAACAAGAAAGTTAGACATAGAGAATTTTAGGTTGGTGATCTAGTCTTGAGAGAAAATCCTAAAAATCAATCCCATTGAGAATGGAAGGGGAAGTTTGAACCAAATTCGCTGGGTCCCTTTGTAATCACTACTACTTTTGGCTCTGGTGCCTATCAACTCTCAATGACTAAAGGAGAATAGCTTTGAGAACCAATCAACGTTCTCCATCTGAAGAAATTCTATGCCTAAGGCATTTAGTCTATGGTAAATGTCCTGAAAAAATATTAAAAATTGGAAAAAGTCCTAAAAAAATGAACATCTTGGTGAAAACCTATAAATAGGCACCTTGATGATTCACAAAAAAAAAAGTAAAAAAAATCAAAAGTACAAAAAAATTGAAAAAAAATGAAAAATACAAAAAAATTAAAAAAAATGAAAAAACAAAAAAATGAGAAAAAGAAAAAAAAAAGTGCCTTGGTGAAAACCTGGAAACAGGCACCTTGGTAGCAAAAATAGAATCTCTGCCAAGATGGTGAAAACCTGGCAAATGGGTAACACTTGTTCAAAACACTCTATCTATCAGCATAATCTTGGTCTTTCCCAGCTTTTAGTCCTACTTTAGTCTGTATATATTCTTGTTTTCAATAAGTCAGTCTGTACACCAATCAAGCTCAAGCGTATGTATCCTATCAATGCTTAACACTTGGGGGTAATCAATGTCATATCCTATGGCCTCCAGTATACTTTAGACATATCTTATCCATGCAGAGTCCTTTGAAGCTTCATTTGAGTTAGTCAGTTTGTCTTGTCTCCAAAAAGGATTTTGCATCTACAATAATGCAATCAAACACAAATTGAAAACAATCTATGCTTTTGACATGCTTTTATCTCCTTGTATACTTACTGATTCACATTGAGATTTTTGCATATTATGTCCTTTCGAGCTCTTCAATGATGTCCTTTACAGGATTTAGAGCGTGATGACTGGGGACATAATATTTTCTTTGTCTTCTGCTTGTATGTGAAAATCTAACAACTTTGAAAACTCTAGACTGAAATGGTGTTCATTTGTAAGAGCCTCTATCTAAAATTGGATGGCCATGAGTACCTCAACCATTGATACCTGGAAAATTCAAAGAATTTTGATCTAGCTATTGTATTTTTGAGTGAGTGAGTTCTCCTACTATGAAACATGATCTTACCTAAGGATGTGAATCATAAAGGGTCACTACAGGTAATTCACATTGGTTTTAGAATGATCTCTTGACTATTTGATGTGTTTGTAATGCAAGGTGTATTCTGGTCATCACAATGTCTATGTTTTGATGCTTATACAAATTTCTATATCAAAATGGACATGATATTTAGGTCATCCTGGCACTTATGCCTTGGTGCTTATATCTAATCCAACATTCCAAAAAAAAAATCAATATTCATATATCCATGGTTGCCTAACTAGTGGGTGTTGTATTGATTCATGCACATACAAATCGATATTCATATGTCTATAGTTTCATAACTAGTGCGCATTGTATTGATTTATCCGGTTACCTAAAAATTCAATGATGAGAATGATCGACACATGATCAGTGACTAGGTCCTAGGTCTTAGATTGTATTTCATCCGACATGGTTCTTTGCATTTTTGCATGTTTGCATGATCTCACAATGGCTAAATGAGCTTCAATGCTTAAAATTTTTTTCAAATGTCTCTTCAGATCTAACAAGAGCTGAAACCTACCTCAAAGGTCTCTTCACAGAATCACAAGCAATTCTCCTCCTGGGTTAAACATCCTTTTGACATAAGACTGAGTACTTGTCTTCATCGATACCTACAAAACATATCATGTGTATCATTGTATTTACATATCATAATCATATGTTGCATTACAATTCATCCATGTGCATAAGCATAAATCATATATACATATTTCCATAATCAAATACATTTGCATAACATCCATAAATATGAAAGAAATCATTGCATTTGCATATATCCATACATACATTCTACACCACTCATAGCATAAGCATCACATGATATCATCATAAAATGAAAACATGACAAGTACACATGAAGTCACAACCAAAATATTGATCTCATATATATATCAAAAATTTCAAACTAGTCAGGAGTGCACTACTAGCACAGTGTACAAAAGAATATGCTCATGTGAGCTATCAGAGTGAGAACATTATATCAATGATGAAAAAAGAGCACAGTATAGCAGAACATATCAAAGCAAATCAACTATCAGCCTAATCCTCTACATCTGGTGGAGGTGGAGGTGATACTCAGTCTGATCCTATACTACCTCTACTCTGGGTGCTCTGGCTCCCTGTGATGCCATCATATACTGAGAGTATGAAGGGACTCTCTGTGCAGCAAGAACAATAGTGTAATATGTGGACACATAGTAAGATGCCCAGGAGGTCTGATGAATCACCTATGCCTATAATATCTACACCTCTACATGAAGCTCAGTATGCTGCCTGTCTACCTCTAAAAATCTCTCCTCCCACCAAGCACTATGAACCTTTAGGTCCCTGACCTATACTCTGAGCCATCTGATAGTCTCTTGTGGAGTAAGAGGAATAGTAGGATCAACATCAGCTACTGGCATCTCAGTATCTGGGGTAGTCTGCTCTATAGTCTCTACTCTTTGCACCTTATGATGTCTAACCTCTGCACCCAAATCAAACCTTATATCCTCCTCTAGTGGATCAATACCATCACCCACAACCTGCTCTACTGCAAGGACCTCCTTAGCTGAACCAACACTCCCTAAGGTACCGCCCTCTCCCCTAGTCCGTCTATGAGAACCTATAGATCTTCCTTCTATAGAACTAGTGGGATGAGGGGGCCTCATTTGTCCTGATGGTCTTTGTGGTGGAGCCATCGCTCTAGGTCTTAGAGGTGTGGGGTGCACAATAGGAGCCTATGTGGGTCTAGGACCCTATCCCATCATAGCACCTGTAACATCCATCACCTCCTCCATGGAGGGTATAAGCTCTATCGGATCAGGAAATCTATGAATCGGATGATCAGCAAGCCAGGAAATGAATCCATCTGTAACACCAGCATTAAGTACATCTGGTCTATACTCCCAATCTTTGTAGACAATAGCACTGTACTCCTATGAACACAAAGCATAAGAGAGCCTCTGTGTCCATCCAAGTCCAAGCTCATGCCCTATCTAAGAAAAAGTAGCATAATCCTCTGGGGCATCCTGTACTCATCCATAATACCACCAAACCCTAGTGATAAGGAATCTCTCTATAGTGGAGGATGACCTCCCAATCAATACAAGGCTCTGAAAGAAGTAACTAAATAGCTCTCGCGCAGTCGGCCAAGGCTCAATAGCTACATATGGTCTCCATCGAACAAATGTCATATCATTGAGGCATCACCTTCAATACTCTACATGACCCATCCATCCCTATATGACATAACTAGCATATATATAAATGATAGGCTCCTAAGGCCGCCTCTATGAAGTACATACTGGTCTCAACATAGGGATATGCTCCCATGGCTAGATCTATAGAACTAAGGCCCTAGCTACAAAGGACTTGGTCTCCTGATACACTACCTCATGCATCTCAGAGAACATATGGGCCAAAAGACACTGACCCCAAGCCAACTCAGAGGGAGTCACCATCAAATGTGCTACCATAGGGGCCCAGCCCATCAAAAGACCGTTCTGTTGATGGTTAGACATAATAATATCGCCGATCATCCCAGCAATGATACACTCCATCTGGTGTGTCTATCCATATCATTGCACTAAGGTCTCCCAAGAAATGAAGGCAGTCATCTGAGTATCATCTCCGAAGAGATGTCTAAAAGCTAATAAACCTAAGTTCCCCAAACTCACATACTCTGGCCGTTGGCCTACATGGAAAGGAATGCACAGTATATGATACACATCCTTAGGGGTAACAGTAATCTCCCTAGTCAACAGGTGGAATGTCTGGGTCTCTGAATGAAATCTCTCAATCAGAGCAGTCAACAGTCTATGATTTACCCTAATCTTAGGTAAATGTATAAGGTACTCAAATCCACAAGATGCAAGATGTACCCTCATCGGGTCAGGTAGTGACACACAGTCTCTGAGTGGCTAGATGTGAAATCTGTACATGAGCATCTGGATATATGACCCACACAGCATAGAAACAGGGAATCCTATCAGCAATTTGGTCACAAAATGGGTTACAAGGGCAAGAATTGAGTAGTTCAATATTTTAGAAGGTAGGTTCAAAGGTTAGAAATCAGGCTACAGAATCAGAAAATTCAAAAATTTGACCTAGTGATGAGTTTTTTGCTCACTATTTTCCATAGGACATTTCAGACTGGCAGGAAAAGTCATACGAGTTTCTACATCATACCATATGACAAAGCATAGTGACATGACAGTGCATCCCTCATCATACGAGTTATGAGGGACCTGATGAAATGTTGTACGACTATTGGGTCCCTCTGATATGAGTCTTGGGGGCTTATGACATGACAATCTAGCTACAGTTAGAAAGTCATACAAGACTCACTGGAGAGTCGTACGAGTTTCCATGCATGCAAAAATTCAAAATTGAAAAATGTATGAAAAATCCTAAAAATGCTATAAAACATGGAAAAATTGAATTTTTAGCAAAGCACAGAGGTCCACCTGTTGGCATTAAGCAGAATTGCCACTAGTGACAACACTTATTTGCATTCTGGATATAAACCGAGCAGTCAGTGCAAACCGAGCAGTCAGTGCAAACTGAGTAGTCAGTGCAAACCGAGCAGTCAGTGCAAACCGAGCAGTCAGTGCAAACCGAGCAGACAGTGCGAGCAGTCAGTGCAAACCGAGCAGACAGTGCAAACCAAGCAGACAGTGGAAACCGAGCAAGTTAGTACAAACCGATCAGGACAATATAAACCGAGTAATATCTTATCTACCGAGTCACCAATACTTACCGAGTTCAATACCTACCGAGTGATCAGTATGAACCGTGCCTTCACTTCTACCGAGTGCATGACGATGCCGAGTAATGCAGTGGACACCGAGTATCAGAAAGTCACTGAGTCAGTTTGAAGGAACCGAGTAACCATATTTGGGCTGACTTAGTAGCACTTATGTTTATTTGTCAAGCCGACTGTGTAATTGTAATTGTAATTAATTGTTTGAGACTTGTATACAAACAATGTTGTAAAAATAAAGAGATGTAATGAAATATATGAAGTAGAATATATGTGAAAGAAAAAGAAAGACAGAAATAAGCGAATTACAGAAGGCATCAGAAGTATAAGGTACAGCAAAGACAAATTCATCACAGAAGGTGATCAGTACATCAGCGAATCTCATTCAGCAATCCAGTTGCAAAGAAGAGATCTACTGTTTCATTCTAACAGGTGAATCAGTACTAAATCCTTTAACCGGGTAGACTTAATAGTCTTTGTAAAAATCTCTTTACCGAGTGCATACTTCATTGTATGTTTGTAAATCCTTTAACAGGGTGGATTTAGCAATCCTTATTGCTCCTAACAGGGCAGATCATCAGAAGTGATCAAAATTGTAAGCCTTAACCGGCCAACTTTATTCTGCAGTATTAAAGCTTTGTGGGTTTCATCCCCACCCCAGTTTTACTTTCTTTTGGAAGGTTTCTGGGTAACCAAATCTATGTGTCATTATTGTGAATGCTTTTAAGTTTCATGCTTTCTGTATGCAAAGGTTTAAAAGGTAAATTTCATATTAAAATTGTAAGAAAATCTGGAGTTACTGATTCACCCCTCCCCTCTCAGTAACTTGGTTAATTCCTGAATATTTCCAACAATTGGTATCAGAGCTGCATTGGTTCTCAAGACAAAGCTTAACTAGCTTGAGCAAAGATCCAGGACAATGGAGGTATTCAAACTGAACAAGGTGATTGAAAATGAAAAGCTAGATCTAGAAATGGCCATAGCTAAACTCAAAGAAGCAAAAGAACATCTTTCCCAATCCCTAAGAAGAAGGAAGGAACTTGCAAATCAGATGAATGATCAGAATTACATTGAAGAAAAGATTGAAGATCTTCTTCCCTCAAATAACTCAGATGAAGCAAACAATGCTGTCAAAGAACTCCTAGAAAAGAATGGGTCTCTGCAGGAAGAAGTGAGAAAATTGAAAAGAGAACAAGAACTACACTCTACAAGATTCTGTGAGATATTGGAACAGAGAAACAAGTTGAAAGATGAATTAGATGGAAGAAACATTGAAGTCCAAAACAAAACCCTTCAGCTAGAAAATCTAATTGATCAGATCTCTCATACAAATGAAGAAATTCTAAATCTAAGATCAGAAATAGAAAACACAAGAGAAGAACTAAGATCTGAAAAGGAAATCAATTTAAGATTGATGGATGACCTAAACGCTGAAAAACAAATCAATGAAGGAATGCTGAAAAGTCAAGAAGACTTGAATCAGCTGTATGAATGAAATCTTCATAGGCAAAAAGGAAAAGCAGGACTTGGATACAAAGAAGAAGGCGAATCCTCTAAGCAAGGTACTCAAAGAAATCAAAAACCTACTTGTAATCATTGTGGTAAAATAGGACATACTTCAAATAAATGTTGGAACAATGAAAAAGCAAAATTCAATGGAAAATGTTATAGCTGCAATCAACCTGGTCACAAAGCAAATGAATGCAGGGAAAAACCTAGATTCAGAGGTAATTGTCACAAGTGCAACAAACAAGGTCACAAGGCATCCGAGTGCAGATCCAAGACATTTAATCCAGCAGAACAAATTGTGAAAGCAATGTTTGGATGGGACTACAACACCTGGTGTAGATGTCATTACTGTGGAGAATATGGACACATTGGCATGAATTGCATAAAACATCATCTAAGGAAAAGAGATATTATAGTAAGATGTTTCAAATGCACTAAACTCGGTCACATAGCCAGAAACTGCATGAATGCTAGTGAAATTGAAGAAGGAAAGAAGAATGAAGCAACTAAGGTCAGGAAACAGGTGAGACAAAAATGGATTCCTAAAGCTACCGAGCAATCCAGTCCAAGTAATGGAATGGATGGCTCTACCGACTCAAATTAAATTTCCAAGGAAGCACTGGAACTGTATTCTCATAGATCAATCTCAAGCAGTTCCAGAACCAAAATTAAAAGAAAAGTCTAAATCAGCATGCAAGATGCAGTGAGATCACAGGGAGGTCGGTATAGTCTTCACCGAGCAAGGTCGGTATAGTCTTCACCGAGCAAGGTCGGTATAGTCTTCACCGAGCAAGATCGGTACCTGTCTTTACCGAGCGAGGTCGGAGCATTATGAATTCTCGAGTTCACCGAGTTGCGAAGTCTTTTCCGAGCAATTAATTCTTAGTGGGTGACAGTCTGTCAGAATTCCTACCCTAATTTGAAATGAGCATTAATGACAGAATTGTAAACAAAAAGCAAGTAATCGAACTCATTCTTCACCGCGAATCTTTAGCACTTTGAGAGCAGAAAATTTCAAGGGCAACCCGGCGATTTAATACTTTTGCGAAAGGAATTTTCTGTGAGCTACCATGGCATCATCCAGCACTTCAGCGAAGAAAGGATCTGATATGTTAGTTCAAGGGGAGTGGAAAGCACCAGATTTTAAGATCATGCCCGCAATTGCAGCAGCCCTAGATCCGAACGGAGCTCAATCTCAGATTCCTCCTAAGGTACTGCTTATTAACGATATCCACAATCATTTTAACTGTTCAATTCATGAAATGGGAAACCTAGAACTAGACACTATGCATGAGGAACTATGTGTGGATGGTATTTTGAAACCCGAGCACAAACATCTAGAAGATAAGGGTTTAGTCCACATTGCACATCTTCCTCGAAACTTTCGAGATAAATGGGTTAGGTACATTCTCAGCCGAGTACATGATGGCAAGATTTGGCTTGAGCAACCTATTGAGATCACAAAGAAAATGATTCAACAAGTCACCGGTCTTCCCATGTTGAACAAAGCTAAAACTACCAAAACCCTAGGTCGGACGGAACTAGAGAAGAAAACCCTAGCTGAGTGGGATGGTAGAGGCATGAAAGTCAGCAGCATTACCGACGTTGAACTGAAGTTTGGTACACATATCATTGCCCACAAGATTTACAGTTCTAGTCGATAGAACAGTGTCTCCTGTGAAGCTATTGACCTAGCATACAAAGTGGTCAAAAACAACTTGACATTTGACCTAGCAGACTTATTGTTGAAACAGTTCAACAAGAACATGGAAAGCATCAAAACTTCCAAAAACAATCCATGTAAGTTTGGATCCTTGTTGGTCTGTTTATTCTTCTATGTTTAGAAATTCTTCCCTTCTAAAGGAAAAGTTGTATGGAGAAAAGATGTGCCAGTACTCTATGAAATAAATGAATACATCGCAGAAATGGGTGAAAACTTTGAAAGCATCATGGATAATTATTTTGAGTCTTTCAAAGAGAAAATGAATGACAGATTCCGGATTCCACAGAAGTTGGTGGAAGATTACAAAGATGACATCTGTTTTATGGTAGATTGTGATAATGTGTATATTCAAGCAGTTAAACCAAGAACTGTATATGTAAAACCTCTTCCTTATGAGGTAAATATTGATGAAACCAAGAACATCATTGAAGCTCTTCTAAATCAGCCTGTCAATCCCAAAGCCCCATATTTTGGAACATATGATGAAGCTAAGGTGAGAATTGAACTAAGCATAAAGCTTCCACAGGCGGTAAACAAAGGAAAGAAAAGGATAGCTAAAATGCAAATGATAACCGAGGATAAAGAAGAAATAGATGAAAAAGAAGAAGAAAATGATGAGAAAACAGAGGAACCAGAACCTGCAAAGAAGAAAGGAAAAGTTTTCATCACTAAGGCACCTGTGCCTCCCACTACTGTGTTTACAAGGAGAAATACAAGAGGCAAGGCAGACAAGGCAGAAAAGGCAGATAAAGACATAGTATTCAAAAGGCCTCCTCTAAGCCTTCAAGAAAAGCTCAAACTCTTCAGAGATGGATCAGGATCTGGAGTAAGTAACATAAAATCCTTGAGATATGAAACCAGATCGGAAGCAGAACAGAAGGAAATAGAAGATGCTGTTGTTGAGAAGATGGGACAGTGGAAATACTCTCCTGAAGAAATTACCCCACAGGTTCCAGCAGTTCTATTGAATCCAATAAAAATGAGATGGAGCAATGCAAGGCAAACTATGATAGACATATTTGATCAAAACCTGAGACAGTTGATGCCGAGCTTGAATAATGATGAAGTAAAGAAGGCACTAAAAGAAAATGAAAATAAGATGACATTGAAGTTCAATACTTGTTTGATTTTGATCAACAATATTGAATCGATTGTGAAGGTTGCAAAAGCCACATGGAAGAACATATACCACCTTCACCAACCGAGCATTGAAACTGTAATAATAAAAGATATTGAAGATGATAGTGATGAACAAGAAGAAGACACTGAGGTAGATGATACTGTAAGGATAGCAGCAGAAGTCATTGCATCCCTTCCTACATCTCCAGTGAAAGTTTCTACATCCAGCCCAGAGACACCTTCAAGCATGGTTGTGACAACTTCTACATTTGTCCAATCATCCCTAGCAACATCAGAGGCAGCAACCATTTCTTCTACCGAGCTGCAGTCTCCTGCACCATCAAGTTTTCCAGCAGTAAGTTTTCCAGCTTTTGAATCTTCAAGTGTAAATATTTTAAGTTCTCCAGTAGAAAGTATGCCAGTATCTATAGCCAGCCCTACTTTATCTACTGTCACTACTACAAAAGCATTAAGTACAGATAAGCCTAAGGCTCTACCGAGTATAAAATTTTTGGGTAAAAATGTAGTTGAGGATATAGACCTAGATGAAGAAATAGAAATTCCTACATTAGATTTTGCAAATCTCTCAGCAGACCAGATGCAGAATATAGGTGAGATCCTCCAAAGGAAAGAAAAATAAAAGAAGCTTAAAGAGGAGAGAGACAAAGAGTATCAAATCATCAAGGATGCTAAGGACATTTTGTCTGATGCATTAGGCATTAAAGTAGACTCCTCCCAGCATGTTTTGTTACAATTAGCAGAAGCAGTTGAGAAATACAATGAGGACTCATCCGGGACAGAAAAGTTAGTTGAAAGAGCCGAGAAGAGATTCAACAATAAAGTGCTTGAGCACATTGCTCAGCACATAGCTATTAACCAAGTGGAATTGTCTTCAGTTTTGACTAACATAGAATCTATCTATTCGAATGCTACCTCTCTTTTGGCCAGACTATGCAATTTTGTCGAGTTCACAAAGGATGTCAAAGATAAAATGAATAAAATGGATGAGGATATGAAGATTAGCATACAGAAGCTGCAACTTGAACCAAGTTCAAGCTCTGCTCATCACATGAAAATTTCACATCTATCTAATATGCAGTCTGATCTACTGAAAGAAGACTCAAGGATCCGGTCTACACTGCTAGACATCCAACACATGATCCTTCCCATCATGAATACAATGTATAAGCACATTGAACATTCCAGAACATTGATTCATGACAATCAGTTCTCCATAGCAGATCACATGATTGAACTCTCTGCAGAAGTCCAAATTGCTATACAAACATGTAAGATTCTGCAAGAAAGTTGGGACAGAACCCTGGCACTAATAATGGAGGTACATTCTAATTTCTTATCAAATTTTGGATTCTCTCTGTAAATAACTTGTATATGCACCTTTGGCATTATCGTCAAAAAGGGGGAGATATGTATAGAAGGAGAGATATGTATACAGTTATAGATTTGTATAAGAAACAGTTAGCACATTGAAAGGGGGAGACAATGTATAAAGCCCTATAACAAAGACAAATTTTGAAAAATCAAAATAAAACTCAGCATGATTCGTGTATATAAATTTTGGCCAATAAGTGTTTTTGTCACTAATGCCAAAGGGGGAGATTGTTGGCATTAAGTAGAATTGCCACTAGTGACAACACTTATTTGCATTCTGAATATAAACAGAGCAGTCAGTGCAAACCGAGCAGACAGTGCAAACTGAGCAGACAGTGCAAACCGAGCAGACAGTGCAAACTGAGCAGACAGTGGAAACCGAGCAAGTTAGTACAAACCGATCAGGACAATATAAACCGAGTAACATCTTGTCTACCGAGTCACCAATACTTACCGAGTTCAATACCTACCGAGTGATCAGTATGAACCATGCCTTCACTTCTACCGAGTGCATGACGATGCCGAGTAATGCAGTGGACGCCGAGTATCAGAAAGTCACCGAGTCAGTTTGAAGGAACCGAGTAACCATATTTGGGCCGACTTAGTAGCACTTATGTTTATTTGTCAAGCCGACTGTGTAATTGTAATTGTAATTAATTGTTTGAGACTTGTATATAAACAATGTTGTAAAAATAAAGAGATGTAATGAAATATATGAAGTAGAATATATGTGAAAGAAAAAGAAAGGCAGAAATAAGCGAATTACAGAAGGCATCAGAAGTATAAGGTACAGCAAAGACAAATTCATCACAGAAGGTGATCAGTACATCAGCGAATCTCATTCAGCAATCCAGTTGCAAAGAAGAGATCTACTGTTTCATTCTAACAGGTGAATCAGTACTAAATCCTTTAACCGGGTAGACTTAACAGTCTTTGTAAAAATCTCTTTACCGAGTGCATACTTCATTGTATGTTTGTAAATCCTTTAACAGGGTGGATTTAGCAATCCTTATTGCTCCTAACAGGGCAGATCATCAGAAGTGATCAAAATTGTAAGCCTTAACTGGCCAACTTTATTCTGCAGTATTAAAGCTTTGTGGGTTTCATCCCCACCCCAGTTTTACTTTCTTTTGGAAGGTTTCTGGGTAACCAAATCTATGTGTCATTATTGTGAATGCTTTTAAGTTTCATGCTTTCTGTATGCAAAGGTTTAAAAGGTAAATTTCATATTAAAATTGTAAGAAAATCTGGAGTTACTGATTCACCCCTCCCCTCTCAGTAACTTGGTTAATTCCTGAATATTTCCAACACCACCTACCGGATGTTCGTACTGTCGAGGTCTCTAGTGTCTCCGATTGCACACAAATTGATGTGAACTCACAGGTACCTTTGGTTCTACCGCTTTCTCTGCCATTTTTTCTCAGAGGGCTCCACAAGATCTCTAAGTCAAAAGGTTGAAATGAATTGAAAATGACCGGCCTTTATATAGCTTTTGACCTAATTTTCAAAAGTGCTTCATTTTTCATGAAAATTGCACCCCTGGCTAATTTTGACATTCTGAATCCAATTTCATGATCAAAATTAAAATTTGAGATCATTTACTATGTCAAAATCATGATTTAAAATTTTTGGACCCAAGACGGTCTATTGCTTGCATAATCGACCTTTAATCATCACAAAAATCCAGTATTCAACTTAATTGATTATCTTCCATCAAACTATCAAAATTTCAACTTGGTCAACCATGGTCAACTCATGGTCAAACCTAGTCAAACTTGGTCACCAGGACCTCTAAACGATGCATAATGCATTCTTGAACATGTTTAACCACTTCTCAAATCAATTAACATTCTTTTGAACTATTCAACGCTGACTTTTCTTGTCATATTTCAATTTTGATCCTGAAGGGGGCATGGTATTACACATCATTCAAAGTTTGTAATCTAAATTTGAAATCATATCTTTCCTCAGTAATCAAGACAACAACTACATCTAGTTGCTGATTCATCAAAAAGACATCATCACTTCGGGCAAATCAATCATCGCTCGGGGCATATCAGATTCGTCAAGATCCATATCAATCTGGTATTCTCCTAATCTTGTAAACTATATCAATCTTTTGTAACCATCAGTTCATTAGTGTTATTTCCTTGGTTCTTCATAACTGAAAGGTTTAGATGTGATACCAATGTGATTATTATCAATAATCGGGTCTGGAATTGGTCACTCACTTCTTCGCAATCATAAGGTTTAGAATCAGGTGTTTTGGCACTTTTTCGCAATCATCGGTTCATTTGCTATTATAGTTAACAAACTATTATCTTCATATCAAACTTCAATCAGTTTCTACTTCATATCAATTTCAATTTCAAACATCAGTTTCAACATCATACACAGACTGTCTTTGAACCACTACGCTTCACACAACAATTCAAAGAGGGAAAAAATGTAATACCCCAAAAATGGGCTATAAGTTCGTTAACCTCCTATATCAACACATCGAACGAAATTGACATCAAAGTCCTAACCTAAGGCACATCTGAACATTATCGAATCTTAATTGATTATCTCAAATTCTGCATCGGGGAATATTCCTAGTAATATTCCTAATCATCTTAATTATCTTTAATTTAATGATTATTTGGCGATGAATCCTATTGATCCTAAAGTTGGATTAATTGAATATTTTGAATATTTAATTAATTAAATTTAATACTACCACTTAATTATTTAATTAGATTTAATTATATTTATTCCTAGATTGTATTATTTCATTTTGACAATAAATCAAATATCCTATGACTAATTGATTAAATTCTTATTTAATTAATTAATGTCAATTGTCAAATTTAATAATATAGTTTTTGAATAAAAGTTTGATTTAATAATTGATTAACCCATAATTCAATTGTTTTATTAAAATCAATTAAGTTGAGGATAAATCACTTTATTTATTTATTTAACTCATAATTAATTATGCACATCCAAAAAGTAGTTGAACTTTAAATCAGAAAATCAATTCAAGTTGTTTTAAAAAATAAACTCAATTCTCTTTTGAGTTAAAAGTTGATCTCAACTTCTGATTTAAATCAAAAGGTTGTTTTTGCATATTTTTTGTGAATTAACTATCTTTAATTCCTTGTTGACTCAAAAATCAACTAGAGTGATTTATGGCTTTTTCCATGCATCCCCAAAGCCCTGGATATCTATAAAATCAAGTCTTTAGCTCTTCACAAATCATCTCACAAGTTTGCATACTTACTCTGCCAAAATCAATCCATGAATTTGCACAATCACGCTGGTGAATTGACATCTAAAGAATTGAAGCTTCTTTGTGAATCAAAAACTTTTGTGAGATCATTCTTATTAGCATATCATTGTAGCTTATTTTGCATATCAAGTTTTTCATTTAGAATAGATTCATATCAGCTTATTTTATATTATTGCACAGAAAACCAAAAATATAGATTAATTTGCATTCATCTCATATCTAGATTCTGCATTCAAATCCTTCCTTTAGGTGTCATCAAGGTCACTAATCTCAGTCCAATCTGAGAATACATACTCGCATCTACTAGAAGGCAATAAATCATTTGGTTAGATTAGTTTTCATTTCACTGCACAATTTTGATTTTAAGCAAACCTCTAATGTTTTATTGAAGTGTTGTGTCTACAGCTAGGTACAAAATTCACACACACATATACCACCATGTGAATTGTCTTGATGTAAGAATGTTGAAGTTGAGGACTACTTTTGAGGGCCATCCTAACCCAATGCAATTTTGGTTAACGGTGTGGAATTACACGTCCAATGAGTGTAATTTTTCTATTTTTCAGAATTATTTTGTTTATCCAACTCTTGGGTTGTGTTGGTTCCCCTTCTCTTTCTACTTGTAGGTTTACACTATGATTAACAACTTGGTGTCACTGACTCTATCACCACTCCAAAGTCTATAAGGAAAAAGGCCAATTAACAAGGATCAACTAGGATCCTCCTACACTTTGAGCCTAGATGCGCACGCGGGTGTACCCTTGATTCACTTCTTAAAGGAATCACTAAATATTATGCATTTATACCCTTTACTAACTGATTTAAAGATTTTATCATTTATATTTGTGATTGATGATAATGAACTACTTCTAGAGAATAGATCAGTGCCTTAACCTAGGGCATAGAGTCACTCAATAACATATATAAACTAAAAACCCTAACTCAAACACTCTTGAACATAGAATAAGTGCTTTTCCTATTATCCCTCTCACTCCCAAACTTGATCATCAAATTCCTATCCAACCATGAACTCACTAAAACTACCTTAAAGACTTTAATCCTAACTTTGTCAGGAACTCAAAGATAATCCCACAATATACTTTGTATACCATATGCTAACTCACTTTGTGACATTATCATATATGAACCCAAGATCAAAACAAGAAGACAAACATAAATCTAAGGTTGGAATTCAAATGTATTCTCATTAAAACTTGCAGAATTAATACATTGCCAAACAACAAAATGCTAGGAAACAAACCCTAGATCCGAGCTCTCCTTCTTCATTTTTTTACATTGGCTATCAACATAACACCATCAATAAATTTAAAAAAAAAACACTACAATATATACCACTAGTCATCTTGGAATCCCAAAAGTCAGGATGAAACAAGCTTCGGATGACTAGGGCAAGGATTAGGGTTTTCACCCACCATACCAATTGGGTTCAATCAAAATTTACTACATGGGAGAAAAACCAAGCAACCTTGAGTGATGAGATCCTAGAATGATCTTCATTTATGAGAAATTCTTATAGCTTGTGTACCAAAGATCATGAATTCACCATGTTTATCAATCTAATCACTTCACCTACAACATACCTTGGGTGACTACATCACCCACTCTCTATGGTACAGACCCTCTACAATGAATCATCATACTCTTTGGACCACACTGCAATAGTTGACAAAATCAAATCTACTAGATCTAGCTGCTTAAGCATTGAATACTAGTATTTTTGTCACTGAAACCCCTAAAATTTTTAAACCTGGAAGAAATGGCTACTTGCATGGCACGAGATAGTAAATCAATGACCAGCATTCAAATCTAGACTTACTTTATATGATCACCGTCAGATCATCTCACTTTTCCCAGGCTTCATAGCTTAACTCTAATAGGAATCCTGGTTTACATTTTCTTTGAGTCACTAGATCACCAGACATCTCCTCTAACCTTAGTTATACTTAGAAATTTGGTGACTGTAGTCTTGTGATCTCACAGTTATCTCTCTAACTGGTAAAATTTTTAGAGATCACGTGACTGAAGAGATTCTAAGTCACGAGACAAAATCACTAACTACATCATTATCATGAGATTACCTGACTATGGTGAAATTAACCGTCAAAAATCTTTAACTTTATTTGGAGATTACATGACTGAGGCCCCACCCTTAGTCGCTGAGCACATTTTCTTCTTTCCCTGATTTGGCAACTAAGAAGCTACCTGAGATACATACTTTTTATTGTGAGATCTGGTGACTATATTCTCATAATCAAGGCAACTTTATTGTCCTTTTAGAATATTTAGCAATCACCCAACCTAGAGATCTAGTGACTAACAAGGAGTCTCCCAATTGCCAAAGCTTTCTAACTTTTCAACTTTCTTCCTGAGATCTCGCGACCATCATCTATCTCTACAACCATTTCATCCTACGGTCCATATTAAGTCATGAGAACTTTTCTGACTTAACTGTTTGATTTAGTGACCAGGAGATAACTGTGTCACTGAATCGCTAGAGGTTTATCCCTTAACCATCAAGAATATGAGACTCCGAGACTACATATTCACTTAGTCACCGAATCGAGAACTTTAACTATTGGGCCAAACCTGATGTTACCTTTATCTTTAACCCCGCATCATTTGGAGAGTCAGCGACAAAGAGATTCGCTAGGTCTCATAATATTTTTATTAACTAGGGTTAAACCTTGAGATCATGTGACTGAGACCATTCTCAAAGTCACGAAAATATTTCTTAACTATGAATCAGGTCATGAGACTAAATTCTGACCGCTGATCTTCAATTCTATCCTATGGCCATCAACGGTCCACACTTAATCTCAAGATGTTAGATAACTTAATTGCTATATCATGAGATTTGGTGACTGCGAGATTTCTGATCGCCCGCTAGATTGCTGACCATTGAGTACTTAACTACTAGATTCAGGAGACTGGGAGACAACCATTAGTCATTGAATCATTGAATCCTTATACACTTTGAGCATGCTAACATTCTACCACATCACTACATCTGGCACCAATACAAATCCAACACCTTAGCATCTTCTGACATCAGGTCCACTTGGACATGTGGCACCCTATCATATCTCTGCCTGACCAATCAGAGAAAAGTATGTCAGAAAAACTTTAACTGCTCACATCATGAGATGTGGCAACCACAGTTAACTCCAAGTCGTAGCACACTAAACTTGACTACCACGACTACATGACTAACCACCAGGGGGTTGCTGAATGCCAATATTAACTGCCATGATTTGGTAATTAACTGCCCGCTAAGTCTCCACCAGATATGGAATATTCTAAAAACATTGAGAGACCTCATGACTGAAGGCTTCGGGAGATCACCAAACTAAAAGGAATATGCTTTTTTCATTTAGAGACATAGCGACTAATTGGGAGAGATAAAAGGGGCACATGATTTATAAATCACTTAAGTGGCCTGAAAAAGGTAATGAAAGAATAGAACCTGACCAAGACAATTAGGGTTTTTCCCACCAACAACTAGAAATTTAAAATTAGATCTAGGGTGTTAAGGACCGGGGACATAAAAAACCTATGCAGAGACCAGAGAAAAATTATATAGCTATGAAAAAATTTTGCAGGTGCTAACAATGGCTCTCTCTAGGGATGCATGCCTCTTCTAGGGATGGCAAGGATTCAGGATCACTGGGAGAAGCAAACCACCCACTGGATAAGGCAACTAACAAGGAACAATAGGACAAAACCCTACAAACTAAGACAAAATGAAATAGGAAGCAAGCACACCTCTACAAAATTTACAACATGTACAGACCTAACTACTATTCATGGAAAGAAAATACCTTCAATTGAAGTATTTTTTCAAGAATTGTCCATGAACTGGCAATTCTTGAATATCACTATTTAGTTCTTTGACAATATAAGAATCTTGTCCCCATCTTTCATGAATCAGATATGGTCCCAACCAGACTGGATCAAATTTTCCATGTTTCCCTTTATCTTCCAATCTAGAATTTCATATTAATACCAAGTCACCAGGTCCAAACTTCCTTTCAACAGTCTTTTTGTCATACAAATTTTTAACCCGCAATTGTAACTTGGCATTTTTTGAAGCTGATTCTCTTCTAGTCTCATCCAACCTTATCAAGTCCTTAATTCTCAATTGCATTTCATCCTCTAGATCCTCATCATATAATTAAACAAACTTATACATTTCCAATAAGTTTTTTTGAGGCATCCTTGCATGTATTCCATACACTAGGTCAAATGGTGCACAACCAATTGCCTTCTTCATAGTTACCCTATCATCCCATACAGCTAATGGCAATTTTGAATTCCATGCCCTTTTATTCTTATCAAGAATCCTCTTGAGGATCTTAATCAAACTTTTATTAGATGATTCTGCCCATCCATTTCCCTATGGATGATAAGGTGAGGAGTATGACATTTGAATTCCTAGATCTTGACAGAATTCCTTGTACTCAGTAGACCTGAAGCACATTGCATTATCACTGACAATTCTTTCAAGACAACCAAACCTTGTAACAATATTATTCAATAAGAAATCAGTTACCACCTTGCTTGTTGCATTTCTTATAGGAATAGCCTCTACCCATTTTGTAAAATAATTAGTGGCAACTAAGATCCAAGAGTGTCCCCCACTGGACTTGTTTGCTATTTCTCCTATAAAATCCATTCCCCATTATTGGAATGGAGCTTGCACTTCAACTGGCCTCAAAGGTACATTTCCAAAAAAATTGAGCTTACCAGAGAATCTTTGACAAGCATCACACTTTCCTACCACTTGCTCTGCATCTTTGAAGATTGTGGGCCACTAGAATCCTACTCTCAAAATCTTTTGAGTAGTAGTTTTACCCATATAATGTCCTCCACAAACTCCCTCATGCATTTCTTTCAACAATTTGTCAACTTGATTTCATCAACACATTTCAAAAGTATGCAATCTAAATTTTTTCTATATAATTTGCATTTTATAATCACATACTTGATGGCTAATAACTTCAGTGTTCTTTTCTTATTGTCATCCATCCCTACTGGACACCTCATGTTTCTTAAGTAAAAGATAATAACTTGATACCAGATACAATCATCCATATCACAAGTATAATCAATCTTAGTCTGGTTTATCTAATTTGCATCAAGATTGGATTGAGCCATTAGTTTTGCCAATCCTTGTCCTCTGACCAATTTGGTAATCTGGATGTCAATATTGAATTCTTGAATTCTATTTATCCATTTGCATCTCCTCCTAGACACTTCTTACTGTGAAAAGATATCCTTTACTACAACACTTGGTACAAAAGCAATCACAATTGCTCCCATCAAATAGCATCTAAAAGCCTTGACAACCTTCACTAGTGCATATGCTTGTTTTTCATTGATATCATACTTCAATTTAGTAGCCTGCAAAGATTTACTAAAAAATGCAATAGGCTGCTCATAACCCTCATTATTCTTCTGGAGTAAGACTGCAGCAATAGTATGAAAAGATGCAAAAGAAAAGATGTGCATTGGGATATTGTAACCATGTACTTTAAGCATGGGTGCATCTTTGATAGCCTGCTTGATATTATTGAAAGCTTCATCAGGCTCACCCTCCCATTTGATAACAGATCCTTTCTTCAACATCTTGGATATTGGCCTAGTAACCTTAGCAAAATTTGTCACAAATCTCCTCAAGAAATTTACCTGACCAAAGAAAGATTGAATTCCCTTAACATTTTTTGGCTTATGAATTTTTTCAATAGCTGCCACCCTTTCTGGATCAATTCTTACTCCTTGCTTCCCAACTAGGTGGCCTAGCAACTTGCCTTTGGTCACACCAAATGCACATTTCCTTGGATTTAATGAAATGCCATATTCCAAAGCTTTCACAAATATTTTCTCCAAATGAAAGTAGTGATCCTCTTCCCTCTTGGAATATGTAGTTAAATCATCTTGATAAACAACAAGGAAATCATCTATAAAATTTGCAAAGGCAACATCCATTGCCCTTTGAAAAGTTGCACCAGCATTTGTAAGACCAAAAGGCATCCTCACATAGACATAAGTCCCCCAAGGTGTAGTAAAAGTTGTGTTAAATTGTTTTGATTCTTTTACAATTACCTAATTATAGCTAGAAAAACCATCCATCATAGACATCAAATTAGATCTAGTCACTCTTTGCAACATAGCTTCTATGTTAGGCAAGCAGTAGTTATCCTTCAGAGAAGAAACATTTAGATTTTTGAAATCCACACATAGTCTAATGTCTCCATTCTTCTACCTGATAGGGACCAAATTTGACACCCAAGAAGAATACCTAATAGGCCTTATAATTCCAGCATCTCTCAGCTTCATTAATTCTTCCTATATTTTAGGTGCTAAGGTAGGATTTATAGGCCTTTGTTTTTGCCTAAAGGGTTTAGCATCTTCTTTCAAAGGAATAATATGTTGGAACAAGTCTTCTCTATAAACCTTTAGGTCATCATATGACCATGCAAAAACATGCTTAAATTTTCTTAATAACTCAATCAAGGACTTCCTTACCTTGTGAGACATTTCTCTACCAATGTAGACCTTCTTAGGTGCTTCTTGTGTACCAAGATTTATTTCTTCTAAATCCATTTGGTCTTCCCTTTTAGTACCTATCTGAACTCTATCCTGATTATCAAATACATTTTCTAGAACAACAAGTCCCTTGGGAACCTTGTTAGTTTTAAGTTGCAGGACTTCATGACCAAGGATAACTTCTCCTCCTTCTGCAGTCTCAACCAAGGCTGAACAATCTAACTCCTGACCATGATATTGGTCTTCACAATTCATAAATCTCAAGATATCCTGGTCATCTTCAAAAGCTTGGTAGTTTTCAACATTATCTGGTATACTAGGCCTAGTTTGAATTTCATTTTTAAGGCCAACAAAAGTAATGTCACTGGGATTGATTGCTATATTGGCTAACAAATCAGCCATCTTATTATTACTTCTATCCTTCCATACAATATTGAAGGCATCAAAGTGCTCAATCATATCCCACACAACATTTCTATATTATTTCAACCTCTTGTTCTTTGAGGCATACACTAATCTTATTTGGGACACCAATAACTCAGAATCCCCAATAACTTTTATACATTCAATTCCATGCTTGTGTGCCAACCTCAATCCTAGCAATAATGCTTCATATTTTTCTCTATTATTGGTACAAGAGAAACTCAATGTGAAAGAAAACTTGTAAGTGCTCCCACTAGGAGATATGAGTAGAATACTTTCTCCTGCTCCATCTTTGTAGCTAGCACCATCAAAGTACATCACCCACAAATTCCCCTTCACAGATTTAGAACCTATCTCTTCAGCAATATAGGGCAATATAGGCTCTTTCTCAAGTAAAGTGACCTCAACTCTGAAAGCATTGACATCGGTATCTACAAAGCAGGTAACCTCATTATCAATATTCTTTTCAAGCATATAGGTTACCCTTGGTTCCTTTTCAATCCTAATGGACTGACCATCAAGCTTGAAAGTTGCAAAAGACAAATCACACTACAAACTTCCACCCATGGCAGCACTCCATTTCCTAGATAATAGCATCCCATAATGAGGCAGAATGTCTACCACCAAAACACTCATAGTTAGTTCTATCTCTGGATAGGCTACCAATCTGTATGGCATTGCATTTATAGTCCCAATGATTGGTACTTCTCTCTGATCCATTGCACAACATCTACCCTAGATTGTATCAACTTTGAGGCCTAACTTTTCCATTATTTTGAAAGGCATGACAGTATTGGAAGCACTTGAATCAATCATACAATTTCTTAATTTCATTCCATTCACAATGATACTCAAAAAGAATGGGTCTATGTTTTCAAGGCTAGCATTGACAGAGTTTTCCAAGTATATAGGTGGTATGTGAGATACCAATCCCTGAACCTCCACTTCTTTCAAAACTTTAACCTGAGGTTCATTGCATGCAACATCATTATCATGGACATTATCTACCCATGCAAGAGCTATGTCCTTATGTTCAAGGATCCTCAATAATTTTGATAAAGGAACCTTGATAGTTATCTGAGATAATACAGCCAACATATCAATAGGGACAGAGGGAGGAAATTCAATCTGCACTACCCTAGTGTCCTTTTGTTTATTTGATACATTAGTTGTAGCTATGATTTTTATCTTTTCAGCTTTAGCCATTGTGCTAACTAGATTTTCCACTTCATTCTGATGATTTTTGTCTCAAACAGTAGAAATCTTTTCAGCTTCAACTCCCCTAGATTCCCACTTTTTACCTTTCACATTTTTGAGCCTTACTAAATGATCATCCTTTGATCTATTTCCACTGGGCTCCTTGGAGTTGGTGTTCTTTATAAACATCCCCGCAGCCTTTCTAGTATGTCCCTTGCTATCATATTTCTATTTTTCACTTGGGCTACCATTTCTGTAGTAATCCTATCAATTTCTTCCTTTGAAGGTCTTCTCAAATTTACTGTTTCTGAGGAGGAGTTCATGTTACATATCTTTTCATCAATGTCATTATTATTAGAAAAAACCTCCTAATGGAAAAGTGCCCTATTGTGTCTTTTCAAACACACATCTACTTCTTCATCAATATCAGAATCATCTTCATATCCCAAATATGAAGTTGTCATATTGCACCCAATGTCATCATGAGCTTCTTCCTGATCTAGCTCTTCAGTACTATCATTTTGGTATGCTAACATGGATTGTGCAACCACACAATGCTCTATAGAATGAGGGGATTGACATGCTATACACCATGGTGTATCCTCTATGACATTTACAGAAGCCTTTTGTAAAGGATCAGGAACAGACCTATCATTGTTTCCTCTTGTAGCAGGGAAAATAGGCTTGCCATCCTTCCATTGGGTATTATAGGGGTAACTTTGTAGTCTATTCTGCCTATTGAAATTATTATTGAATTGAGGCTTTTCATTAGCAGGAACATTATTATTCCTATCAGCAAGTGCTTTCAAGTCTTTCAATGCATTCAACACCTTATCCAACTTATCTTCCTCTTGCTTCTTATTTCCATCTCTGTATCCTTATTTAAAATGGGTGGTGGGACCATTGGTATTTCCACTAGCTTGCTTATTTGGAGTCCCACCATCTTTTTCTTTCCTTTCTCTCCTACAACAACAGTAGGTCTAGTAATCTCATGCCCATCTTTATCCTTAGGTAGAGAAGTATAGCTCCAAACCTGTCTAATCACAGGGCCCTCTTGATCAAATTCATGGTCTTGCAGCAAACATTCCCGCTCACTTCTCAAAGCATCAAGATCACCAAAAACATCATGCTGCAAAGTTTTGGGAGCTAAAGCAAGCATTTTGTTTCTCTCCTTTAGCTCATTAATTTTTCTAAGTAGAGACTCTCTTTCTCTTAAAGCATTCACTTTCTCAACCTCTATTTCTTTTTGTAATCTCTTATGTATGGCATCTTGTTCTGCCAACTGTAACCTTAATGCACTCAAGTCATTTGGGTCTATCATAATATCCTTAGAACTTGATGACACATCCATATCAGTAGGATTTTGATATGGGAAATGGACCTGCCTTGGTCTCATGGGTTGCTCTCTAAACATTTCCTCATTAGGATCTAAATTTGGTCTGAAACCCACTTCTCTTACTTGTACATTCTATCCTACAGGTAATGAACCTTTATCTTGAAACAAGGTCTCTGGGGTATCATATAAATTATCTCCAGAGCGACCACTATCTGATTTAGAACTTTTGTATTATGAATCCTCCTCATTAGAAGATGCATGTGGTACTCTATTTCTAGCATTACTTTGTTCTCTCATGGGAGCACTAGTAGATTCTTCATCTCTCCTGATCCAACTTTTCTTTTCTTTTCTAGGTAACTGTTCCAAAGTAACCTACGAATGCTTCTTGAAAAAAGACCTAGTATTCCTTCTTTTGTCCATGGTTTTTAGTCTATAACACTGGTTCTAACCCTTTGAGTCACCACCAACCAAATATGGGAAATCTTTCAATTTTTTCAAGAAAACAACTGATTACAACAAGAGAAACACAAGAGTCCACTAATAACTTTATCTTTAGACTCTCCTTAGTAGAGTCACCATTTCATTGGTTCCCCTTCTCTTTCTACTTGCAGGTTTACACTATGATTGACAACTTGGTGTCACTGACTCTATCACCACTCCAAAGTCTACAAGGAAAAGGGCCAATTAACAAGGATCAACTAGGATCCTCCTACACTTTGAGCCTAGATGCTCACGCAGGTGTACCCTTGATTCACTTCTTAAAGGAATCACTAAATATTATGCATTTATACCCTTTACTAACTAATTTAAAGCTTTTATCATTTATATTTATGATTGATGATGATGAACTACTTCTAGAGAATAGATTAGTGCCTTAACCTAGGGCATAGAGTCACTCAATAACATATATCAACTGAAAACCCTAACTCAAACACTCTTGAACATAGAATAAGTGCTTTGCCTATTATCCCTCTCACTCCCAAACCTGATCATCAAATTCCTATCCAACCACAAACTCACTAAAACTACCTTAAAGACTTTAATCCTAACTTTGTTAGGAACTCAAAGATAATCCCACAATATACTTTGTGTACCATATGCTAACTCACATTATGACATTAACATATATGAAACCAAGATCAAAATAAGAAGACAAACATAAATTTGAGGTTGGAATTCAAATGTATTCTCATTAAAACTTGCAAAATCAATACATTTCCAAACAACAAAATGCTAGGAAACAAACCCTGGATTCGAGCTCTCCTTCAGTTTTTTACATTGGCTATCAACATAACACCATCAACAACCTAAAAAAAACAAAAACTACTACAATATATACCACTAGTCATCTTGGAATCCCAAAAGTTAGGATGCAACAAGCTTCAGATGAATAGGGCATGGATTAGGGTTTTCACCCACCATACCAACCGGGTTCAATCTAAATTTATTGCATGGAAGAAAAACCAAGCAACCTTGAGTGATGAGATCCTAGAATGATCTTCATTTATGAGAAATTCTTATAACTTGTGTACCAAAGATCATGAATTCACCATGTTTATCAATCTAATCACTTCACCTGCAACATACCTTGGGTGACTACATCACCCACTATCTATGGTACAGACCCTCTACAATCAATCATCATACTCCCTGGACCACACTGCAACAGTTGACAAAATCAAGTCTACTAGATCTAGCTTCTTAAGCATTGAATACCAGTCCTTTTTTCACTAAAACCCTTAAAAATTTTAAACCTGGAAGAAATGGCTACTTGCATGGCATGAGATAGTAAATCAATGGCCATCAATCAAATCTAGACTTACTTTATATCATCACCGTCAAATCATCTCACTTTTCCTAGGCTTCATAGCTTAACTCTAATAGGAATCCTAGTTTACATTTTGTCCCGGTCACTAGATCACCATGATGGAATATGGATGAAGTGACTAAGAGGGGGGGGTGAATCAGTCAACCATAAAACACTTCATAATTACTTCTTTCCAGATCCCTTAGGATATCTTAAAAATGTTATCTGTTTTAGCACTCGGTAAATAGATTGCAGTAACTTTGAAGATGCAGAAAGTATTAGCAAAATTATCTTTTAGATATTCATCAGCACTAGTGTATGATTAAGATAGCAATTAAGAACACAAGAGACACAAGATTTAATGTGGAAACCCAATATGGGAAAAACCACCAATGTATCTAGATACTGATTTTCACTTTTTTGAAGTGATGCCCGGTTAGAAGCCAACCCGGTAAAAGGTTACAAAACACACTATTAGGTGTGACCTTGTTAGAGGATTTAATCACCCTGCTAGGAGTGGCCTGGTAAGAGGTCTTGAAAACAATTCAATGGAATTGTCACCTTGTTAGAGGATTTACAATATGGTTGTTAAACCAACTCGGTTAAGAGATTTAGAATTCACTGTTACAATGATAAGAAGGTAACAATGAAAATGACCTGTATAATAATGCAACTGTTTTGTTGATTACAGATCTCTGTTCTGCATAAGTGTGATCCTTCCTGATCGAATAAATCTCTGCTGCACCTTAAGGATATCTGAACATCCTTCACAAATTTGCACACACCTTTCCTATCTTTCTTCTGTAAATCTTCTATTGTATTTCTTGTTTATTTTTCACATTTGACCTTTTATTTATATGATTTTAGATTTGTCAAACTGACATTATTTAGTATAACAGTCGGCTGAATTAAGCAAACTCTATTTGCAAAAATCCTTCAAGGGCTGACAGTGCTCGGTGACCATAACTTTCTACAATCTTTTGAAGACCGAGGGAACTCGGTAAACACCGACAATCCTTTACCTTTGATAACTGACTGAACTCGGTAAACACTGAATTTCCTTTGACAACCGACTGAACTCAGTAAACACTGAATTTTCTTTGACGACCGACTGAATTCAGTAAACATTGAATTTCCTTTGACAACCGAATGAACTCAGTAAATGCTAAATTTTCTTTGATAACTGAGTGAACTCAGTAGACACTGATTTTCTTTGATAACCGAGTGGACTCAATAAGCACTAATCTTCCTGTCTGGCAGACCGACTGAGCTCGGTAGGAACTGATTGCTGCAGACTATGACATTGTGTGACATCAAAGACAATACATAATTTGAGTAGCAATTTCCTTCAAACAATTGTTTCCAACACGCCAGACATCTCCTCTAACCTTAGTTCTACTTAGCGATTTGGCGACTATAGTCTCGTGATCTCACAATTATGTCTCTAACCACTAAAATTTTTAGAGATCACGTGACTAAAGAGATTCTAAGTTGTGAGACAAAATCACTAACTGCATCATTACCATGAGATTACTTGAGTGCGGTGAAATTAACTATCAAAAACCTTTAACTTCATTTGGAGATTACGCGACTGAGGCCCCACCCTTAGTCACTGAGCACATTTTCTTCTTTCCCTAATCTAGTGACTGAGCAGCTGCTTGAGATACATACTTTTTATTGTGAGATCTGGCAACTATAGTCTCATAATCATGACAACTTTATTGATCTTTTAGAATATTTAGTGATCACTCGACCTGGAGATCTAGCGACTAACAAGGAGTCTATCAATCGCCAAAGCTTTCTAAATTTTCAACTTTCTTCCTAAGATCTCACGAGGGCATCGATCTCTACACCCATTTCATCCTACGGTCCATATTAAGTCACAAGAACTTTTCTGACTTAACTATTTGATTTAGCAACCAGGAGATAACCGTGTCACTGAATTGCTAGAGGTTTAGCTCTTAACCGTCAGGAACATGAGACTCCAAGACTACACAGTCACTTAGTCACTGAACTGAGAACTTTAACTATCGGGCCAAACTAGATGTTACCTTTATCTTTAACCCCACATCATCTAGAGACTCAGTGACAAAGAGATTCACTAGGTCTCACAATCTTTTTATTAACTAGGGTTAAACCCTGAGATCATGCGACTGAGACCATTCTTGAAGTCGTGAAAACATTTCTTAACTCTGAATGAGGTCATGAGACTAAATTCTGACCGCTGATCTTCAACTCTATCCTATGGCCATTGATGGTCCACACTTAATCTCAAGATGTTAGATAACTTAACTGTTATATCACGATATTGGGGGACTGAGAGATTTTTGACTGCCCGCTAGGTCACTGACCATCAAGTACTTAACTGCTAGATTCAGAAGACTAGGAGACAACCATTAGTCATTGAATCACTAAATCCTTATACACTTTGAGCATGCTAACATTCTACCACATCACTACTTTTGGCACCAATACAAATCTAACACCTCAGCATCTTTTGACATTAGGTCCACCTAGACATGTAGCACCCTGTGATATCTCTACCTGACCAATCAGAGAAAAGCACGTCAGAAAAACTTTAACCACTTGCATCATGAGATCTGGTGACCATAGTTAACTCCAAGTCGCAACACACTAAACTTGACTGCTATGAATACGTGACTAATCGCTAGGGTGTCATTGAATGTCAATATTAACTACCACAATCTGGTGACTAACCACCCACTAACTCTCCACTAGATATGGAATATTCTAAAAACATTGAGAGACCACGTGACTGAAGGCTTCAGGAGATCACCAAACTAAAAGGAATATGCTTTTTTCATTTAGAGACCTAGCAACTAACTAGGAGAGATAAAAGGTGCACATGCTTTATAAATCACTTTAGTGGCCTGAAAAAGGTAATGAAAGAATAAAACCCGACCAAAACAATTAGGGTTTTTCCCACCAACGGCTAGAAATTTAAAATTAGATCTAGGGTTTTAAGGACCAAGGACATAGAAAACCTATGCAAAGACCAAAGAAAAATTATATAGCTATGAAAAAATTTTGCAGGTGCTAACAGGTTGTTGGGAACAAATGTAGTAAGGTTGTCAACTAAGGTCTTGAAGGTGTTAAGGCCAATACAATATGAAGATAAGTGGCCAAGAAACTATAATTGGGGTGATTTCTACTTTGGGGCCAACTTCACAGTTCTTAGAGTTTATGGTTTCCCCTAGCCCCCACACTTTCTTCCTAAATTTGTGCCTCCTAGAGTTGCTATGATGGATTTTATTTGGAAATTAATATGGGCTGATAGAGAGCACTTAGCATCCCACAGGAAGGGTACCTTCACACCAAGGTAGTTCAGAATTGGTAGTTTCTTGATTGGAAAGAGGGCACTGGACCATGTCAGTAGTTGGCTCAATCATTTCAAGATGGTTTCTGGCACCTACTGGTACATTGATTTTGAAGATTTTATCAAGACTGGCAGGATGCCATTAATCCCCAACATTGGGACAATCAAAGAGCATGAAGGCTTGGATGAAGAGGATGTGATAAGAAACATTTTGGATCAAGATGAAGCCCAAGGAAGGTGGAGAAAGTATTTTGACTTGCTAGATTTGGAGGTCAGACTTAAGGAGTCTGAGATTCCTTTTAATGGCTATTTCCTGGAGCTCCCATACTTGAAAAGAATGTAGAAGATGATAGAAATGTATGGCACCCTATCTAACCAATTAGAGGGGTTGATTGAGGATAAGTTGGATGGACCTAAAGACTACTCTACTTTCAAGCTAGAGGAATTCACTGATGATTCATAAGAGTGTGATAGTCCACCTCAATTTGGGGACTCATCGATTATTTATTTGACCCAAGATCCACCAAAAGGATGGGATACTTCAAAGCTGCCATTGAAAAAATAGAGGCTTGAAGTAGGTGATCCTTCAAAGGAGAAAAAATAGAGGAAGGTAGGTGATAGAGCTTCTGATCTTATGCCTGGTAACAAAGCCTACCATCATCAACTAAGAAAGGCAATCAGAGATGGAAAAGATATTGTGTCAAAAGAGGAAGAGGAATTGCCCCTACTATTGGGAAAAGATGAAAGAGAGGTTTATCAAGAGGAGTTCCTCAGTGATGACCAGTTGATCCAAAGTAAAGAATTCAGGGATTTTCTCATTTGGAGGAAACAAAATGAGGTATCAAATGCCATTCCTGAAGGAATGAAACCCAGTGAAGAGACTATGAGGGATCTGACTTCATACGACCTGAGTCTTGAAAGGATTACTGTGGAGGAAGCTAGAGAAATGGTGAAATCAAGTGGCATGCTTCTAATTCTTGGATGGGACTTGACTTCTGCCTTCATCATTGATCAGATAAGAAAGTAGCCAGAGGGTAGCCTATCATATGAAGTGCAAATTGAAGATATGATCAGAGGAAGTGGCTATGACCCTAAGTCTCAAGCTATTGCATTGTGGTTCCTGCATCCTAGAACTCAAAAGCCATCACTAATAAGTATTGAAGATAAGATGGAAGGAGATAAAATTGTTTGGACTATCCAAAATACCATTGATCTTGAGGTGTCCAAGGTAATAACACACTTTTCCCACCTCAATGAGGCAAAAATAGTCTAGTAATTTGAAAGGTATGACAAATTATTTGAGAATTCTATGAGGGTGGCTAAGGATAGAGACCTGAAGCTCATGTTGATAAAGAAAATGGAGGGTGAACTAGAAGATCTAAAGGCAAAGCTTGAAGAAGCTTCAAAGGTAGTTACTCCCCCTCCTTTGCAAATTGAGGCCCCTTCTCAGCCAGAAGTAGAGGATCCTGACAGGATAGCTAAAGATCTAGAAAAGGTAAGGCTAAATGCAGCCTTGAAGACTATGGAAGACGTTGTGCAACATAGATAGAACAAAATAAAGGAGAAGATGGACTCGGTCCATCAATCATTTGTCTTGTTACATAAGGAAAATGAGAAAGTGAATGAGTCACTGGCTACTTTGGACCCACTTTACAATATCTAGTCTAAGAGGAACTTGTTATTTGAAAAGCTTGATGCCCTGCAGTAGAATAAGCTTGATATCCCTGAGATGATGATAGAGGTGTATGAAAAGATTGGGTTAGTTAGTGCTGTTTAAAATTTTTTCAAAGGTAAGTCAAATCAAATAAAGGGCAGGATGGAAATGTTTGATAAGGATTATAGTAAGTACTTTCCCTCAGTGTACAATGATGATGGTGTGTGTGTGAAAATTGTACCTGATTTGTAGACACAACACTTCAGTAAAACATTAGAGGTTAGTTATAATCAAAATCATGCAAAATTGAAATCTAATCTAACCAAGCGATTTAATGCCTTCTAGTAGGTGCGAGATTAATGTTCTCAGATTGTTATCGAGATCAGTGACCTAGATGACACCTAAACAAAGGATTTGAATGCAATTGATCTGGATATGAATTGAATGCAATTAATCTATATTTTTGATATTTTCTATGCAATAATATGATAAAAACTGATATGAATCTATGCTAATATGAAAATTGATATGCAATACTAATCTAGAAATGATATGATATGAGAATGAAAATTATAACAATAATATGAAAGCTATGAATTTGAAATTGATCTCACAAAGCTTCGAATCCTCAAATTTATCTTTCAAGCTCCAATTGTGCAAATTCTCCAAATTTGATATGCTATGATTCCTGTAGAGTAAGTTTGCAATTTTTGAGATATGAGAGATTTTAGAGATGAATTATGAAGAGCTGAGCCTTGGTTTTTATAGAAATCTAGGGCTTTGGAGGTGCATGGAAGAAGCCATAAATCACATAAATAACTTAGGTGCTAGAAATGTGTGTGTGAAAATTGTACCTGATCTGTAGACACAACACTTCAGTAAAACATTAGAGGTTAGTTATAATCAAAATCATGCAAAATTGAAATCTAATCTAACCAAGTGATTTACTGCCTTCTAGTAGGTGCGAGATAATGTTCTCAGATTGTTATCAAGATCAGTGACCTAGATGACACCTAAACGAAGGATTTGAATGCAATTGATCTAGATATGAATTGAATACAATTAATCTATATTTTTGATATTTTCTATGCAATAATATGATGAAAACTGATATGAATCTATGCTAATATGAAAATTGATATGCAATGCTAATCTAGAAATGATATGATATGAGAATGAAAATTCTAACAATAATATGAAAGCTATGAATTTGAAATTGATCTCACAAAGCTTCGAATCCTCAAATTTATCTTTCAAGCTCCAATTGTGCAAATTCTCCAAATCTGATATGCTATGATTCCTGTAGAGTAAGTTTGCAATTTTTGAGATATGAGAGATTTTAGAGATGAATTATGAAGAGCTGAGCTTTGGTTTTTATAGAAATCCAGGGCTTTGGAGGTGCATGGAAGAAGCCATAAATCACTCAAATAAATCAGGTTGATTTTTGAGTTATTTTTAAATAAAGATAATTAAGTCACAAAAATCATGCAAAAGCATAGTTCAACTCGAATTAGAAGTTTAGATCAACTTTAAAACTCAAAAAGATGTTGAGTTTCAAAAAGCTAACAACTTGCATTGATTTTCCAATTTGAGTTTAACTGGTCCTTGAATGTGCACATGGATAATTATGATTTAATAAATAAATAAAGTGATTTATTCTCAACTTAACTGCTTTTTGAAATAAAATAATTAATTTATGGGTTAATTAACTATTTTATCAAACTTTTATTAAAAACTATATTATTAAATAATGACAACTTACTTTAATTAATTAAATAAAAATTTAATCAATTATTCATAAGATATTGGATTTATTGTCAAAATTAAATAATACAATTAATAATAGATAGAATTAAATTTAATTACACAATTAAGTGGCTAGATATTAAATCTAATTAATTAAATATGAAAATATTCAATTAATCAAACTTAGGATAAATGTGATTTATTGCCAAATAATCATTAAATTAAAGATAATTAAGATAATTAGAAATATTGCTAGGAATATTCCCCGATGCAGAATTTAAGATAATCAATTATGATTCGATGATGTTTAGATGTGCCTTAGATTAGGACATTGATGTCAATTTCATTCGAATTGTTGATATAGAAGGTTAATGAACATATAGCCTATTTTTGGGGTATTACAGATGGAAGCATGGGCCAAGTAATAATTAAGCATGAGCCTTTCCTTGGGAGTGATAATTCTTTGGACTTGCAAGGTTGTAACAACATAATTGACAACTTGATAAAAGTTGAGAATCATTGTACAAAGTTTGTTACAGATGTGAAGGGCATAACTGATTCTAGGTGGGAAGTGTAGTTGAAGACACTATAGGAATTGTAGGGCTTTAATTGGCCATCTGATGATGATGTGGCAGCCTTGGACAAGTGTACCAAGAAACCAAAGAAGAAGTCAACTACTTTAGAGCTAGAGGCAGAAGAAGAAGAAGAATAGAGTACACCCGACACCTGATCCAGAATTTTAGGGAGAGCATGTGTGAAACAAAGAATGATGTAAGTTAGCCTATAATGGTGGTCATCATTCATTCAACTAACTTAAGAAACTACTATGAAATATCCTTAGACAAAGGTGTCAGCTATGAACATTCCCTTTGTTTGGAAGTTATTTTGTTTCTCTAGTCTCTTTTTCATAATTATTTGTACTTTTTGTCTATAGTACAAGTCACTTTCCTGGCCATCCAAAGCTTTTTACATCCTTTCTTTGAGGATTCCAAGATGGCTAGTGATATAAGTATCATTTTTGCTTCTTTTGGAAGGGTGGTTGAAGTCTTTTTGTAAAGAAAATGTTGAATATAGGATCTGACTTCTTTTAAGTCTCTGTCAAAGTTGTATTGATACAGTTGAAAATTAATACAAAGATATTGGAATTTCATTGCTATCTCTTGTTGTCTTTATATGTGGATGCTTTATTTTTCTTATGTATTAAATTGCAAGGCTCTTTAATGCATTGTTTAGAAGGTAAATATAGGGGTTGAGCTTAAGTTTCTTTCAAGGAGAGAATAATTCTTAAGGGAGGTCTCTAGGAATTAAAAATCCATATATGAATTTGATGGCAGGGTTAGGAATTGAGAGAATGAATTGTCAGGCATTTCATTTAAGTTTCAATACTTTTGTTTTGATAGGATTCTATTGATGTAGGGTTTGACTCTAGTCCAATGAATAAGGCACTGATTTTAGCTTGATTTGAATTTGTTCACCACCAAAACATCAAAAATCTGTTCAATCTACATTTATTACATTTTTATGAATTGTGTCATCTATGTGAAGCACATAGATCATTATTTTAATGCTTTGTAGAATCCATTGAGAAAGGTAAACCCGCCTGAGTTTTACACTCAAAGTGAGGAAGGTTCAAAACCTTAATACCTTAGCATTTGGATTGTGCTAGATGCAGCTATTGGGAATACATGAGTCTTGATTTCAAAAGTTTTCTGAATCTTATTAATCATCTGCAAGTTTAAGTGCTAAAAAAATTGGCGACTCTATTGGGGAATCATATAGGAATACGTAGTGGGTTTGTGTTGTTTATTATATACCATTCATTGTGTTTGTTGCAGACTAGCTTTATATTTTCTATTCCCATTTGTTAGTGGGTGGAAACTCTGAAAGTTCATGTTTAGCAATTGTTTGTATCTATCCCAAGATTTGTCATGTCTTGTTGTAATACGTCATGAGTTGGGAAATATTTACTAGGTCTTATTTTAAAGACCATCCAGAGAGTAATGTGGGTGATGAAATCCACACGCCTAGTAGGAAAAAATGGTCTAGTAGAGGTCATTTCATTACAAATTCTCCTAGACCCTCTAGAGAAAGAATTCCTACACCCATTCCTCATGAAGCCTCTTCTTCCTCTGATGACCTAGAAATTATTAGGAAAGTCAAGCCTAGTGCCAATAATCCTTTGTAGGAAGAAGAAGCCACAGATGTAGGTTTTTTCCTTGCAATTGAAACTCTTGAACAGTTAGGGGAAACCTCAGCTATAGAAACTACCTCATATGATTCAAAAAAGTTGAGGGAGGAAGTAGCAGCCTTGAAGAAAAAAGAACATGAGCAATTGGAACAAATTTTTGAAAGAATGAAGGTACGATAACAATAGATTTATGACTTGCTAATGGAAAGACAAGATCTCATAAGGAAAATAAAGAATAATGAGATCCAAGCTAAGAGTCTGAATCAAGATGTCCAAGGTTTAAATAAAGAGTTTTTTTGTGATTTTGGAGCTTTGAGAAAGAAGATGGATGGTAATAAACTTGATCCATAGAAAGATGATTTTACTGAAGAAGGTCATGTTATTAGGCAACTCCATCCATCAAAAATTAAAAGAAATGAAGATCTTAAATATGACACAAACGATGTCTGTGATAAGGGAAAGAAAAAGATGGTTGGCATAAATATTAATGAGCCTAAGAAAAATGTTGTTACTTCTAGTATTCCTTCCCAAGCAAGCCTAGAATTGGAAAAGGATCAAAATGCTAAAGAAGATCTAGCTCTCTAGCTTGAGAAGTTGGAAATGGAGGTTGCTACAAAGGAAATGAAAAGAAAGATAGCATTCTTGCATGATAATATGAATATGACTACTAGTAGCTCAGTCCCTATGAACTTAGGAACAATGCCTTCAAATCAGCCCTGTAATAAAATTCTCAGTACCCAAATCTCAAATCCCAAACAAGTTGTACCCGAATATGTGTCAAATAACCACCCAATAGTTCCTATGATTGGTGGTCAAGTCACAACTATACGTGGTCAAAATGTTGGAATAACAACCCAAATCCCACCAAATTTCCAAAGGAGACTAGTTCACCTAGATAGGTATAGGCCTTTGTTTTTTGATGATATCCCTAGTCAGATTAATGTCATCCCAAATTAGATCTGAGAAAAAATCCCTAAGTTCACTGGAAACAATGTGATCACATGTGAAGAGCATCTGGAGTTCTTCATAGATAAAATCAATGACAATGAAATTGAGCATGAGGATGTTGTAATGGAACTCTTTGTTCAGTCATTAATTGAAGATGCTAGGGACTGGTATAGAGGTTTGCCAGAAAATAGCATTGCATCATGGGATGATTTTGTGATAAGTTTTAAGGAACAATATGCAGAACATGTTAATTCAAGTTACATGCCCAATGAGTTTAACAATATCAAAAACCATCATAATGAGAGTATGTCAGAGTTTAATGGCAGATTCCAAAAGGCCATGAAAAAAATGTTCCAAGTATTGAGACTGGATGATGATGTTTGCCTGACTACTTATTTCAATGCCTTGGATGGAAAGATGTCATACCTTCTGAGAGATAAGAGTCCTCACACTTTGAGAGATGCCTTTAAATTGGCTATAAATATTGAGAGCAATAGGAAGGCATCTGGTCAAATGTACAAAAGGGATGAAGGAAGGTTATGGAAAGAAACTAAACCACAAGCTACAAGGCCACCCAAGGATGAAGAAAAAGTTGATAAATTAGCGAGTGCAGTCAAGGATCTCTCAAAAAAAATTGAAAAGGGTGGGATAAATTTTCAAGATGATAGACCACCTTATCAAAGGTAGGAAAGACTCCCTAATTTACGTGATATGCCTTATAAGACAAATTGGAAAGATGGGAAGCCTATCTTTGATAACAATGAGCCTCAAAAGGTGAGAGATACACCAAACCCTCTAAAGAAAAATATAGCACACAATGTGGAGAGCATCCCTTGTTGTGTGGCTTGTAGCATGCCTCATTCACCTTACTAGTGTTTTTTAGCTTAGGCTTTAGGGGATGAAGTTGATAACTCACATGCAGGAGATTATGAAGAATCTAAAAAGCTTGCTATCAATATGTTTACCACCAAAGTGGTGGAAGATCTCTTGTCTTTAGATGATGAAGAAATTTGTGCTGATGTTGATCATAAGAGGAAGATTCTCTCTGACTATGAGTATCAAGTCTTTACTCACTATGATCATGATGAATCTAATAATGATACATGTAAAACTAATATGGTTGGATTAGGATTAGATGTGAAACAATGGAGAAAGTCTAGTGAAGAGGAGATTAGAACTTTAACTGTGGCTGCTATAACACAATCTAGGTCCTCATATAATTTGAGGAATAGAAGGGTAGATGCTGATCAAGGAGTACCAAGGTCAGTATTTGTTAAGGATAACCCTCTGAACAAAGATTCCTCAAAGCCAAGTGTTGTTAATAATAAGAAGGAAGGGCCTATTGCTGAAAGAAAAAAGAATGAGGAAGTTGTTGTTGACAAGGCTAAGAAGAGGGTTGGTAGGCTAAGAGATTCTCCTAATATTTCTGCTGATCCCCCTACTTTTGATATGAGACATGCCCTGTCTCAAATTAAGGTTTCTATTCCTTTACTAGAAATGCTAAAAATCAAAGAGCACAAGATAGCAGCCATGGCTCTCATAAGTGAACAAGGAGTGGGTCATATTAAGCAAGAAAAGGGGAATGCAGTGGAAGGGCTTGATTCAATTAAGGACATTTCTGATGTGTGTGTTGGAAATATTGTAACACAAGAGCCTTCTTCTATTGATCCCTTTTATGTTACATTAATTGTGAACAATTTTCTACTAAAAAATTGTATGATTGATTCTGGTGCTGCTACCACTGTAATGCCCTATCATGTGATGAAGGAGATAGGATTGAAAGTAGATACATCCAATGGTAGATGTTATGCCATGGATAATAGGGTAGCGCTTGTTGTAGGAACTCTAGTTGGAATTGAAGTGAAGATTGTTGCATTCTCAGAGGCCACATACAAGATGGATGTGGTTGTTGTTGACACAAAACCCCATTATGGTATGCTTCTATCAAGAAAGTGGGCTGCAACAATTCGAGGAAAATTGCAATTGGATCTGTCATATGCCACTATTCTAGTCAATGAAGCTAAAGTAAAGATGTATAAAGAGCCCCATTCTTCAATAATGGTTGAAAAGGTTGCACCAGAGGATTTAAATTATTTTGTGGAGATTGACATGGATAATTTCATGGTTGAAGAGATAGTGCCTCAAATGAAGAACACAGATCCAATAGTGGATGAATTAATATTACAGCAAGATGGGCTTTGGAAAATGTATTTTGATGGGGGATGCTCCAAGGAAGGTTCAGGAGCTAGTGTTGTGTTTATTTCCCCTTTAGGTACTACTTTCAAATACTCATTCTTATTAACCTTTGAATGCACTAATAATACTACTGAGCAAAAGGCTTTAATATTGGGTTTAGATGTTATAAAACATGGTATCAAATGCTTAAAGGTCCATGGTGATTCCCAATTGATTATAGCCCAAGTTAGATCAAAATATGCTGCTAAGGATGATAGATTGAAGTTGTATAAGCATGTTGTCTGGGATAGATTAGAATTCTTTGAATCTTTCAATATCCTTTGGGTAGAGAGGGAAAATAATATTATGGCTGACTTCCTTGCCAATGTTTCTCTGAAAAAAAATGATATTACTTTGACCGGTGTATCTATGTTAGAAGTCAAAAGTAGGCCTACAATACCAGATGATGTATATAACTGGCAAGTCTTTGAAGATGACTTTGATATCCTTAGGTTTCTTCAAGGTTTAGATCAATATGATGGGTAGCAGATAGATTTTAGTACTTTACAGTAGACTGTTGATGGAAAGCAGTGTGTTATGGGAAATGAGATAGTCCAGTTACCCACCAATCATATACCAAAAGGGTTAGTGGAATTAGAAGGCATGTTTAAGATAAATGATGGATATCTGTCTCAAAGGTCTAACACCAAAATGGAGGACCTAGAGGAAATAAATTTAGGATCTGAAACATCCCCTCAAATGGTATACATTGGAAAAAAGTTGAGTAGAGAGGTTAGGGGAAATTTGATAAGATTGTTGAAAAGGTACAAGCATGTGTTTTCTTGGTCTTATGATGACCTCAAAGCTTATAGAGTAGATCTTTTTTAACATGAGATTCCCTTAAAGGAAGATACCAAACCATTTAGATAGAAATAGAGGCCCATCACTGGTATTATTGAGCCTATTAGACATTCCTCATGGGTCTCTAATCTTGTGCTAGTGAGGAAAAAGAATGGTGATATTAGACTCTATGTTGACTTTAGGAATTTAAATGTTTCTTCACTCAAAGACAATTATGGGTTGCCCAACATGGAAGCTATGTTGCATAGGGTAACTAGTTGTGAATTGTTGTCTATAATGGATAGTTTTTCAGGGTACAATCAGGTATTGGTCAAAGAATCTGAACAATTCAAGACAACATTCACCACCCCATGGGGAACTTATGTATATGTCCAAATGTCATTTGGTTTGAAAAATGTTGGGGAAACCTTTCAGAGGGAAATGGATGTTGCTTTCAAAGATCTGATTAATATCCTTATGGTTGTTTACCAAGATGATTTACCTGCATACTCTAAGAAGGTTGAGGATCATTGTAACCATTTGGAGAAGGTCATTGTCAAGGCTTTGGAGTTTGGTATCTCACTGAATCCCAAAAAGTGTCAGTTTTTTGTGACTAAGGGAAAATTTCTTGGTCACATAGTATCAAAAGGGGGAGTTAGAATTGACCCTAAAAGAGTTGAGGTAATCAAAAAGGTTCCTCCTCCTAAGAATATCAAGGGTGTACAATCCTTTTTAGGGCAGATTAATTTTGTTAGGAGGTTTATTGCCAACTTTGTAGAACTAGTCAAACCCATAGTCAAGCTCTTGAAAAAGGATGTAAAATTTGATTGGAACTGTGATGTTCATCAAGCTTTTGAGAAGATTAAGAAAGAAATACAAGAGGCTCCTATCTTGATATCTCCTAATTATTCCAAGCCTTTCTCTTTATTTTCCTTCACATCTTTTCACACAATTGTTGCTATTCTATTACAAAAAGATGAAGAGGGGTTTGAACATCCTATTTCCTTCTTTAGTAAATCACTACAATCTGCTAAGCTTAATTATGAATTGATGGAGAAGTAGGCATATGCACTAGTAAAGGTGGTCAATGCTTTTAGACCTTATCTTGTTTGTGCTAAAGTGAATGCATATGTACCTCATGCAGCAATGAAAGACATCTTAAGTCAGAGTGAGGTCACTGGAAAAAGATGTAAATGGATTAATAGGATCCAGGAATTTGATATAGAACTCCATATTACCAAGCTTGTAAGAGGTTTGGGGCTTACAAAGTTGATGAAAAAGGAGAATATGGATCTTGTACAATTAAGTAAACAATGTGGCCATTGGTGAAGGATATGTAACTAGCATTGAAATGCAGCCCTGGTACAAAAACATTGTTCATTTTCTCAAGCATTCTAGTTGCCCATAGGAGTTGAATGACAATCAAAGAAGAAGCTTAAGATTGTAGGCTCAGAAGTATGTGTTGATACAAGGTGATTTATTTTGGAAGGACAATGATGGGATACTACTCTTTTGTTTATACAAACACCAATCTGAAAAGGTTTTTCAAGAGATGCACTCAAGAATGTGTGGGGGGCATCATTCAGCTAGGTCTACAGCTCATAAGATTTTGAGAGCTAGATATTATTGGCCAATATTGTTCAAGGATACCCATTCATATGTCAGGAAATGTGAATCATGTCAAAGATTTTCAAAGAAATTAAAATTCTCAGGCGCCTTGCTACTGAATCTTGTGGTTGCCAAAGCCCCTTTTTCTATGTGGGGCATGGATTTTATTGGGGAATTCTCAGAGAAGTCCAGTGGAGGGCATAGTCACATTTTTATGGCCACTGATTATTTTACTAAATGGATTGAAGCCATTCCAACCAAGAAGGAAATTGGTGCAGTAGTAATTGAATTTCTGATGAACAACATAATTACTAGGTTTGGTGTACCCGTGAAATTGGTAATGGACACTGCTATGAGCTTTAGGTCACAAGAATTCACTGAATTTTGTTCTAAAATGGGAATAGTTCCATCATATTCATCCCCATATCATCCACAGGCCAATGGGTAGGAAGAATCTAGTAACAAGAGTATTCTACAAATTTTGAAGAAGACCTTGGAAAGAAACAAAAAGAGTTGGCATGCAAAGTTAAAATTGGCACTATGGGTAGATAGAATGGTTGAAAAGAAGGGAATATGAAAATCCCCTTTTGAGATGGTTTATGGTGTAAAGTCTAGGGTTCCTATGAATAATTTATTTCCTATTTACCAGTTCATAAGAGAAGAAGAGATGGAAATCATTGATCCATTGTAGGATAGGATGATTCAGTTAGTGGAGTTGGATGAACTTAGGAGAGAGGGTAAAAAAGAAAATGTAAAGTTGTAGAAGAAAATGAAATATCTTTTTGACAAAAGAGCAACTACTAGAAAGTTCCAGCCCAATGATATGGTTCTTCAGTGGAATGCCAAGACTGAGGACAAAGGAAAGCATAAAAAATTTGAATCCTTGTTGTTAGGACCTTTCATTATTCATCAAATTCATGGAAAGGATTCATATTTCTTAAGAAATTTGAATGGTGAAGAACAGGAATTGCCAGTGCATGGACAATTCCTGAAGTATTTCTTCAATTGATTCTCATTTTCTTCCATGCATAGTAGTTCTGTATATATGTACATGTGTGTTTGATTCTTGCCTTAGGTTAGGGTTTTGTGGTCTGCCACCCAGAGATTCATGGTTTCTTGCTATGAACTTGCATTCAAGCATCTTTAGATAGAGCCATTGTTGGGTATATTTTAGGTTTTTTGAGGTTTTTGCTTCAGGTCCTTATCCTATGTCTTTGCATATGTCTTCGTCTGGTTTAGGTTTTTATAATTCCTCAAAATCTATCATATTTGTGTTAGAAAACCCTCGCCTTATGTATTTTTGGCTTAAGGTGATCAATTCATTGGTTGGTTTTGAGTGTGCCCTAGTTCCTTCTATTCGTGCATTACTTTTTGGTCACTTAAATCTTCCAATTTGCATGTGGTCATTATTTTCCTTGTCTTCACTGAATCGTACAATATTTTTCCATGTCTTCAAGTCTTTTAGCAAACTAGCGATAGTGCTGAGTCCTTTGTTATCTTTCTCCTTAGTCATTGAATCTCCCAGTTTATGTCACAATTAGTCTTAACATCTAGTGATTTGGTGACTATGTAGTCTCATGTTCTCTTATTTCCTGGGGGTTTGCTCTTAACATTCAGTGAACAGGCATAGCAGTCATCTCTTGATCACTGAATTAAGTGGTCTTTCTCTTTGTTATTTGGAGACTCAGTGAAGACCGTTGATCATCTTCTAAATCAATGGTGAAGTTTTAATCTCATGATAAGTGGGCCCTTCCACATTCTATTCAATGATTCAGTGATTGGTACATGGTTTCATATTCACTAAGTTTGGTGGCTTCGATGAAGTATTTTGACAAAAGATAAAGTTCTTTTCAGTCGCTTGATCTCAGGAAAAGATGGAGAATCTCCAAATCATTTGGCAATTAAGAGAATCATGTGTTCGCTAGGTCTTGGAATCATTTAGTGAAGTCCCAAGTCTTTTGGCGATTTGGAAAACAAAGAAAAGTTAAAGGTGTGTTTCCTTTAGTTGCATGTTCTTAGAATGAAATGATTAAGGTTTTAAACATTGGAAGATTAAGCGAATGCTATGTTCAATGAATCTTGTAATTAAAAGGCAAAGGTCTAATGGATTGGGTGACTCAGTGACAACCGCTGATTATTTTTAAGATCTACAGTCAACATTTAATTTCAGAATGTAACCTGAGGTATGAAAGGTATTCAGCGAATGGGAGATATGGGTTATTCACTCAATCTTGAAATTTGACTATGGTTAAGCATTTCTTTTTGAGAATGCGAGATGTTCATCTTTGCTAAATCATAGGATGGCTTTCTGAGATTAAGAGATTTAGTTATTCGCTGATTCTCCAAATGTCACTATGGTCAAGGTGTTTTGTTCATGGGTTTTTAAAAGGCTCTATTTGCTTAATCTCCAGATGTTCACTGAGTTAAGAAAAAGATTATGAGAATTGGTGAAGTCTTTGGTCACTTATTCTCTGAGTTTAACTGTGGTTGATCCAAGTGTTCTGAGAACTAGAGATTGCCTTCATTTTCCCAATCTCTGATTATGCCAAGGTTATGATGAAATTTAAAAGATAGTTTGGGGACTATTGATCATCTTTGGGATCAATGGTGGTCACTAAATCTCTAAGTAAAGTCATGAGTTAAGAGATCACTCTGAGATTTCATGAATGGTCTTGTCACTAGAAATCCAAACTTAACCCAGGATTAAAATTTCTTTCAGAGATCATGAGATTTGTTGTTCACTAGATCTCCGAATCAAGTCTGGTTAATTTTTCATTCTAATCAATGCTATGAGCCATTGCAACATGGAAAAGGTACTCTGCTAAGCTGGAAAAAGGTAAAATGCCATCCAATCAGGTTTTAATGAGGGTTTTTATTAGTAATTAAGGGTTTTAATGCCAACAGTCATGATCATTACTCTTGCGCTCTATTTTTTATTTTTTAAATCATCCTGTCAACATCCACGCCATGGCTAACCTTGATTTTAAGGTTGGTAATATGCAGAATTGAATGTAGAAGTGACTAAGGTAGGATTTTCTATGATTTAGCAATTGTATGCATTCAATTCTTGAAGGTATATAGGAAGGACTTCATTGCTTTCTATGCTCAAAGCTATTTTGAAGATAAGTGAGATTGTTGGCATTGAAGTAGTGAGTGAGAAGTAAAATAAGTTGCAGAACTATGGGGTTTTTGTTTTGTCAAGATGAGTCATCTAGAGGCAAGTGTTGCATCATATAGTAGAGTGACAAAGGAGTAGGGTTGTGAAGATAAAGGAAAGCCCAATTATTTAGATGAATTCCTCAAATTTATTCCCAAGTCTAATCAAAATAAGAAGGCTATTGATACAGCTTTCGAGGATCTCATGGACAACTGCAGGGACCCTATCACTCCTTCAGGCTCAGCTTACATGATCTTCTCATACTTTTATAATAATAGGCATAAGGTTATACCTATTTGTAATTCTTGGGCTTTGGGGATGGCAAAGTTAATTGTGCCTAATGTTTTCTTAGATGTTGATTTGATTATTGAGTTGGCTAGGCTGTATGATCCTATCTCTAGAACCATTAGGTGTGAGGACCAATATGCTTTTATTACCTTGAATAGGGGATCATTCATGAAGGCATTTGATTTCTTTTCCTCTTCTTCCACTAAAATTGATTTGAAGAAAGAAAGGCAGAAATATGCAAGTAATATTGGATCAGTTAAAAGCCAAATAGTTAAGCATATGCCCAAGCAGGGTAAATACATAGCTCCACTTCCCACAAGTATGAATGCTCCTTATGAATTTAAATCCCTCAATCACTACATGAAGTTTTTGTGTCATGGGTTGTGTAGGGTTCTAGGGATAGATGGAGATGAAGAGAAAATTCTTGTTGACCTATTGATGATAATTTTTGATCTTCAAAATTCTCATACCAACACTGACTATGATTACATCTAGTATGTAATCGATAGAATGCATGAGGGGTTGATATTTATTAAGGAAAGTAAGAGGCCTATTATATTCATGCATTAATCCATCCTAATGCACTTGATTTTCTACCACCATGTCAATTGTCTTGATGCAAGAATGTTGAAGTTGAGGAATAGTTTTGAGGGCCATCCTAACCCAATGCAATTTTGGTTAAGGTTGTGGAATTACTTGTCCAATGAGTGTACTTTTTTTTGTCTTTCAGAAAAAAAAATTTATCCAATTCTTGGGTTGTTGGGAACAAATGTAGTAAGGTTGTCAACTAAGGTCTTGAAGGTGTTAAGGCCAATGCAGTATGAAGATAAGTGGCCTGGAAACCATAATACGGGTGATTTCTACCTTGGGGCCAACTTCACAGTTCTTAGAGTTTATGGTTGTCCCCATCCCCCACACTTTCTTCCTAAATTTGTGCCTCCAAGAGTTGCTATGATGGAGTTTATTTGGAAATTAATATGGACTGATAGAGAGCACTTAGCATCCCACAGGAAGGGTACCTCCAAACCAAGGTAGTTTAGAATTGGCAATTTCTTGATTGGAAAGAGGGCACTAGACCAGGTCAGTAGTTGGCTTAATCATTTCAAGATGATTTCAGGCACCTGCCAGTACATTGATTCTGAAGATTTTATCAAGACTGGCAGGATGACATTAATCCCCAACATTGGGACAATCAAAGAGCATGAAGGCTTGGATGAAGAGGATATGATAAGAAAAAATTTGGATCAAGATGAAGCCCAAAGAAGGTGGAGCAAGTATTTTGACTTGCTAGATTTGGAGGTCAAACTTAAGAAGGTAGAGATTCCTTTTAATGGCTATTTTCCAGAGCTCCCATACTTGAAAAGAATGAAGAAGATGATAGAAATGCATGGCACCTTGTCTAACCAATTGGAGGGGTTGATTGAGGATAAGTTGGATGTACCAAGAGACTACTCTACTTTTGAGCTAGAGGAATTCACTGATGATTCACAAGAGGGTGATAGTCCACCTCAAGTTGGGGACTCACCAATTATTTATTTGACCCAAGATCCACCAAAAGGAGGGGATACTTTAGAGATGCCATTGAAAAAATAGAGGCTTCAAGTAGGTGAGCCCTCAAAGGAGAAAAAATAAAGGAAGGTAGGTGATAGAGCTTATGCTCTTGTGCCTAGTAATAGAGCCTACCATCATCATTTAAGAAAGGCCATCATAGATGGAAAAAATATTGTGTCAAAAGAGGAAGAGGAATTGCCCCTACTATTGGGAAAAGATGAAAGAGAGCTTTATCAAGAGGAGTTCCTTGGTGATGACTAGTTCATCCAAAGTAAATAATTCAGAGATTTTCTCAATTGGAGGAAACAAAATGGGGTAGCAAAGGCCCTTCCTAAAGGAATATAACCTAGTGAAGAGTATATGAGGGCTTTGACTTCATATGACCGAAGTCTTGAAATGATTACTATGGAGGAAGCTAGAGAAATTGTGAAATCAAGTGGCATGCTTCTAATTCCTAGATGGGACTTGACTTCCACCTTGATCATTGATCAGATAAGAAAGTAGCCAAAGGGTAGCCTATCATATGAAGTGCAGATTGAAGATATGATTGGAGGAAGTGGCTATGACCCTAAGTTTCAAGCTATTGCATTGTGGTTCCTGCCTCCTAGAACTCAAAAGCTATCACTAATATGTATTGAAGATAAGATGGAAGGAGATAAAATTGTTTGGACTATCCAAAGTACCACTGATCTTGAGGTGTCCAAGGCAATAACACACTTTTCCCACCTCAATGAGGCAAAAAAAGTCCAGTTATTTGAAAGGTATGACAAATTATTTGAGAATTCTATGAGGGTGGCTAAGGATAGAGACCTGAAGCTCATGTTGATAAAGAAAATGGAGGGTGAATTGGAAGATCTAAAGGCTAAGCTTGAAGAAGCTTCAAAGGTAGTTCCTCCCCCTCCTTTGCAAATTGAGGCCCCTTCTCAGCCAGAAGCAGAGGATCCTGATAGGCCAGCTGAAGATCTAGAAAAGGTAAGGCTAGATGCAGCCTTGAAGACTATGGAAGATGTTGTGCAACATAGACAAAAAAAAATAAAGGAGAAGATGGACTCGGTCCATCAATTAGTTGTCTTGTTACATAAGGAAAATGAGAAAGTGAATGAGTCACTGGTTACTTTGGAGCCACTTTATAGTATCTGGTCTGGGAGGAACTTGTTATTTGAAAAGCCTGATGGCCTGTAGGAGCATAAGAATGATATCCCTGAGGTGGTGACAGAGGTGTATGAAAAGATTGGGTTAGTTAGTGTTGTTTCAAAGTTTTTCAAAGTTATGTCAAATCAAATAAAGGCCAGGATGGTAATGTATGATAAGGATTATAGTAAGTACTTTCCCTTGGTGTACAATGATGATGGAGGCATGATCAATTTGGATGAATGGAGGTTAAGCATGGGCCAAGTAATAATTAAGTAGGAGGCTTTCCTCGGGAGTGACAATTCTTTGGACTTGCAAGGCTGTAACAACATAATTGACAACTTGATAAAAATTGAGAATGATTGCACAAAGTTTGTTACAGATGTGAAGGGCATAAATGATCCTATGTGGGAAGTGTAGTTGAAGACACTATAGGAATTGCAGGGCTTTAATTAGCCATCTAATGATGATGTGGTAGCCTGGGAAAAGTGTACCAAGAAACCAAAGAAGAAGTCAACTGCTTTAGAGCTAGAGACAAAAGAAGAAGAATAGAGTACACCTGGCACCTGATCTAGAATTTTAGGGAGAGCATGTGTCAAACAAAGAATGATGTAAGTTATCCTATAGTGGCGGTCATCATTCATGCAACTAACTTAAGAAACTACTTTGAAATATCCTCAGACAAAGGTGCCAGCTGTGAACATTCCATTTGTTTGGAAGTTGTTTTGTTTCTCTAGTCTCTTTTTCATAATTGTTTGTACTTTTTGTCTACAGTGCAAGTCACTTTCCTGGCCATCCGAAGCTTGTTGCATCCTTTCATTGAGGATTCCAAGATGGCCAGTGATATAAATAGCATTTTTTCTTCTTTTGGAAGGGTGGTTGAAGTCTTTTTGTAAAGAAAATGTTGAATATAGGATCTAACTTCTTTTAAGTCTTTGTCAAAGTTGTACTGATATAGTTGAAAATTAATACAAAGATACTGGAATTTTGTTTCTATCTCTTGTTGTCTTTATATGTGGATGCTTTATTTTTCTTATGTATTAAATTGCAAGGCTCTTTAATGCATTATTTATAAGGTAAATATAGGGGTTGAGCTTAAGTTTCTTTCAAGGAGAGAATAAGTCTTAAGGGAGGTCTTTGGGAATTAAAAATCCATATATGAATTTGATGGCAGGGTTAGGAATTGGGAGAATGAATTGTCAGGTAGCTGTTGGGAATACATGAGTCTTGATTTTAGAAGTTTTCTTAATCTTATTAATCATCTATAGGTTTAAGTGCTAACATAATCAACACCTTGAATACATGTTTGAACATCAAAAGAAAACCTTTGAAATTCAACCATGTGCATATCACACAATTGCTCAAGAAAATCATTTTGAATTGCAACTTGTGGCTTTAAAATAAATTCATTTTGGGAGGCATCATCATGCTAGATTGGAAAAGTAAAAGTTGTATTTTCTGGCTGGTAGCTGATATGTGATTGTTGGCTTGTTTTAATGTCCTCTAAAAATAGAGCACCAACACTCTTTATATCCCATTCTTGGATAAAAGAACATATCTCTAGCTGAAAAAAGTAGTTTGGTATAAGATTTGAAACCTCTTCCATCTTTTCATTAAATGTTTTAAATTGTGGCTCAAACAAATTAGTAGGCAGCCCATTGCACATGTCCTCCCTTTGGCATATATCTTCTTGACATAATTCATTGTTGTAAGAAAACATGTCAGCACTATTAACCTTTTCTTGATAAGATACTAGTTCCATATTATTAATAATATCAACATATTTATTATCTATATCAAACCAAATGACTTCCATTTTTGGTTCAAGGGAAAAATGAGCTACCATGGTTTCATATTCAGGCTCATAGAAGCTCTCATTTATCTTATGATTAACAACTTCACATGGTAAATCAAAAGATGAAAACATACAAACTGAAAAATTAGTTTCATCACCACTGTCATTTAAAAAAAAAGAAGAATTCATTAGTGCTCCATTTATATCAACTTTTTCACAATCACCTTTAGCACATGATGATTGCTCATTCTCTTCACAAGGTTGTCCATAAACCATTACCTTGTCTTCAAGAAGATCAGGATCACTTTGGCTCCTCGAATCTTCTTCTTCACTATTTGCATCACTAAAATCTAATAGAATTTCATTATATTGGGATTTATCATCATCTGAAGAAAGATCTTCATTTTCATTACTTGACTACAAATAATGAGTCTCTGCAACCTCACAACTAGAAGAACTAATTTTAGATCTACTTGGTGTATAACCCTTTTATATATCTGTATCGTCAAAAAATGGAAGCACTTCCATTTAGGACTGGTTTATCCCTCTAAGTAAGTGGTTTGGGGTCATGTCAAACACCTTGAATGGGTCTTTGATTTGGATCTAGATTTTCCCCTGTTCTACCCCATTTTCCACTTCTTCTCGGTATAATTTTGGCATCTTGAATTTAAACCTGAGATTCTTGACCTCAGGGTCAAGGTCAACCTCTAGGTCAAGGTTGACCTCAACTTTGACCTAGTTCAAATTTGACCTCAACCTTGACCTAGGTAAACATTGACCTCGACCTTGACACTAGGGTCCGAGATCCTTGGGGTTAGGTTCCAGTTTTGGGGTTTCATCAAATTTTGTCTTTTCCCTCTCTGGGGCCACTATTTCTCAGGTTAAGTGTCGAATTCTCAAATTAATATTTGAGGTGGACCTTTCTCAATCTTTGTGTATGATTCCTAATTTATTATTTGAGATTAGAATTTCTCAAGTTTTGTGCCTAATGCTCAAATTAACTTTGGGGTTTTCCTTACCTCAAATTTTTTAACAAAGCTCTTAAATAATTATTTTTAATTATATATTAAGGGTGTTCCCCTTCTAGAGTTTTATGTCAAGACATTAATTTAATTTCCTCTCCATGTGCACCTCTCTAGATTTTTGTGCCATGGGCCCTTAATTATTGTTTTTTATGTGGCCTCTCTCTAGAAGTTTGTGCCCTAGATCACTATAAAAGGGAGCCTTCCTCTCTCATTTTATCCATCCACTTTCATTCTCAACCACTCTCAAGCAAGAAGATCAAGAATTAATCTTCAAGCATTCAAGCATTCAAGATCCAATTCATCAAGGAGATCCATTGTTAGCCATTGAAGGATTCAATCTCTATGGAGCCCTCTTGTTGAAGATTTCTCCATCCATCTATTCAAGCCTCTTCCTATCCAAGATCCATTCAAGATTGGTGTTGAAGATCTAAAGGAAATTTATTAGAGACATCCTACATGCAATTCTACATTCATTTGGAGCATCCATACTTGTGGAATCAAGGATTCGAATCCTCCACAAGGATTTCAACATAAGCAAGGTGAATTTTTCCATTTACTTAGTTTATCTCTACAATTTCAATTCAATTTCAAGGTTAATTCCTAAATTGGGGTTTGACTAAGGCAAACTCCTCCCCCCCCCCATAACAAACAAAACCATTTTTCTTGTAGGTACATGTGTGGGATGGAAAATTACAGTGCAGATTTAGATACCCTTTTTGTCAAACTTTCAGAATCCATGAACAAAATTTATGTCAGAGCTATGCAAGTCAAGGTCAACTTTCTACCCCTAGGTCAATGTCTACCTTGCTCAAAAAAGAAAAAGATTTTTGGGTTTTGTAGATCTCATAGTTTTGGTTGAAGAATGGAAAAATTAACAGTTTTTGAGACTGTTTGACAGGGTTTCAGTCGATTCTTTTTCGGAGGTAAGTACCTTTATTTCTTCATTTCAACATTATCCTTCTACATTTACTTTCCATATCATTAAAATTTCATGCATGTATAAAATATCAGTTTTGGGGTCTCTTTTATGGGAAAACTCCTATTGTGCTAGACTCCATCCATATTTTATTCTATACATTTTGGTGAACCCGACAAGATTACCCCATTTCTTTTGTGGAATTAGATGCCCTATTGTGTTAGATTTCCCTTTTGTATTGTCTTGTGTGTTCACCTTCATCTTACATTTTGGTGAACCTGACAAGATTATCCCTTTCTTTTGTGGAATTAGATGCCCTGTTGTGTTTGTGGTGTTCAATTTCCTTTTCATGCTTATAAATTTCATTTGAATGCATTTGGATATATCTAGATCTATTTTCTATTCATTACTTTATTTTTTATCATGTTGCACAAGTTGTTTCAAATGTTTTCAAAAAATTCTTCTATAACTTTTGGTATTACACAACATCTTCCTCTTACCTTACTATTGCATGGCGTTACACCTAGAAAGACTTTATCTGGTGCATGTGATGTTGCTTTCTCCTCTCTTGTATTACCTTGTAAGGATATATTAGAGCAAGAAGATGACTTTAATCTATCTCTCCATCATATTTCTCTTTATGGAGATGAGTTGAGGATTGATGTTAATTATTCTCCTAATGAGCTTACTTTAGAATATGATTTACCTTCTTTCCCCTTTAGGGATCAAGATTTAGTGACTTATGGTGATCCTACAATGTTCTTAATTGATAGGGATGATAATCCTCCTATTTGGGATGAACCTTTGGATTTGGATGTTGATTAATCTCTTGCTCATGAAACCATTGTGGATGACCCCTTGGATAAAGACATTGATTTATCCCCTCATGAAGAATATTTGATACAAGAGGGTAATTTATTAATGGATGACATATTCATACATGATTATGACTCTTTTTCTAAAACACACTCCCCTTATGTAGACATTTTAGAAAAAGAAGGCGACATTATAGATGCTTTACCTCCATTTGGGATTCCTTCTAGTGATGAGACATTAGCAGAGAATGTTATAAATTCCCTTAATGATCTCCCTATTAGTGATGATCTTATGGAGAATCAAGATCCTACCTCATCTCCTCCTAGGATGTCTTCTTTTCTTCCTTCTTGTGAATCTATTTGTAGTGTTGAGACAACTAATATGATTTTTTTGAAACCCTTGTTGATTGTCAAAGGTTGTCCTCACATTACTATCAAAGGTAAACCTATGGAGTCTTTCAATGATCAAGATTTGATAGCTCACACCTGTCATAAAAGGAATAACCCTCAACCTAATCTAGTGGTTTATACTTCTTTACCACCTTCTCAACCCATTCTTCCTCCTCCACCTCATCTTCCTAGCAAGGAGTATGATTTGATAACCCAATTGGAAAATACTCGTGCCAAGATTTCTTTATGGGAGCTTCTTCAAACTTTACCTACCTGCTATGAAGCCTTGAAAAAAGCTCTAGCAACTCTTCCCTCTCCACCTTCTAATCAAGAGAACATCAATAACTTCTTATAATGCATGCATGCTACCCTAGGTCCTCCTGAAATTGTATTTACTCAAAAGGATTTACCTTCTAAAGAAGTTTGGAATCAATATGATGCTCTTATGGTTGTTGTTACTATCAATAAAAGTATAATTCATAGGACTTTGATTGATAATGGATCTGGGCTTAATGTTTGTAGCATGGACATGCTCAAAGTGATTAAAGTCGATCTTTCAACTATTCAACCTGATAATGTTCCTATATGTGGCTTTGATAACATTACTAAGAACACTTTAGGTATCATTACCTTACCTATCAAAGTAGGTCCGATCATCCTGAATAAATCTTTTCATGTTATGTTTGGACCTCTCAATTATAATATTCTTTTGGGTAGACCTTGGTTACATGAGATGCATGATATCCCTTCCACCCTTCACTGTAAATTCAAGTTTATACATAACAACATGATGTATACACTTCATGCAGATGATGTACCAAATCCTTGCTTGAATATTCAAACCCACACTACTTCTATTCCTCATAGTAATCCTTCTTCCTCTAATGCTCTTATTGGTGATGATTGGGGAACCTTGGATTTTAATCCTACCTTTATTAGAGAGTATAAAGTTTTTGATCTTGATTTTATGAAGCAACAAAGAGAGTTTGAAGACTGAGTTTTTTCTTCTAATTCCCTTCATAATAATTTTTTCACTACATCTACCCACAATGGATCTATCAAACCTACTGATGACATAGTGACTACTAAAGTTCCATTGACTCCTTCTGATATGGCTTCTTGTTATGGTCTTGGTTATCATTTCCTAGTTAAACAAGGATTTAATGGTCAAGGATGTAGTAAGCATAAATAGGGAATTAAAATGCCCTTACACACTGGGGGGTATGAGCATTCTTAGGGATTGGGATTTAATCCTCAACAACAAATCAATGTTAACAAAATCTCAAATAACACGATGAACCTATGAAGGAATTTTCCCAAGAAGTTATTTTGCCTAAACTCCTTCATGCTAAGATGATTACTAGACCTAAATGAAAAAATAAATGTAGTCCACACTTGAAGATTCTTCCTTTTTATTTGTATCATAGATTTCATGATCACTCTACTAATGAATGTCAAGCTTTACATTATAAGATTAGGCATCTCATTGATAGTAAGGTTATTTATATATCATGTGGTAATGAGTTGTATTTCAATCCTATTTTATCTAAATAATATTTATGTTCCTATTATGGAGCTCCACATTATATAAACAATGTTATCATAATCCTTGGGAGCTCATTGGCTTGCATAGTGTTGTGAGTGATATAATAGGTCCCCTTCCATCCTTGTTCCTATGCTTGGGGGTCAACGATGTCATCTCCTTCTTTCTTGTCTTTCTGGGATTCACCTCTTTTCTTGGTTAAGAATTATCTATCTATTATGTGATATCCAATCATATATGAAAATTTTGGTTTGCATTGAGGATCTATGTCCTTGATCACATCCTATTTCATTGTTTGACATTGGGTTTCCATGGTTGATATATCTCTCACCTTGGAAACTGCATAGTGTGCTATCCCTCACAAGGGTTACTTTTTCCATTCTTGCATGATATCTCTTTGCATTTGTCCCTTCCATGGCCTCATAGGAGCTGTGACCTTCTTGGCTTGGACTGGGTGTTGTCTATGGATATTGTCTTGATGTTGAAGAAGGCTTTATCCTTGTTCTTTTCTTTCCTTAACATGTCAAAATAGTATTTTTTTTCCATCTTAAGGAGGGGGGAATATATATGGCCTCCCTCATTCTATATTATGCATTTTTGTTCTAACCTTTTATTTTGCGGCATGCTAAATCTTGGAAGGTAACGCACATAAGTTGCTAAATCTTGAAGAGACATGAATTTTCAATTTCAAATATGCTAAATCCTTAGAAGGTAACACACATAAGCTACTAAATCCTAAAGAGACACACATTTTCAATTTCAAATATGCTAAATCCTCGAAAGGTAACACACATAAGTTGCTAAATCCTAAAGAGATACACATTTTATAAAGGTATTCTATGGTGATATGAGGATATGCATCCATGGGTACTTCATAAAAGCCATCATAAGATTCACTACATACATGCACAAAGTCTCCAAAAGGTGCACAACTTTATGGGGTGACTATCAAGTGCTTTCTTGGTGGGCCATCCTATCCTTTTTGTGGTTCACAGTGAGATAGACACATCTTACTGGGTGAGCTAGCCACTCCTCTCTCCCCTTTTCTCTCTTTTCTCTAGTGATGTCTCTCTTATTGTAATCTTGGAGTTGATAAAGACTTGAGCCCCTGGGGGCTTGAGGATTCCTTTGTCCCTTTGATTTCAATAAGATTATATTTTTCTTTGTGATCTCCTTTACCCAGAGTTTTCATCGAGTCCCTACTCTTGCTAAAGTGGGGGATAAATGTATCGTTAGAAAATAGAAGCACTTCCATTTATAACTAGTTTAGCCCTTTGAGTAAGTGGTTTGGGGTCATGTCGAATGCCTTGAATGGGTCTTTGACTTGGATCTAGCTTTTTCCCCTATTCTACCCCATTTTCCACTTCTTCCCTGCATAATTCTGACATCCTAAATTGCAAACTTGACATTCTTGACCTCAGGGTCAAGGTCGACCTCTAGGTTAAGGTCAAATTCAACTCTGACCTAGGTCAAAGTTGAGCTCGACCTTGACCCTAGAGTCTGGGATCCTCGAGGTTAGGTTCTAGTTTTGGGGTTTCATCAAATTTTGTCTTTTCCCTCTTCAGGGCCACTATATGTCAGGTTAAGTGTCAAATTCTCAAATTGATATTTGAGGTGGACCTTTCTCAAGCTCTGTGTAGGATTCCTAATTTATTATTTGATATTATCCTTTCTCGAGTTTTGTGCCTAATGCTCAAATTAACTTTGGAGTTTGTCTTACCTCAAATTTTTTGACAAGGATCTTACATAATTATTTTTAATTCTATATTAAGGGTGGTCCCCTTCTAGAGTTTTGTGTCAAGACTTTAATTTAATTTCCTCTCCATGTGCACCTCTCTATATTTTTGTGCCATGGGCCCTTAATTATTGTTTTTTATGTGGCCTCTCTCTAGAAGTTTGTGACCTAGATCACTATAAAGGGGAGCCTTCCTCTCTCATTTTTTCCATCCCTTTCATGCTCAAGCACTCTCAAGAAAGAAGATCAAGAATTCATTTTCAAGCATTCAAGCATTCAAGATCCAATTCATCAAGGACATCCATTGTTAGCCATTGAAGGATTCAATCTCTATGGAGCCCTCTTTTTGAAGATTTCTCCATCCATCCATTCAAGCCTCTTCCTATTCTAATATCCATTCAAGATTGGTGTTGAAGATCTAAAGACAATTGATTGGAGACATCCTACATCCAATTCTACATTCATTTGGAGCATCCATACTTGTGGATTCAAGGATTTGAACTCTCCACAAGGATTTCAACATAAGAAAGGTGAATTGTTCCATTTACTTTGTTTATCTATGTAATTTCAATTCAATTTCAAGGTTAATTCCTAAATTGAGGTTTGAGTAAGGCAAACCCCTCCCCCACAACAAACAAAACCATTTTTATTGCAGGTGTAGGTGTGGGATGGAAAATAACAGTGCAGATCTAGATACCCTTTTCTTCAAACTTTTGGGATACACGAATAGAATTTATGTCGAAGCTATGTAGGTCAAGGTCAACTTTGGGTCAAGGTTGAATTTCTACCCCTAGGTGAATGTCGACCTTGTTCAGAAAGGAAAAATATTTCAGGGTTTTGTAGATCTCATAGTTTCGGTATTAGAACATGTTCATCAATAGCTTCTGAGACTGTTTGACAAGGTTTTCAGCTGATTCTTTTTTAGAGGTAAGTACCTTTATTTCTTCATTTCAACATTAGCCTTCTAAATTTACTTTCCATATCATTACAATTTCATGTATGTGTAAAATATCAGTTTTGGGGTTTCTTTTATTGTCAAAATCCTATTGTGCTAGACCCCATCCATATTTTATCCTATACAATATCTATCTCTACATCAAGCAAAAGTTATGACTCTTCACTAACCATGTTAACTTCTATATCAGGATAGTCATTGTTTGCTGCAAATTTTCTTCATTTACATTATGGTCTGAAGCATAACTTGAAACATGATTAGTAAGAATGGTAGAGATGGAGACTCTTTGATATTGAGTTTCATTTTCTAATTTACACGTATCTTCTTTGATCGGAATACTATGACAATGAACTCCAGGGGATAAAAACCCTTTGGCAATTCTATATCTAAAATTATTTTCAATGTCCATCACTGTCATAAAAGCCTAATGTAAATTACTTGGCTCTTTATTTCTTAATAAGAAGCTCATCTTTTTATCAAATGCACCCAAATAAATTACTAAACATACTTTATCATTGGGTCTATAACTCTTTGGAATATCACTTAATGTCTTGACAAATTTGATGTTGAAAGATGGGACTAACTCATCTTTTTCCATTTGAATCTCCATCAATTTGTTTAGTAGAATGCTCACATCAACTCTCTCAGTGAACTGTTCCATGAAAGCTGAATTGAAGTCCTCCCACGAAGAAATAGAATTTGCTGGCAAGGAATAAAACTAGACGTTGGCATCATCTTTCAATGTTTGAACCAACAACTTCATGATGACATCTTCATGAAAAATCTTTAAGTCTCCCATCAAATCAAAAAACTTTTGCAAATGCTCATATGTTGAATCTGATCATTTCCCTTTAAACTCTTGCAAGTGCTTCCTAGTCTCGGTTGGAATCTCATTTGGGAAACCATGTATGCCATCAAAATATAATGGCACATACCTCTATGCAAAAAGACTTCTACTTGAATCTGTTATGGACTGCACTTCCTCTTAATGAGACTTTCTATTGGTAAGTTGGCTATACTAGTGTATATGACTTGATATAGTGTTGTCATTATGGCAAAAAAGTCATATAGTGTTTTGGAGTCAGCGCACTTGATGAGAAGATCAGAAATTGGCTAAGTGTTGAAGACTGGATAGTGTATAGAGTACTTGAAGCTCAAAGAATTAGCGCATGTGTGTATGACCAAGTTATGGTATGTGACCTAGAAGATAAGTTGGTTAGATTATATTCATGCTTATTCTATGAGCACATGATCATATATGCAAGTATGACAAAGTTATAGATAGTTGAAGTTACACGACCAGTGTGTGCCAAAGAAGAATAGAGCTAGCAACTAACTATTGGCATTTTATTTGTGGTTATATTATTATGATGTAAAGGTCATGTGCCTATTGTAATTACATTTCCAACATGTAATTATGTTTGTTTGTAAACACGCTTGAACCAATTCAATTGGAAGTGTTGTATGTAATCAGTTAAAGGGCCGACCTAGTTATTTGTTATAAGATGCACCTATTGTAATTAGTAGAAGAGTGGATATAGAGTTGAGATAAGAAGAGAAGAAGTATGTGAATAGTTGATAAGATGTATTATAGATTTGTAAGAGGTTAAAGCATCAACGCATCAAAGGAACTGATTAGACAAGAAGTGTCATAGTGATAGTTCATCCAAAAAATATAGTGTGTATCTGAGATTAGAAGGTTGTAGCATTCACCACTTGAGTAGTGAGCTCTATGATAGTGATTCCACACCCCTAATAGGGTTTGACCCTTGACAAGGTCTACTATACTAAACATATTGTAAAAAAACTCCTAACAAGGTTAAGGATCTTCTAACAAGGATCATAAAATACTAGTATAGAATATTAGTGGGTGTCAATTCCCACCAGGGTTTTTACCTATTTGGGTTTCCCCATAACCATATTGGTATTATGTGTTGATTTCATGTTTCATGTTTATGTGGATGTTCATTTTAGTATTTAAGTATTCAAGTTCAGTTTAATATTAAGTAAAAAGATAAATTATAGTGAACACTGATTCACCCCCCCTCTTAGTGTTTGTATTCCTAAAAATTGGTATCAGAGCTCTAGTCCTCAGCAAAGAAATTTAACCACTTGAGGAGATCATGGAAAAAGTAGAAATGAAACATCTGAAAAGAAATCTTGAAGCTGCTCTTGAAGACCTTGACAGATCTAAAAAAGAAATTGAAGAACTTAAAGAAAAAGTCAGTGACACTCAAGTAGTCATCAAAAGGCTAAGAAAAGATTTGAAAGAATACTCTACCAGTGATTTAGGGATTATGATAAAAAATCTTAGTGAATAAAATTCATCTCTAAAAGAACAAATTGAAGAATTAGATGATATGATGACTAACAATCAGGAATTCTATGATGAACAAATCAAAGAGAACCTTTAACTGAATGAAGAATTGAGGCAAGAAAACATGGAAATCTTGGAGCTAAGGAACAACAAAGAAAGCTTGGAAACTAAATTGAAAGAAGCAAAGAATCACATTGATAAATTGCACACCAATTATGATTTAATAGAATCTCATTTGTATGTAAGAAGAGTTAAAGGAGATACTAGCTGCATTGGAAATAATGAAACACAAAATCAAATTGACAACTGAGAGAAAGAATGAAAGAACTAGAAGACACCTCAGATGCTAAGGTGATTGGAAGTTAGACTAAAGATCATGTTGAACCATCCAAGAATGAGCACAAGCCAGTAGATCAAACTTGTTATGCATGTAACAAACATGGACATATAGCAAGGAACTATACAGAGGTAAGACCTTTCAATGGTTATTGTTATTCGTGCAATAAATTTGATCATAGAGCTATGAATTGTAAGACAAGTTAGAAGAAAAAGACTCAACATAACCAAAGAAATTAGAATCAACAAAATTTAAGAAGTTCTCAGAATGTTACATGTCATATATGTAACTATAATGGTCACTTAGATAGACAATGTAAAATGGTGACCCATGTCAATGCACCGAGGAATATAAGGCCTCTAGTCATTTTTCACTCTTGTAACAAGGTTGGACACATCTCAAAATTTTGTAGATCAAGGAAATAAGGTTAGGAAAGCCCTAAAAATCCCAAAGAACCAGTATTGGATCCCGAAGGAGAAGTCAAGTTTTTGAAAGCTTCAGAGAATACGAGCTTAATTTGGTTAGAAGCAAAGAAGGATAAGGTTAATGAGAATGTATTGGATGCATCCACAGTGGATGCACCCTCTAAATCTAGATGAATGGCCCTTAGGGTCATAGGGGGAGCTAATTTAGCTCTAGACCCCCACGTGGTTGGTATACTCACTCTCAGAGTATGCACCTTTGGACTTAAGCTTTTGGAGACTAGCAGGACCTATGTGCAAGAGTGCACTAGCTGATTGATTGCAAAATGAAAGTTAGAAAATTTTCAGTGACAGCCTGGTTTATGCGGCAAGCATTAATGGAAAAATTCCTACTTTAAAGTACATAGAAGTTTGTAGATCTCTCATTGCATTTGAATTCAGAGCAATTGGAGAGTAGGAGAGCCCTAGCATTTGATTGGGAAGGATTGTAGATTGATTCATCAGTGAATTGTAGTACAATTGATGAGTTGCAAAAACCCTAGTTCATCATGTCAATTCAGAAGTCTTTAAAGATAATTTGGAAAGCAATTTACAAGTGATGGCTACTCCTATTGTATTTGATGTTGTGGAGAAGAAAAGATATGTATTTAAGAGGTACCCATTCAAATCCACATTGGATGACCTAGAAGGGGCATTCTCCCCCATGCCTATGGGCATTATGCATGTTGAAGACATTAGGGCATACATATATTGTAAGAAAGAACCATTAGGATTGGATAGAATAAAAGCACATATGGAAATAATGTTAAAACTTGATAAAACCTTCATGGATGAGTATGCACAGTGGAATAATCATCCTATAGTTGAATATGCAACTGCATATGAGTTCTATGAGTCTGAATGGATAAAGATTCTACTTAGCAAGATTCATGATGACCTATTTTGGATAGGTGAAGTGTCAATCATGATTACAGGTGACCTAATTCATGAGATGATAGGCCTCTCAAAGATAGGCCCCATTCTTCCAATGGGCAAGGATGTAAGGAAACTTGTTGAGAAAACTTGCAAATCAAGAAGTGATAGGTGTGGAATGACTATAGAGCCTATTGAGAAAGATGACATCAAATTGATGTCTATGATACTGGGATACATGTTCCAACACACCAGTAGGGTGAACAGTGTGTCTGCAACCACAATTCTTACAGAAATAGTTAATAGACAACATTAAGGCCATTAGACATGACAAGACCAAGATATTTAGGTTTGGGTCTCTAATTATCTATATGTACTTCCATATTGTTGGAAAGGTGTCAGATTTATACCTAGACAAGACTATTCCTACCATGCCATAGATATCCTTCACGACATCTACTGAGAGCACACTAAGAGATTACATGACTCTAGAATTGAAGACATTCAGGTTAAGATGTAGATGAGATATAGAATACCAGAGAGCATTGTAGAGAAATAAAAAGATAGTATTTGTTTCATGGTTGAGACTGATACAACATGCATGGAAGCTATTGAACTGAGAACAAAGTGGATCCATCCACTTGGATATGAGGTTGATGATAAAGTCCTAGAAGCATATGCACAAGTATTGCTTTTAGCCCCTAAAGATCCTAATGAGCCAAGATGGGGAACCTATGAAGAGAAAACAAGAGAAGTTGATGCTGTTTTGAATAGCATAGCAACAAAAAGGAAGGTTGCCAAGGTGACTTCAAAGATTTCGAGAATTCATGGAGTGTCTCAAGCAGATCTAGATAAAGCAAGGCAAGAGAAAATTTCTTTGGAATTAGAGAGTGTAGTTGCAACAAAAATAGAATCAAATGACCCAAAGATGAAGAAGGTGAAAATTGAGAAATCTGATGTTTAGAAGGGTAAAAATGATGTTACTCCTTCTGAGCCCAAGGAAACCATTGACCTTACTACTCCTCCTGAGTATAAGGAAATGCCTAAGAGGAAGAAAGAGATTAGCATTGGCCATCCATCCTTGTGAGTAACAAGAAATAGGAAGAACACTCAAGTAGCCCCATAAGTAAGCTTCAAACCTAGTCTTAGTGTGTTAAGTACAAGGATTGTTGATGAAGACATAATTGATCAAGTAGGAAAGTTTTATGACAAATACAGTGAGATTGACAAATCAAATATACATGGAATGATTATCAAGCATATGTTGAAATTTAAGAAGACAATCCTAGAACTAAAGACTACTATTCTAGATAATGTATGGAACATATTAGAATTATTAAAAAGACAAGCTATTGAAGAGGATCTAAGGATAAGGGAAAAGATCTTAGATGAAACCCTCCCAGTATGCTCGCTAGAAGAAAAGACCTTATTGTTAGATCTGGTAAAGCCATATCTTAGAACCAAATCAAGGACTCTGCATATAATGGATAAAAACTACAAGTTAGTTGTAAAGGAAACAAAGAAAGCCTTTGAGAAGGTCTTCATGAATAGGCACATGTATCCAGCTACTGTGCCCACTGCTCAAGTACCCAAAAAGGTTGAAAAAATGTCAAAGACCATAAATGTATCATCTATAGGTCCACAAGATTCAGTGCATGTAGTTGATGCATCCTCAGAGGTAGATAAGTCTATGCCCATGTCAGAAGCACTCAAGGATGATTCAATTTTCATTGATAATGTAAAAGTTACTATGGCAGCCACAGATATGGATTTGGACAAGTTTGAAGAAGCCTTTGTAAGCACTCAAGAGGCTGAGAAATTATGTGGTAACACTCCTCCTAATCAACAAGAAATATTGATTGAGGATATAACTAATGAAAAAGAAGAAAAGAAATAAGTAGAAAAAGAAAAAGAAATAGAAAAAGAAGAAGAAAAGAAAGAAGAAGAAAAGATGGAAGAGGAGAAAGAAAAAGAAGAAGAAAAAGGAAATGAACAATCTGTTGAAAAGATAATCGAAGTAAAACAAGAAGTAGAGGAAAGCACTCCACTACCCTCAGTAGCATTGTTGTTAAGTTTGACACCTGACACAACTAGTTTGGATTCATGGGGAGAAGAAGACCTAATCAAGATCAATGTCTTAGCAATGGAGAAAGCCAAAGAGAAACAAGTAATGAGAAACCCACTATTTTTTGAATTAGTCAACATATTGAATAGTCTATTTCCTTCAGACAAGAAAGTGTCTAAGGTACATTCAGTTGATGATATTAGAAACATCCTCACAGTCTTCAAAACAAATTTTTCTACCTTGGAAGACTCAGCATCTCAAGTTGCAGAAGAAAAGTATTGGAAGAAGAGACTGAGTGAACTGGTTAGTAACTTTGAACTTGACCTAAGTTCTCTAAAAGCTGGTCAAGCATCTTTGAAGGAGTTTGCAGCAAATGGAAGGAAAATCATTGATGACTGCATGGATCAGGACAAGTTAACTAATGCCCACTTCAAGAAGATACAAGAGGTGGAAGCTATGATAGAGAAAGTAAAGAAATTAGTGAAAGACTCATCCATCGATGTAAATATGTGCAATAATGTATACCAAGGATAGATTAACAAGATTGAGAAGGTAGAAAAAGGAGATGTCCAAGATAAGGGAAATGCAAACACAGCTAAGGAATGCTCTTGCACCCTCATTAGATATACTTAATCAAAATATCAAGGAGATCGATGCCACCATGGTGACATATGATCAAGGTACTAGAATAGACTTGGAGAAGATGGAGAAGCTACAGTATGCTCTATGCACCCATCTCCAGATTGTTAATTCATTGATCACATTTTGGAAGAAAGAGATCCAAAACTTACAAATAGCATATCCGAATGTTCTCTCACTGTAAGTATTTGTAGATACATTTTTGAAGCTCCTTTGTCATTAATGTCAAAGGGGGATTATATATAGAATATGGGTTATAGATATGTATAAGAGAGATATAAGATAGAAGTTTATGTGTAAGGGAGATATAAGACAAAAGTTTTTTGTATTAAGGGATAGTTAGCAACTTTGCCATATTCCTTTGTTGCCATCAATGAAAAAGGGGGAGATTGCTAGAAAGTTGGATATACTTGTTTATATGACTTGATATAGTGTTGTCATTATGGAAAAAGGGTCATATAGTGTCTTGGAGTTAGTGCACTTGATGAGAAGATCAGAAATTGGCTAAGTGTTGAAGGTTGGATAATGTACAAAGTACCTGAAGCTCAAAACATCAGCACACATGTGTACGATCAAGTTATGGTATGCACCCTAGAAGATAAGTTGGTTAGAGTACATTCATGCTTAGTCTATGAGTGCATGATCAGATATGAAAGTATGACAAAGTTACAGACAATTGAAGTTACACAGCCAGTGTGTGCCAAAGAAGAACAAAGTAAGCAGCTGACTATTGGCATTTTTATTTGCGGTTATATTATTATGATGTAAAGGCCATGTGCCTATTTTAATTAGGTTACTGACATGTAATTATGTTTGTTTGTAAACACACTTGAGCCAATTAAATTGGAAGAATTGTATGTAATCGGTTAAAGGGCTAACCTAGTTGTTTGTTTTGTATGCGCATATAAATATAAGATGCACATATTGTAATTAGTAGAAGATTAGATATAGAGTTGAGATAAGCAGAGAAAAAGTATGTGAAGAGTTTATAAGATATATTAGAGCTTTGCAAAAGGTCAAAGCATCAGTGCATCAAAGGAATTGATCAGACAAGCAGTGTCATAGTGATAGTTCATCCAGTAGATATAGTGTGTATCTAAAATCAAAAGGTTGTAGCCTTCACCACTTGAGTAGTGAGCTCTAGGATAGTGAGTCCACACCCCTAACAGGGTTTATTGTAAAAGACTCCTAACAGGGTCCAACACTTGACAAGGCCTATTGTACTGAACATATTGTAAAGTAACTCCTAACAAGGTTACAGATCTTCTAACAAGGATCATAAAACACTAGTACAGAATATTAGTGGGTGTCAATTCCCACTGGGGTTTTTAACTATTTGGGTTTTCTTGCAACCATATTGGTGTTATTTGTTGATTTCATGTTTCATTTTTATGTGGATGTTCATTTCAATATTTAAGTATTCAAGTTCAGTTTAAGATTAAGTAAAAAGATAAATTATAGTGAACACTGATTCACACTCCCCCCCCCTCTCAGTGTTCCCATTCCTAACACTTTCATATTTTTATTACAAATAACTTATGCAACCATAAAGATTATCAAATCACACACATTCCTCCAAAGATACAACTTAAATTTTTTAACAAATCAAGAGAAATATGTAGACCCACAATTCTAAAATACTTTTTCTATGGTGACTTTTTCACCCAATAAGAATTATACAAATATAAAATATCTAATGAGAAATACTTGGTAATTTTTTTGATGTTGCTATTTTTCTTTGGCTGGAAACAATGGAAAATTTTAGAGCTCACTTCATAGCTCCATTAGGTTCTTTTATTATAGAATCGCCACCTCCTTGAAGAGTAAAATTACTTTATCTCAATTTCTATATACCTTTTCTAGTCAACACAAAACTTCACTAGAATTTCAAATACTTCTTATAAGAGCTGGATACATCATATCTTTTGTTCTGAACTTGCACTGATCAAATAGAGGATCTCAAAGTTGCCACTCACAATTTGGTGAGATGATATTAAAACCTTTTAAATCTAACTTTATACACTTCAATGGAAACCACTAGATAAATAAATAAGTAGGCCAAGAGTCTAGCTCTACTCGTACCCGCATTATTTATAACTTTTCTTAACATCTCCCCAGTAGAGTCACCATTTTGTTGGTTCTTGAAAAGATTTTACACTCCATGAGACACCAATATACCTAAGACTAATTTTGAGGAGGGGTTAGTTCCAAATATGGAAAAATCTGTAGGTAATTGGACCAACTATAGAGACAAGATTTCCCTCTTCACTTTTGGCTCTACAGAACCAAGGCAGGTGCACTGAATCCAGTAACATATAAAAATTTTACAACTTTAAACTTGATTCAACAAAGCAGTTTATGATAAGAAAATACCAAATGGTAACCACTCATCTATTGATTCTTGATTATCATGAAATAAATGAGGTCTAAATACATAAAACTAAAAGGATAGAAAGGATTTGATTTAAATTTTATAGAATAGAACACATCCCAACCAGACATATACTAGCATAGAGTATACTCGTTATAGATCAGTGCCTTATCCATTGGAAAAATCATCTAGTACATTGTAGAGTACAAAGATTGATTAATATCATTTCATCAAATATCCAAGCTATAAATACAAATATCCAAAACCATGCTACTTAGAGAAATCCATGTGCGAACCCCATGAATTTGTGTATCATCTAGAGCATAATTTAATCTGATTAAAACTAGAACTAAAGATAGACAACACATGCATAGAAAAACTCCATACAAAGAATCAGAACATTCAAAACCCATAAACCTTGACACAGATGGAGAGAAATGGAACTGAAAACTTTCATTAAGTATGAGGATCTAAACCTCTGTATACACCTTGCTTGAAGATTCAAAGCCACTAAGACAATATGCAAAAGATCTGCAACTTTCTACTATGTTTTGATACAAACTAGACAAAACATGCCCTACCCCTTGATTGAAAGTTCAAGATGTAACCTTCTGAACCAAAAAACCAATAGCCTCTGTAAATGGTCTCGGAAATCATTATAAAGGAATGAAACAAGCTAAGGACCATTTAGAGCATAATTAGAGCAACTCAGTCAACCCTCAGACTATCAAAAATATCTCAAACAAATCTAATACTATTTCAATTTTAGAACATATCTCTGCAAAGTATCTTTTCCGTACCCAAATCTGATCTTGAAATATAAAGTCCATTACTGTTCCTTCCCACTTGATTGAATCTGATCTTCAACGCCACTATTGTACTCTTTGTTTCGTGTCATTTTTGAAAACATATTATACTCATATATTTGGGTAAAAAATGAAGTTTGCAAGCACTTTTCAAATCCGTGAGTAACTACAACTTCTAAATTTTGAATTTCATATAGTTGAAACTTTACCATTTGTTTTAATTCCTTTGTGCAAAGATTTGATTTTAATGCAAGACCCACATGCCACATAGCATCACCTGATTGTGTCGACTAGCCACCTCATCACCTTATCAGACCTCTACATCACACTTGTGCCACTTGTCACTCTCCAGTTCACTCATCTCTCTCACTGGCATCCATCTACAACATCCTCACCACCTCACAACCTTGCCACATGGTAGTACGTCATTGCCCCATAGTGATAACCATCATGCACCTGCATTTTTAAGGGATAGCAATGACCGTCAGATCCTTTTCCATGCATCTCGAGGTGGCAGACCAACTGTCCATCTTCTTCTTTGTCATCACCTTATCATCGTTCTCTGCCAAGTGTGACATCCTTACTTGCTTGCTAATCCACCTAGGTACTGAACTGCACCATTTTTCCATGTCACCAATTGACACTTGTCACTCTGTCGCAGTCCCACAAAGGTTAACTCTTGGGCATCTTCATGATCATGGTGCAATGATAACTATTAGATCTCGGGCACATGCATTGTGGCCTTCAACTAGAAATCCACTTTGGACACCTTCAATGTGTGTGTTCTTTGTTATAAATTTCTTATTCTCTTCCTACAAGGGCAATGTGGCATAAATTCCATTATATTTATAATAATTTTTGTTTCAAAATTTATCCTTATGACTCATACCCAGCTGGCCGGCCCCACATAAGGCTAAAAGCTACCATATGCTTCCTTCCTCTTTCCTTTCACTTTACTACACACATGAGTGATGTTTCTTTTAAATATCATTTGTATACAAAATGGATCACACGTGGGACTAAACACCACATCTCACACTCTACTCTAATTGCCCAATATATTAACACCCACTCATAGCTCCTTCATGCATTCAACACAAGTGCTGGTACACCATTGAATAAGACCTGATGGCCTACACCCCAACTCTCTCATGTTTAGCACCTCCATTACTCCATGCACACATAACATTTCTCACTACCCCTGGCTGCCTTTTCCTATTGGCACACCCTCCAGCTTTGAAACTTGTGTGACATTTCCTACTAGTGTTTGTATGTGTGCCTTGGGAGCTCATGCTTCCTTTGTGGAGCCTATAGATAGCTCACAAAATGGTGAAGCACACATCTTGGAGAAACCCTACATAGGCCTTATGAAAACCTCTATTTTCCTCATTCTTCCTTGGCATGGTGCCATGATGGTGTGCTGCACTTAGCACGCCCTTGGCATTATTCTAACTTGCAGGTTTCCCCCTTTACCCTAGTGCATTTGTGCTACAAATAGCACTCCAAGCAGAAAGCTTGTGTAGCCTTTGAGGTAGCCCACACAACCTCCTCTTCATGCCTTCACGTAGCCTCCCAAAGGAAATGAAAACACATTCTTTATTTCCCTTTCTTTGCTACTGGGCCTGTGTCTTACTTGGCTACTCCCTCTTTTATTTTATTTTTGCTTGGGCCTACAAATGCAATGAAGCATATACAACTCCCCAAGGATGCACGCACCAAACCAAGTGCACATAGAAATGGAGAATGGAAGGAAACCACATAAAAATGAAGAGGTGGTAGCAAGCTGCCATGTAGCACTCCTAATAACTCATAACCTACAGGTCTAGTGTGTGCACAATGCACATGTATATACACACCCAATGCAGACAGGAGATAATACTTTAAAAACCCGGCAATCTTAGTGGCTGAAAACCAAAATTTGATATATTCTTCTTACAAATGAGACAAGAGGAAATGGATCAAGCCAGATATGAATGTTCTCTTATTTTCATTTCCCTTTGAGTCATCATTCATCTTTTAAAACAAATTTCAGTCCATAATTATGTGCAGACACTCCTTGACATTCAAATCTAGTTGAAGGAGCATACAAATGATTCTAAATGGTTCGCAACTCTACAAATTTGGTGTGCATCCTCCTTTTGGTCATAAGTTGACTTCTCATCATGAGAATACTTGATGCAAGCACTCTTGAAAACCCATATAATAATAGCGGCAAGGAATCCAGTCAGAAGAAGAATTGCTACACAAGGATTGATAATGGAGAACCAGTGAATTTCCAAATGTTGTGGCTAAGAAGATTGTTTTGCATATTTATTCATTCACCATTAAAATGGAACCTTAGTCTCTACCCATTGAACTAATTACATGGCATCAACTTCAACTTCCTTGTGCTCATTAAGGCTTCAGTGAGACTTGGATCTTCCTCTACTGAAAAGATCATTTTTTAATTGCACATAATGAAGACTGCACTGGCCTTTAAAATAATGAGGCAGGTCGGGCAGCAAGTGGGTCCAGCCTAAAAAAAAATTGAATTCAAACACCTGAACCTCAAAAACAACCAAAATGACTGGCACTTGCAACCAGATCCAATCTGGACAACTGGAAACTTTAAAAAACTTCAATTTCTATTACTTCGCCAGTCACCATAATTTGAATAAAACATCCTTAGTCGCGCCATTAAAAGACTGATCAAAACATATCACTGAACGCTAAAACTTGGTAGACACAAACCTTGTAGTACATATAATCATGCTATTAGAAGGATTTCCATAAAGATGAAAAAGGAGAGATATTTTGAAAGTTGAAATCACCTATTTAGAATTCTCCGACAAACATAAACCGAAAACATTGGAAACGGCCTTAGAAGGAGATGGATTAAAAATATCAAAAGATGAGCTGAGGGTGAGCATCTAAATTTGGTAGAAGACTCATATGCAAGGAATGCAACAAAATAACACTCAACTGGAGATAACCATCTGACAAAAAACTATGAATTTTAGAAAATAGTTACTTTGCAAAGTCATTCTAGCCGCACTATTCATCATTATAAAATGCATTTTAACCTGACCTTGCAACCCGATAAAATGAAACTCTCAGGGTTTGAAACCTCAGACGAAGATTCTCTCTCACATATAGAAAAAAAGGCTATAATAATTTGCAACAAAATATCGACTAAATATCAAGAATTAATCTCCAAAGTTGTGCCTCCAGAACATACTGAGCTGAAAGATAATGAAATTATAGAAATCAGGTTTGGAATTGATCGAGCAAAGTGATTAATCAGATTGGTCATAGTCTGAAACTTATCAGAGGAAATCACTTCCATTTCTATAGTATAGATCAACCTTCAATTATTCCTTATCACTATCTAGACGTAATTTGCATGACCTCAAAGTAGGTTACTTCAAAACTACATTCCCACATTCAATGAAAACTGAATAAAATGCAAATGGAAGAGGCATGGTAAACTGATCATAAAAACCTTTAGGAACCTAAAAATGGGCATGGAGACACACTCTCATGCTTACAATACAATGCAATATTCCTTTCATTATGACCATCATCTCAGTGTCAGATGCAAACCTTCAAAGTAGGCCCTTCAGTGAAAACCCGACAGAATGCAAAATGCAGATTTGAGCACTACCCTTCAAATGGGCACCTTTAAAACTTGTCAGAAATGAATTCTGGGAGCTTTAACCAATTACATATGCTAAGTGAAAGGTGAGGAACACATGTCCTAAGTTCCATCCCATGAAAATCAACAAGCCTATCTTTATATGCATTTTAACATGGGTCTTTTAAACTATTCTTTGAAGGGCACAAACTTTGCCTTAGGAGAAAAATCTGAAAATGGGCTCAAAACTATCTGGATTTTTTAGAGTGCCAATAGGGTGCACTCTACTCATCATTGAGAGATTATTCTTCTTTAGAGTTCTATGATAGTATGGTCAGACATAGGGAATGCCTCAGGGTTTAGCCATGTATGCCCGAGTGCAGGTGGAGAGATCATTATGGGGGCCTCAGATTGATTATCGGATGGCTTGGTAGGAGGTAGAGCAGCTAAGTCACTTGCCATGGGATATGAGGGACCATGTGATAGATGATGGTATGACTGATGATTATGTCAATTGGTTCACTTGGAACCCTTTTTTGAGGTGCATAGATCCATTAGAGTGGGTACCTGGGATTGAGGAGGAGTCAGATGATGACAGTGGGGATGGGGATGGCGGTGGGGGTGGTAGGAGACGGGTTCATCAGGGATGACCATGTCATTGGCCAGCTAGAGCAGGAAGATTTGTGATTCTAGTTATTTTTGTTGCACCCATTCCTCCTAGTGGTGGTGTTGTATAGATGGGGTGTGATCCTACCAGGGGTCGAGGTGTGGATAGGGTTTTGCACTAGGTTGTTGTGGATCCTTTAGCCAAATGGGGCCATCATAGGGTCTGTTATCAGAGATAGGTGGATGTGTAGGAAGTACAAATTTTATTAGGTTAGGCATAGGCTCCTCCTCAAGCTCCTCTATAAGTTATTCCTCAGGCTCCTCTTGTACAGGCTCCTCCCGTACAGGCTCCTTCTTCCTCTACTATGCCATCTTCTTCAGTTTGTCCATCTTCTTGTTCTTTCATTTCATCTTTATCTAATTCATCATCTTCCATTCCATCATCTTCCATTACATATTATTCTACTACTCCTCCATCGACTCCCCCTACATAGGTACCAGCTTAGACTCCTTCTCTAGCCCTAGCCTTAGATGTCAGGTCACTACAGTCTGATATGCTTCAAATGAGACAATGGGTTACTCAGCTAAGTTCAATGATGTAGACCTTTATGGTTGTTATGAGTCAGCATGGTTTACAGACAAGCTCTAGCAAACCTCCTGATAGTGACCGTGGTCTTGATGGTGTTGATGCTATTGGTGGATCTAGGACTTGATTCATACTAATCTAACATATATTCTTTATTTATTGATGTACATGATGACCTCATTTTTTATATCAAGATATTGGACTCTATTCTATTCTCTTGATCAATTGATGTTCTTTATGTTTTGATACTTGGTGATTCTTTGATGGACTTTGATTTCCTAATGTTTCATGATGATGATACCATAGACTTTGATACTCAGTTGATAGATTTACTTTATGTGATGTCATTATGTGTTGGACTTCATTTTTCAGGTGTTTTTCTATGATACGCAGATCTAGATGATTCTATTTCCTATATGCTTTGTTTTATTCTTTTTGGATGCAATTTTTATGATATGGATGCACATGTTCTATTTATTCTTAAATGGTTTTCTTATAAATGACATAGAAATAGGTGAATGGATGTGATATGCATTTAACTGATTCGCGTAATGATTAATGTTATTATATTTGACGCTTTATGGATGCACATGATACCTAAATGCTTTGTATGATGATGTAAAGATTTAATGAATAATGCAATGTAATGGTGTTTATGGATATATGGATGTATTTATTTTGATAATATGGATATGTGTAATGAATATGAATGCAGTGGATTTATGGTATGCAAAATTTGATGCAAAATGTGATGTAATGAATGCATATGGATATTTAATAAATAATGACCCTAAATGTTATATGTGATATAGATGAATGATGTTGATGAATGTAATGCAATGATATATAATGGATGATGTAATTAAATGCCCTATGCTTTTAATGAATGGATTTAGCTAAATGATGTAATGCGTAATGTTTAATGAACTAAATGATATGCACCTAATGATGAATTTATGTCTATCTTAATGAAATGAATTAATGGTTGCAATGAACATTCTCTAAATAATTGTAATTAGAATTGAGCTTAATGGTTAAAAATGAATGATGGCGCCCACCGTGGAGCATTAGGCCTCATAAATTTTTAAATTCGGAGAAGTAAAATTTTTTCTTGCAAATCTTGTTTTACAGGTCTTTCAGCGCTTTTGAGAGTTTCTCCAGTGCTTTCACCAGTTTCTCCAATGCTTTTGAGGTCTAAAATAGCACGTTTACAATAAAATCTTGCACCTTTATGTGGAGTTTTAGTGCTTTCAATTTCTTATGTTTTCTATCTTCATTCTTTCAGTACTTTTACCTTGACTCTCTAGCACATTCAAATTATTCTCCAGCACTTCTAAGATTTTCTTTAACGCCTTTTCTTAGTTTATTAGTGCTTTCAATTTCTGTTCCAGTGCTTTTAAATTTTTTTGCAGCGCGTTTGATTTGTTTAACAACGTGTTTAATCATTTTAATAGCGCTTTCAATAGATTCTACTGCGCATTCAATTAAATTGAGAATTGATAGAATCTAACTAGTGGAAAATGATTTCTCTATGTTTGCAAGATGCTCGGTCATAAAAAATAAAAAAACTAGAGACTAGATTTAATAGCGAAGGGAAAGCTTTGACAAAATAGATTAAGGAGGAGAATATTGCACACATCAAGCTGATTTTGGAGGATTCTCAACAAGAAAATGAGGTATATGAACAATACTTAAAGGTTGTAGAAGCTTATAAATAAAATTTCATCTCATTAAATTGGATTTACTCACCTTAATCAAGTTTTGTTAAAATTTGAAAAATAAGGCTTAAATTCAAGTTTATTCTTATTTTTCTTCATTTTGGCTAGTTGTGATGACTAATTTGTTGGAGGAGAAGTGAATGGAAAGGAACGATCGCCACTAGGTGAGCATAAAAATAGAAAATTCATCAAAAATTCCCCTAGCCTTAGCTAGCTTCGAAATAAGGTAAGCCTAAAACTTGGTCAATTTTTGCTTAAATTGTAGCCTTGTCAATTCCAAAATCTAGTAATTAAAGTAGTCGATTATTGTTTAAGGGATTTGATACTAGGCCTATTCTCTTCACTTTCTAAGTGAATCAAAATTCACAAAATATCAAACTCCTTGATTAAAAGAAAGGCTAAGTAAATCAAGCACTAAATTTGAACAACCCCTTGTTTGTGGAAAAGAGTAGAAATACTCGATTCCCATTAGTTACTGGGTTTGGTAATTGAACCTTGTTAAAAGTGTTTGGGAATTGATAAATAGATAGGGATATGCTCTTCACCTTTTGGTGAATCAAACTCCCAAAACCTATCTCTTTATTCCACTTTATTGGTTTCAAAATGAACATGCTAGATCCATATTGGGCTCGCCTCCCAAGATTTTCCTTAATGAGGCTGATGAGAGGGACAGTCCAAAGTGGGATACAATCACCTTTGTCATGATAATCCAACCCACTATAAAATAAAATACATACATCCTTAATGGGGTGTGTGGCAAAAGGGTGTTAAAAATTTTGAACTTTCTCGAGTAGTCCCTCGGGATTGCGCAAAACTCTGACATACCGGTGGTGGGAAGCCTCCTAATTTTGGAGGATGAAAGTTTAAATATCCATTTTGAATGGAATATTGATTAAATACCTTGTTAACTTAGCAATTACTACCTTATAGAGCCATATTTATGAGCCAAATTGTGAGATAGGTAGATTTCTTGAAGTGTCTTTTTGTGCAAAAACTCATGATAACGTCCTTACAAATTCAAACACTTTTTGTGTAGAGGGTTAAAAAGAAAAAGTGTACTTTTGGTTGTTTTGTTTGAAAAATACATAGAAAGAGTAAGAGAAATCCATTTGAAAGAATCATCTGATATTTTTAAATCTCTCCATAAAAGCAAACAATTACCAAATTGGGGAAAATGATTCGAAATCAAACCTTGTTGGATGCCGGTTTCCACACACTCTCATAGAATCAAATTATCTTTACAAGAAGATGACACTTTCCTTGCCAAAGAGGTCCCCAAATTTGAATCGCAAAGTTATTTCATTAATCATAACCAAGGGGATAGTCTCCCACATCTTTTTGAAGAAAGGATTGATCCAATGGATAGGAACTCTGCATATAACGATTATCTTAATGGAGGAAACAATGATAACATCAACAATTCCAATCAAGGACCTAAAGAGATGATTGAGAATAAGGTAAATAGAGCATCTCAAGATACCAAATTTCTTCAATTCATGGACAAACTAATCAATAGAGATAGGGAAATTTTTTTCCTAAACTTAGCCCAAGTAGGGGTAAAACTTCCGCATGATTATAATTTGGACCAACTTAAGAAAAACCAAGAAGAAGATAATCTGATGAGTGTGATGAGTAAACAATTGAAAATTTTTCAAGCATAGATTGACCTAATGAAGAAGGTGACTGAACTAAATCCATTCTCTATCGAGGCCTTGTTCCCATTTCCTTTTGATAAAAGCTTGGTTATGGCACCTTTTATGATGAATGTAGCCTTTCCTAAGTATGACAAATAAATGAGTAAATCAAACCCACAAGACCACCTTAGAGAGTTCAGCACTCTAAGCATTGAGTTTATATATGATAAAACTTACTTAATGAGACTTTTTCCAAGAAGTTTGGGAGGTCAAGCCATGGAATGGTTCTCCAAACTTCTGCAAGGGATAAAGACTTTCAAGGAATTAGCCTCCAAATTTGTAACCCATTATTCTTATAACACCGAACGTGAGATTACCATGCTCAATTTATGTGATACAAAACAAAGAGATGGTGAATCTTTTCTAGGATTTCTTCAAAGGTGGAGAACTATTTTTGTGAGGTATCCACAAAGCATCCCCAAGAAGGATAAAATGGAGATATTTATGAATGACTTAAATATGGAGATGAACTATAGGATCCAACTTCAATGTCCCCCTACATTTGAAAAACTTATTGAGAATGGGATTAAAATTGAAGATGTGTTGGTTAAGAGGGGAGAAATAAAATTGTTCAAAGACAATAAAACCTATGCCAACACCAATAACAATCATTATGTATCTAATTATAATAATAATAGAGGGGCCAACAATCACAATGATAAACCTAAACTATGGTTGAAAAACAATAACAAAGACCTTGTGAATGATGGAGTTGTGGAAGCACACAACTTAAAGGCTACCCCCTTTAATTTATCTAGTGGAGAAAATTCAACATATAATGTAAATCAAATGAACAAAGCTCCTCTCAATAATACCAATTCCAATAATAACAACAATAATGGCAACAACAACCCCTTTAATAATGCTAATGTCAACAAGCCTAAGCCTTATTTTCCACTTATCAAAAGAGAAAATTCACCTTTCTTGATGAACCATTGGAAAATGCATTAAGGACCTTGGTGGCCAACAAATTTATTACTTTACCCAAATTAAGGCCATCTGAACCCCAAGTTAAGCCGAATTGGTGGAATAATTCTCACCATTGTGAATACCATCATAATAAGGGCCAAAAAACTAATGAATGCATGAAATTGAAACATATTATGCAAGATCTAATCGATGATGGGACTATAAAGGTTGAAGGGCCCCAAAACAATGAAGATCATACAGCCTTCAAAAATCCTTTCCTAAACCATGAAAAGGGTGAGTCATCAAACACCAATCAAAATAATAAAAGAGGTAATGAGAAGGTCAATTTCACTCATACCTATGATAATACCTTCAATACTATAAGTGGGGATGAAAATACCATAAATTTTATTGTGGTAGAAGAGAATCCAAGGGAGGAAACATCTAATGTTGTAACTAAGGGGCAAGCATAAAAAATTATTCTACTTGGAAATGCCCCAAGGATTGTCCTACCAAACCAAACTTCATCTTCATCTTCAAAGCAATATAATTTGGTAGACCAATTATAAAGAACCCCTTCTTAGATCTTTATTCTAGAGTTACTCAATCTCTCACCAACCCATAAGGAGATTCTAGAGAAAGCCTTGGTAGAAACTAATGTGCCTCTAAATCTAGATGTAGACAAATTTCAAAGCATGGTAGGACATTTTGTGGCACCACATTGCCTATCTTTTTTAGAGGAAGATGACATGTCATTAAACCATCTGCAAAACTTACCCTTACATATATAGGTTCTAATTCATAAGCATAGAGTGAAGAGAGTCCTTATTGATGGAGGAGCTGGCCTAAATATTTGTACCCTTAACTTGGTAAAATCATTAAGATTTTCTAAGGAGGCTATTGAACCAAAGAAAAAGATAATCATAAAATCCTATTATTATGAAGAGAGAGCTTCTAAAGGTGTCATAGTACTTCCTATTAGAGTTGGTCTGATGTAGAAAGAGACCATTTGTCAAGTCCTAGATCTAAATCTAACTTACAATATTTTACTAGGGAGGCTGTGGATCCATGAAATGTAGCCTGTGCCTTCGACTTACCATCAATGTCTAAAATTACCTTATATAGGACAAGAAATCATGGTAAGTGGGGACTCAAATCCCTTTCAATATTGTAACAATATGAAGCCTATCAATGACTCCTTAGTCTTGCATAATGCAGAGGGGTCTATTTCCTAAAGGATCTAGCAAGGAAAAACTTCAAAAGATCTCCCATCTTTCAAGGGAAAAGAAAAAGAAGAAAAATAATTGGTTGTTGAAAGTAATCAAAGTCCCACTAACCTAACTACATCGACAAAATGAAAAGAGAAGGTTAGTGAGCAGAGCACTCCTGAGAAATAGAAAGAAGACCCAGCTAGATCTGTTCAAACCTACACCAAAGAGGCTCATTACCAAAAAATGGATCATATGATGAATTTTTTTGAAAAACAATGTCAGATCAAAAAAAGGGTTATAGGTGAATATTATTTATCCATGATGGATCTACCCTTATCTCCCAAATCACATGGAAACCATCTAATCTACCTTATAAGTATAATGATCACTTTGTGAGAGAAAACACCTCTTCATCCATGGATGAAGAAGATAATGAAATCATAAATTGGTTATATAAGGATGATGAATCAAATACCCATGAAAAGTGCATCCAAAATATAAGCATTCCCACACATCAATATGGGAAAGGATTTAAAATCATGTAGAAAATGGGATACAAGGGACAAGGGCCTTTAGGGATAAGGAATGAAGGACTTGTTGAACCTATTGAAATGACATGGAGAGATAGAAAAGAAAAGGCTAGATTAGGGTACCTAGAACAAGAGTGCACTCAAAATAATATCCCTTGATTTATGAACAAATATTACAATTAGGTTCTCAAAGTGATGAGGATTCCAACAATTGGGAATGAGACTCATTATCAAGTGAGTCATGCCAAGATAAAGAAGTGGATGTTATCCACACCTATACTCCTAGAAAAGGAAAAGAACAAGCTTCAAAATCAATCCTCAAGTTCTACTCAAGTGATTTTAGATAATGTCCCAATTCAATAAATTGAAATAAATCAATGGGTAGGAGAACCCTACATACCATCATGGAGACCTACTATGGAAGACTCTAACCCTAGGTTTAATCCACAAGATTTTTACCCAACAGAAACCTTAGAGGATTGTAGTGAGGAAGATTTTGACCGTAGTTCTCTAGAACATCTTGAAGAAGAACATATTATAGATTTAAGTGATCCAATGTTTGAACCTTCAAATGAAGTCATGTTCCTAAACTCCACTAAGCCAAATCAAAATAGTGATCCTTTGACCCTTATCTATCTGGAATTGATCAAATGGGATTCCATTGAACCTACCATCCTTCCTACATTTTTTAATGATAACTTGGTGTCACAATACCTAAATGTAGTTGTACCTTCTTCTACCATGGAATATTAGGAAGAAGTGAAAATGGGGAGTATTCAACCTTTGAGTTCAAAAAAATTTAAAAAAAAATTTAAAAAAATGGAAAGAATTTAATGTTGAAAACCACATTGTGGCAACATTAACTCAAAAAGAAAAAGAAATAAAGAATGTTTCCAATGGTGAAAATACAAAAGAGGCACCGAAGGAAGAAGGTTTGGATACTCTTCCCAAGCACTATGAAGAAAGATCACCTATCCTAATTGAACCAATAGAAAAATTGAATATTGGATTAGAATCAAAGCCAAGAATCATACACCTAGCAACATCTTTATCTAGTAAAGAAAGAAAGGATTTCATCTAATTTTTGAAGGAAAATAAAATCAAATTTTCATCATCGTATGATGATATTCCTAGATTAGATCTGAATTTAATCATGCATCATTTGAACATAAAAGGAGTAAGACTAGTAAAGCAAAAACTAAGAAAGATGCATCCACACATAGCTTTGCTTGTAAAAGTGGAATTAGGAAAATTGTTGAAAGTAGGATTTATAAGAGCCATTGAGTATGCCTAGTGGATTTCAAACATTATGTCTATTTCCAAAGTAGACAAATCTATCAGAATTTTCATGGACTTTAGGGATCTTAATCTTACATGTCCTAAAGATGACTTTCTATTACCAAGCATAGACACCATCATAGATTTGATAGCAGGACATTCAATGTTCTCACTAATGGATGGGTTTGGTGGCTATAATCAACTAAAGATAGCACCCAAAGATCAAGATAAGAAAACATTCACATGTGCATGGGGGACATTTTGTTAGAATGTTATGCCTTTTGGTCTAAAGAATGCTAGAGTGACCTATCAAAGAGCTATGATGACCATATTTCAGGACATGATGCACAAGTTCATGGAGGATTATGTATATGATATACTTGCTAAATCCCACTCAAGGGAAGAACATCTACCCATCTTAGAGAAAATATTTGTAACATTGGAACAATTTAAAGTAAGGTTAAATCCAAAGAAGTGTGCATTTGGTGTTCAATCAAGAAACTTACTAGGATACATTATTTCAACAAAAGGAATAGAGGTAGACATGGCCAAAGTCAAAGCCATCATGGAGATGGGGGCACCTAGAAACATAAGTTAGATGAGATCACTTCAAGGCATAATTAAATCCATCAGGAGGTTTATATCCCAATTAGCAGAAAATTGTCACAATTTCACTCAACTCCTTCACAAGGACACAACTTTCAAATGGTATGAGAAATGTGAAGAAGCCTTCACTTTGTTGAAAAAATATCTAATGAATCCTCCAACTCTGATGCCACCAATAAGAGTCAAGCCCTTAATTCTATACATCTAAGCTATAGAACATTCATTAGGGGCACTTTTGGCTCAAGAGGATGAAGCTGGAGAGGAAAAGGCTATTTACTATATAAGCAGAACATTGGTGAAGTATGAGTTGAATTACACCTTCATTTAAAGATCTTGTTTGGTTGTAGTTTTTGCTTCCCAAAAATTATGCCATTATATGTTATCTCATAAAATTCAACTCATTGCAAAGATTGATCCTCTAAAATATCTTCTTAGCAAAAACAACACTAAATGGAAGATTGGCCAAATGGGTCATGGTGTTGTGTAAATTTGACATAGGATATGTGGACCAAAAGTCTATCAAGGGCCAAGTCATAGTTGATTAATTAGTAGAGTCACCATTACAAGATGAACATCCAATTCAAGTGGAATTCCCAGATTATAAAATTATAAATGTTGAAGCAAAAACATGGCAATTAGATTTTGATGGTTCTTGTACACAACATGGATCAAGAGCAGGCATACTTTTGATTACTCCTCAAGGGTCTACAATTTTGAAATCATACAAATTGCTATTCCCATGTACAAATAATATAGTTGAATGTGAAGCATTGGTCATTGGCATAAAATTGGCATTAGAATGGAAAGTGACATAGCTACAAATCTATGGAGATTCACAACTAGTTTTTGATTAAGGTAACAATAGGTTTTGAAGGGGCCCCAAAACCCTTTAACAAACTTTTGAAAAGATAAGCATGGAAAAAAAGAAAGACAATAAACTATCCCACAAAGGGATAATCCCTAGAAGGGACACTTCCCAGATTTTCAAAAGGCACAATCTCCAAAAACACTAGAAACAAGACAAAAATGAGAAACCCCCAACAAGATAGGGCCAAAAAAGCCTCCAGCAGCAAATTCAGGTCATAGTCTCCAAGAAGCCCTCCAATTCCACCAGCTGACTCTACATAATCTTAATTGATTCTTTCAGATTCATGATTTCCTGGTCCTGAGCCTTGATCTTCTTCCTAGTGTTGGATATTGTTCTAGTACCTAGTCCTAGTTGCTGACTAGATTCAGTCACATCATTTTCAACTTTCACTGTGTCATTTTTGTTACCTTCCAGCACACTACTCAGCATCTTCAAGTTTTCCAAAGTAGCTTTCATTCCAGCATTGGACAAAGTAAGGATATTCTTAAGCATGGCTTCATTATTACTAATCTTGTTATTTATTTGAATCATAGCTTTCTCCAAGACTTTGTTAATTTTTTCCTCCATCTTAGTGGAGTCATCTGAACCTTTATCAAAAACCTCTTCATTTCTTTTATTAAACGAAACATCCTTCCTAAGGTTATCAATGGTGTCCTCCAACATAACATTCCTAGTTTCCAGCCTAATACACCTATTTTTTAGTTCCACAAGGTCATTTTGAACCCATTTGTCAAGATTGTAGCTATAAATAGACTTGTTCTTATCAAGTTGAAGTGTGGTCATAGTAAAAACTCTCTTCACATGGGAATCCCTTTCTCTAAGATCATCCTCTAGGGGGCGGTGATTAATTTTCCTTTCAGAGCTGATCTCACAATCTTCATTTTCTTTATCCTTCCCGGAGATAGGGGATTTAGAGTTAGCAGGGATATCCTCCTCCATAGTCCTAAAATCCTCTATATTGGAATCATCATCTACAATATTAATAGCCTCCTTACTAACCTCCTTTTCATCATCTTGTTCTTGATTTCCCACTCCCTCAACCTCATGATTGCTACCTTCACTAGCAGTTGAGGTCTCTGGATTGTCCTCCCTAATATCATCAGTGTTGTTAGTGTCTTCCTTAGACACTTTGGGAGTCTCCTAGTCAGTCCCAAAAGACCCCTCCACCATGTCAATAATATTTTTTGTGATATCTTTAGGATTCACCATGACCTCTTCCTCAGAAGCTTGAGTGCAGGAGATGGTCATGTCAACATGATCCTTGACAAAATTGATGACATCCATAGTATCCTTCTCTAAAATGACATTGTTCTCATTGTCTTCTTTCATAGTCTCAACTTTATCCATCTCATCCACCACAATCTTCTAATAGTCTTTCATCCCTGAATCATCATTGATAGTCACATTATCCTCTTTCATGCCTGAAGTATCTTTTCCTGAGGATTCCTTCTCAACCTCCTAACCGTCCTTTGACCTAGTTTTCTCAATGATGGTCATAGAGGAGGAAGGGGATTTTTTGTGAGAAGGCATTTTCTTCCTCAGAGAAGAACCAGCAAGGTTCTTCCTCTTTTTGTTGCTGACCTTTAATTCACAACTAGTTATCAATCAGATCAATGATGAATATCAAACTAAAGATGATAAGTTGATACCTTAAAAAAATATGGTTGAGAATCTCAAAAAATACTTCACTCTTATTACATTTGAGCAATTACCAAGAGATAAGAATAAAGTAGTAGATGCAATGGAAAGTTTGGCATCACTTCTCCAAATACCACATCAAAGTGCCAGATATGAATTTCTAGTAGAAGAAGTTGAGAAACCCGCATTTGACCCTACCCATCCTCATACCATTTGTTTGCTAACAGGACATGAATCACCTTGGTATGGAGCCATTTATACTTACTTAAAAGACCAAATCCTACCCATGGACCAAACCAAGAATCAAAAGAAAAGCTTTATTCAATAAGCCTCTCATTATACCTTAATATCTGACATGTTGTATCATAAGATTCTAGGTGGAATGCTTCTAATATGTCTAGAGAAAGAGGAATCAAACGTAGCCTTATGATAAATTCACGAGGGTATTTGTGGGTCACATTCGAATGGTTTAACAATAGCTAAGAAACTTCTTAGGATAGGATATTTTTGGCCTTCAATGGAAAAAGATGCTTGTCACTTTGCAAAAACTTGTCGTAAATGCCAATATCATGGGAACTTGATCCATGTACCTACACAAGAGCTTCATCCTATGACTACACCTTGGCCCTTTTATCAATGGGGTTTGGATTTAATAGGGATGATTTATCCACCATCTTCAAATGGTCATAAATTCATCATTATTGCAACAAAATATTTTACCAAATGGGTGGAAGTTGTACCCTTATCAACTGCCATAGGAAAGTAGATATCCTTGTTCATTCTAAACCACATAATTTGCAGATATGATGTAGCTCATGCCATCATAACAGATAATGCAAAAAATTTCAAAAATAAAGATTTGAAAGAGTTATGTACAAAGTTCCACATGATACATCACTCATCTTCAATATATTACCCCCAAGGTAATGGACAAGCAGAAGCAACAAATAAGGACATCTTAAAAATATTGAAGAGAACTATGGATAATTCAGGTGGAGATTGGCACATTCAAATAAACCCAACTCTTTGGGATTATAGGACAAGCATTAGAATGCCAACATGAGCTACACCATTCTCCTTAATCTTTGGAGTGGAAGAAGTTTTACCTTTGGAGGTAGAAATTCCATCTTTAATGGTCTCATTACATGGTTTGATAAGTGAAGAGGACTATAGAGTTGCTAGGCTACATGAACTAGAATTTTTAGATGAAAAAAAGAAACAAGCCTTCAATCATTTGAAAGTGTATCAGAGTCGGATGTCAAGGACCTATAACAGGCATATCAAATCAAGGACATTTCAAATAGGTGACTTAGTTTTGTGAGAAAATCCAAAGAATCAAGCAGAAAGAGAAAATAAAGGAAAATGGGAAGCAAATTGGTTAGGATCTTTTGTGATCACTTCATCTTTTGGGACAGGCATATAAAAATTAGCTGATTGTGATGGAGAAGAATTACAAGAACCTATTAATAGCATTCACCTAAAAAGGTTCTACACATAAAATAGATGAAAGGGTATAGAGAAAAAAGAGTATCAAAAAGTTAGATGGAAAGCATCCTATTTATTGTATATATTCAAAAGGGATCCTAAAAATACCAAAAACATTGAAAAAGACAAAAGAGAAAACAAATCAAAATGCAGAAAAGATCAAAAAAAGTGGAAAATTGAGCATGAAGGAAGCCAAAAAAATTCAGAAATGACCTGCAAAAAGATGTTGTCTTGGTGAAAACCTAGCAAATAGGCATCTTGATGATATGAAAAAAAAATGGTGGGCTCCATTTTGTGTGCTAATGAAAGCACCTTCATAGGGTTATTATCATCAATAACTCAAATAACAACTAAATTACCACAAATAGCAATCTAATTAAGCAAATAATTGGCAATTTAGAACTCTATGGATCTCTATTTAGGGATGCTAATGAAAAGCTCTCAGAAAGCTTCCATTAGTGACAATCCTAAAATGATAATGAATGATAAAAAATGCTAAAAGTTCAATTCCAAATGAAATTACACCTATTTAGCTCTAAATTTTCCTTTCTAGCTATAAATTGCAAGAGGTTTGATGCTATTCTCAAATTTGTGGATGATTATTGATTGAATTAGGTCTTGCTTTTATAGATTTTTTCAAGGGTAGGGGGTGTGGTTGATTTGATCATGAATGAGTTTGATTTAAGTCCATGGTTCCACCTTTGGAGACCATTTAAATATTTTTTCCTCAAAGCTTGGGACCAAAGGACAAAATGAGCAGACAAGATGCATCCTCCAAGTGAGTGATTGAGATTCGATTTAGGCTTGATCCATGTGAGATCAATCCTTAAATCCTATTGGTTCATGGATTTTCCTCCCATTTGGTGGTTGAGGGAAAATAGGATTTAATTAATTGAATTTAATTAAAATCTTTAGCCATGTGTACCCCTTGAATGGGTTGATTTGATTTAATTTAACTATGTAATTAATTAGATTAATTACACAATTAATTTGATTTATCATATTTTATTTGATTTAAATTGATTTTATGACTTGTTATTTTTAATTGAATTGATTTAAGGCTTGATTTGAATTTTAATTTGATAAAAGCTTGATTTGATTCAATTGCTCTGATTTTTGCCTTGATTGTTCACTTGATCGATCTTGTCTAATTTTAGGTGATTACAATTGACTAATCAACTTAGATTACCAACTGATCTTAGTTGATACTAATGAAAACACTTAATTCTCAAATAGAGATAACATCCTTGTATTGAAATGATATTAGTGAGCTCAAGGCCATGATGTTGGACTTCCAAAAGTAGTCTATTTTAGACAAGTTAGATATGACCCAATAATTGTAGGCCTGAAACATGAAACTTAAAGAAGTTAAGAGGAAACAAGAGTGTGACATGCAATAAGAGGAGATGGCATACCAAACTTATCTTTATGAGAATAAAATGGAGGCACAACAAAGACAAAGGTAGTCTAAGGAGTAAATTACAAAAAATATAGTTGTAGAAGAAGAGAAATAGACAAGGCTCAAGATTTATTAGATGCAAGAATCTAATAACAAAAGGATGCTAGGCATAAATTTTATATATTTAGATAAAGCAATCCTTGTCCATCATAGGAGTCTACTACTATGATTCATCCACTCCTTGTGCAAGAAACCTCACCCACTCAACTTTATATACCTGATACCATTTCACTCTTCAGGGGTGGACCAGTGGTGTGGAATGATGATGGTCCAAATATATCATTTTGGAAGGATAAGAATAAGTAAAATTTGTCATGGGAGGATTTGTAATCTTTTGTTCATAAGCCTTCACCTAGGCTAGAGGGAAAAAAAGATGAGCTATAAGAGGACATTGAGAAAGTCTTACAACAACAAACCTCTATGTAAATAAAGATTGAACAAAAGGAAGAGGATCCAATCCTCTTATTTTATGAGCTTCCCTCTTTTATTAAGGAAAAAGAAGACAACAAAGTTGTTCTTTCCCTTGAGGAAAAAATATTGGATAATGATCCCTTGCAAAAAATCAGAGGGCTTGTTGCAAGAAGAAGAAAAAAATCACTTGATGCAGCGGGAATTCCTCTATGATATGGAAGATGAGAAAGAGGATACCAAGTATATCTCTATCCTTGAGGAAGAATGTGTTGATATGCATGAGATTTACCCTCAACTTATGCATATTATTGTAGCAGAGTAAGAGGAATTTGATGAAGAGGGAAGTTTTTGGGATGAGATATAAATGTTTTTTCTCATCTATAGACATCAATATAACTTTTCCTTAATCAGAATATCATGAGTTGCAGAAACAAGTGGAGATTCACACCATACCATCATCTCTCATGGAGATGGCTCATGAGAAGCATTATGAAGAGGTGAAGTTCATATCTTCACAAAAGGAAGAGGATCCACTTTCAAGATAGTAGGATACAAATATTGCAAAGCACAAAAAAAAGGTCAAGGATGATCTCTTGGACCTAACACCATCACGAGGATGTCCAATAAGGAAACTAGCTCTGTAATAAATATGCAAGTTTCCCTTGGTCATTCTTGTTTCAAATCATGAGGGAGAGTATCACAAGAAGGAGCAAGTTTTTATTTCTTAAAGTTAGAGGGTTCCAATGTTGGATAAATTCTTTATTCTTAGCATTAGGATGGTATTCTAGCAAGTTGTGATATGATTTTCATTCTTGTTTCCTTTCCTATTTTCCACATATGCATGAAAGGATAAAACAACTTGTTAGAAAGGGTAGCTACTTGAAAAATCTAGTTAATTGATTTATCTAAATTTTTCATGTAAAAATTGTACATAGTAGGCTAGATTTTTTATGTTTTCCAAGAAGTGCATGAGAACAAGTTATTTCCCTCCTAGAGATAGAGAATTTTGATGTTTCCCTGGGTTGAAGAGTTTCATATTTCATGTTATTATAAATAATTTTGTGTATTTTTTGCATGTGTGCAAATTGTGTCATTTTTCTGACACTAGTGACTCCATGCCCAATAGATTTATTAAAGGTAACTAATCATATCCTTGACAAGGAAGTATCCACTTTGAGTTTCCAAAATATTGACTATTTTTACCACCATTAGCCCATCTCAAATATTTGATCTAAGAGAATTTTTATGGGCTAAGATCAATGTGTTTTCGATACAAGTGGTATAATTATGTTTTCTACATTAGTTTCAATAGGGGTGTAGAAAATGTTGTGTTTTTCACATCAGATTGACTTGCAGTGGTTGGTGAGAGTTTTTTTGGCTCTCTTTGATATGTTTTTTGGCCACATATTAATTTTGGTTGACTGACTAATCCTGTAAACCCACTTAAGTTAACCAGACTGAGTCCCTTTGTGTCATCTATTCATCATCTCTATCTACTTGGTTACCTATTGTTTTGGTTCCCTCTTAAGATCTTCATTATTTATCGATCATGCATATCTAATCAGATCAATGATTCCAATTCTTGTTTTCTTCTACAATTATTTTAACCTACATGTTCAAGTGAAGAGCACAACCACACCAACTATACAATTAAGGTTTCATTCATCACTGGTTGTGTTTTAATCTTGCATTGGGGAATTTCATGCTATATCCAAATTATCTATTTGCACACCTAGTATTTTTATTAGAAAAATAGTTGTTCTTGGGAGGATCTATTTTTATATCTCTCTGATGGAGGATGGTGAAAATAATGTGTATTTTCTACCCCCTCTTGCATCTATGTAGTTTGTTCACATAAATAATGAGTTTATGTGCAGGTGCACAGTGTTGTAGAAAATGTTGTGTGTTCTACATCAAGGAGACAAGTGGTTTTTTATAAGATATATATTCATTTCTCTCTGACATATTAGGGTGACAATTTTTCTATCTCTTTGATGAGAAAGTTCAATGTAATTTTAGCATAAAATGTTGTGTTTTCGCACCCAATGAGATTTTTTACCAATGACTATGGGATGCTAAGGATGAAAAAAATAATGTCAAACTAATTTTTTGGGCTTGTACACATGAAGCCAATTGATGTCCTCTTGCCTAGTTATTACTTGGAGGGGTATGAGTTTTCTTTTCCAACTACCAAATTCTTTCATTTGTCCATTTTTTATCACTTAATAATCAACATGTACACATAGAAATCATATTTTATTTGATTTTCTTTGACTTGTTGTTTTGTAACCTGGTTGTAGTTAGCTTGGAATTTAAATTTCATTATTGTATTTAGAGTTATGCCATATCTTTAAAAAGAAATATCTTGTACATATTTTGGGTTCTCCTTTTTAGGTTCTTTTACAAAAAAAATTATTTTGTAACTATAACTATGCCTTTCCTTTCATGAATAAAAATCTCTATTTGATAACTTTTCAGATGCGAGAGAATCAAGGCATACAAAGATGCCTCATGAAGACAAAGAAGACAAAGAAGGCATGATGAAGATGAAGAAATTGAATTGTAAATTACTAAAGTCAATAATGGCCTTTGAAGGCTTAGGGAGGAATAAAAGCAATTAAGTTGTAATAGATCATAAAGGGTCTATCAAGGACCTTAGGATCCTAGATGGTAGAATTAGGAAAAAATGATAAAATTGATGTAATTAGATCCTTAGGAGTCTAGAGTGAGTTTAGGAGTGTTTAATATGGTATTAGGGATCTTCTTGGTAAACTGGAGAAGTTATTTTAATGTTTTATTGAATAATTTGTGACTTGGTTGATTCAAATATTTGAATCCCAATGGTCACTAGCATTTAGGAAGAAATTCATTTCTTGCGTGTTTAGGGGTTAAATAGGAAGTTCAACCGATTGGAGAAGGTGAATGGCATTATTAGGAAGGTATTTAAATAATTTTTTGGATCATTGTATGGATATAGGTGTGAAGGAAAATCACTGGTGTACAGACTATGTCCCAAAATCAATAAGAAACTCATATTTGATGCAAGTTTGGTGTTGTCTTAGTATTGTTTCTTGATTGAAATTGTTCATTTAATGATCTAACCTCATAAAGGAACTTGTTTAAATTTTTCTCAATTCATTTTCATATGTTTTTAAGTCCATGTAAGGGACCAATTCATCATATAGGGTTGACTGATTCAAGAAATCAGTGTTTCCTTTATCAAATTTTGATAAACTAATGTAAGGATCATCATTGCATGAATGAATGTAACTTGATTCTCATGGAATGTTGGATCTTAGATATGTTTAATACCAAATCTAAAAAATTTATGTGTATATATTGATGTATTGCTTGGTGATCACCAAGAAGAAGTGTTTGAAGGGTCATTGAAATGGTTGGTTGGGAACAGTAGTGAGATATCTTCTTGAAGGAGTGAATAGTTTGGATTTATGAATGGGGTTGAATGGTATGATATAAAAGGTGGAATATAGGACCTATCCTTAATCCAAATTCCCAAAAGGAAAGTTCCAAATGGATTAATCACAAAGAAGTGATCAATGCACAAATGAATCAAACAATAGAGAATATGAAGAAAGGAGGAAATCCTATAATCTACTATAGAAAGTATGTATTTAAACTCTTAAATGAATATAAGGAAAGTACTAACCTCAAAATAGGGAAAATCTAGAAAATGCTGATTTTTTATGTCTGTGCACAGTTTCAGGAAACTCTACAACTTGCTCCAAACTGGAAATGCCAAGATAGAGAAAACCCAGAAAACTTTTGTCTTTCTGAGGTCAGGTCATCTTTGACCCAGATAGCAAGGAAAAGTCTTACCCTAGGGCACAATCCTACCCTCCACTAGAGCTCATCCCTAACCTGAAACAGCTCTGATAGAAATTTTGTTTGTGGATCTCAGAAGTTCATCGAAAAGGGTATCCAGATCTGAACTTCAATTCACTATCCTATACATGTATCTGCAAGAAAAATGGTTTTTGTTGTTTGGATGGGGGGTTTTCCTTGGTCAAACCCTAGTTTGGAATCAACCTTGAAATATAATTGAAATTGCAATATGTAGAAACAAAGTAAATGGAACTATTTACCTTGCTTATGTTGAAGTCCTGGTGGAGGATTCAAATCCTTGAATCCACAAGTAGGGATGCTCTAAATGAATGTAGGATTTCTCAAATCAAAGGAATTTAGATCTTCAACACCAATCTTGAATGTATCTTTGCATAGGAAGAGGCTTGGATGAATGTGGATGGAGAAATCTTCAAGGGGGCTCCAAAGAGGTTGAATCCTCCAATGGATAACAATGGATCTCCTTGATGAATGCTTGAATTATTGAGGACTTGATTGCTTGAATGCTTGCTTGAGATGAGATGTTCACCTTGAGAGCACTTGATGAATCATGGATGTGAAAATGAGAAGGAAGGCTTCCTTTTATAATGATCTAGGGCACAAACCTCTAGAGGGGCCACATTGGGGAATTAAATTCCAATTAGGCCTTAACCCTTTAGAAATGGACCTACATTAAATGAAATTTAATGGTTTACCATTCCAAAATCCAAAACAGCTGACTTGAAAGAGGGAAAATGAAACTTTCCGAAACCCGACATCCTGAAACTTTCATAAACTAAAAATTGGACCTGGGGTCAGGGATGAGGTAGACTCTTCCCTAGGTTAGGGTCGATGTCATCTTGACCTAGGTTAGGGTTGAGGTCATCCTTGACCCTTCAAGTTGTCATTGACCTAGAAAGTCAAAGTCTCTAGTTTCTCAAAGAAAGTTGGCAGAAAGAGGTTGGAAATAGGGGAGAGAAGTAGAACAAGAGGAAAACTATTAGATCCATGCAAAGACCTAATCAAGGTGCCTGACATGACCCTAGACCACTTACTCAGAGGGCTAAACACTCTTATCATGGAAGTGCTTCCATTTTAAGATGATACATTAAGCCCCCACTTTAGCAATAGTATGGACTTGATGCAAACTCTTGGTAAAGGAGATCATAATGAAAAGATAATCTTATTAAAATAAAAGGGACAAAGAGACCCTTAATCCCCTAGGGACTCAAGTATTCATTACCTCTAGAAAGAGAGATAGAAAGAGGGTGTGATTACCTCACCCAATGAGAACTTATTTCCCATTGTGAACCACACAAGGAAACGACGCAACTGGAAAGATGGAATTGAACCACCTAGTGAATGTGGCTACTCACTAGTCAACCCATCATATATTCATCCTCAAGAATATTCTATTCCATAAGAGCAAAAAAAAACAAAAGAGATCCAGTCTTAAGGACACCTTCAACCTTAAGGGATCAAAAATTTGAAACTAGAGGGATCAAGAGATCCTAAAATATAAATCCATTATTTAAGGATTAGTCACTAATCCAAAAAGGGAGAAAAGTATCTTGAAAAATAATATATGTGTATCGAAAAGTGTGTGTGTGCAATAGGTGAGAAGAGCGTATGCCCCTGCATTAAATTCATTGCTAACACTTTAACAAGAGCAATGGCTTTAATGGAAACATAAAAAACTCTACTAATTACATTTCCACTACAAGAGGCCCCTAGATGAAGACAAATCAAGGGAAATACCACATAAACATATAGAGAACATAGAAGGGATCTACCTACCACGGGGTCAGTATGATCATAAGATAATATATATATGATATTATTACAAATGAATTGACATCATTCCCCAAAGAAAGTAGAACTATAATCACAAAGGAGGAAAGATCACATAAGATATACAAAGAAGGATCTTTTCAAACCATGACCTGGAGACCAAAAAGAATCAGTTCTACCAAGTCGCAAATCCAAGCAGATTACACAAGGAAACATTTATGAACAATAGCATAGGTACAACATAACATGAAACAACATATGGAAGAATAGAGATACATATAAAGGAATTTCACAATAGTTTTGATTCCTTTATCACCTTGCACCAACAAAGCAACAAGGGTCATATAAAAGAATCTAACAACATTTAGAAAACACATCATGGGAGAAGCACAATACTATAGGAAAACACACAACAAAGCTACTATAAAGGACAAGCCAATCAAGTGTGCCACCTACTCTCCCCATCTCATTCTATATCATTTAGGGAAGCTGGGTAACTTGTAAGAGGGACTATGTCCAACATAGTAGGAATGATAGCCAGTTTTGAACAAGGATAATCTTGAGAATCAAAATGTCTGATACTAGGTGTAAGTGTTAATTATGATGAAAGCATATTAGGTAAATCAATGTCAATGTCAATAGTCTCATATTCATCATTAACATCATCAAGAGTATCTTCTTCATCTAGATTAATCAAAATAGGATCTAAGATATGAATAGAATCATCATAATCATGCATCTTAACATCATTATTAGTAACAACATCATGCATATGCTTATCAGAAGAATTTTGAACAGAATTATGAGCTTTAGCTTGAGCATGATGCTTCTTACAACATTTAGTAGCAGATCAATTACATTTTTCTTTACTTGAAATATGTTGAGAACTAGGAGGAACAATTACAAGATCCTTCACAAGTTCTATAGGAGGATTAATAGGATTATCAGTAGTCAGACAATCAATGAGAGGAACTTGATTAACAAATGTAGAAGCCATGGATAAAGGAGGTATGGAAGGAGTAGTAAAAAGACCGCAATTAAGATCCATCAGAGGTGCACTTAATTTGAGAATCTTATGATGCTTATAAGCTTTATATGAATGGAAAAGATTATGAGGTCAAGAAGGACATGAATTAGGTAATGAAGGCCAAAAGAAGTCAAGAGTAGCACAATCCTTGGGCCTAGAAGGTTGATATAAACTATGATTAACCATCTTCACTTCTTCATCATGAATAAATTTAAGACATTTATGGATAGGTGAAGTAGCAGCATGCATGACATTTAACCATGGAAAACCAAGCTTAACCTGAAACTGATCAGAAGTAGGAACAACAACAAAGGTAGTGTTCACAATTTTACCAAAAAGTTCAATTGGCAAGTTAATAGAACCAAACAATGGATAAAGAAAACCATTACAAGTTTGAATCCACACATCAGATATATCATAAGAATCACATTGTAAATTTTTCATAAAAATATTTTCTTCAGTAATAACATTGACTAAGGATGTAGGATCAACAAGACAACCATGAGTAGGTATCTGATAAATCCTAACATAAATATAAAGGGGACCATCAGGAGCTTTAATAGTCTCAGAATCATCAAAGGTAATCAAAAGTTCTCGAGGTCTTTTATTCTTAGGTTGTTGTCGAGGTTTAGGTTGAGTCTTCAACTTAGGCTTAGGTTTAGGTTGAGGTTGAGATTGAACTTAAGGTTGAAGCTGAGGTTGAGGTATAGATTGAACAACATGCTCCACTTGATTAACAATGTGATTAAGATCATCCATCTTTGAATCATACACAATGTCCATAGAAGATGGCTGAGAAATGATATTAGTATCATGCATGGGTAAAGGATTTGTATAGATTTGGAGATTTTGATTCAGAGGAGAGACTAATTTATTCCCACTACCATCAAGATTATCAACATATAAGGCATTGGAATCAATTAAGTCTTGAACCTTATGTTTTAAAGAATAACATTTCTCAGTATCATGACCATTCTGATGATGATATTGACAAAAAGCTTTAGGATTAAAAGATTTAGATGCAATCATAGTAGGTAAAAGAGGTCAAATAGGAGGTAAAGTAATCATATTAGCAGTTAACAACCTATTCATAATAGAATGTAAAGATTCAAAAAGAGGATTAAATATATGATTTAAATGAAAAGTAGTGGTTGCAGAAATGGCATTGTGAGATGCAACACCAACTTGATCAGCAACTGCATTCACTTGTTTGTTTATCTTGACATAGTTGTTAAATTTTTGAAACTTGTTTGGATTAGGAGTAGCATCAATTTTATCAACTAGAATAGGAGCCAATGGAGTGGTGCTCTCAAATTGACTCACTTGTAATTGATAATGATGAAGCACTGCACAAAGTTGTTGAAAAGAGGTAAATTCAGCAAGCAGAATCTTATCTCTAATATCCTTTTGCAAATTTGAAATAAACATACGTTGAATATCAATATCAGGAATAGGATAGGAAATCTAAGCATGTAAATGCTTAAATCTACTAATAAATTTAGTCAATTTTTCCTTAGCACTTTGTTTACAATGCATCAATTCAATCAAAGACACTTGTGCGCCAATGTTGTTTTGAAATTGTTGAATAAAAGCATTGGCAAGTTGTGGAAATGAATCAATAGAATAAGGAGGCAAGGAACAGTACCATTGTAAGGCCTTGTCACGAAAAGTTCTAGAAAACAACTTGGCTAAAATCCTATGGTCATGAGCATAATCACTACCAAGGATTTGAAATGTTTTAACATGAACGAGGTCTCCTTTTCCATTGTAATTGTCAAGACATGGCATATCAACTTGCTGAGGAACAGGAGTATAGATGATATCTCGAGACAAAGGACTTCCCATGTCACATGTAAGAATGATAAACTTGTTTTGAATCTAGGATGAAAGTTGTTGTTGTAAGGATGACACAATTTGAGCCAAATTGATGATTGTTGAATCATTAGAGGAAATATGAGTAGGAACATTAGAAACACTAGGTAAAGTGTAAGAATCTACAGGAATAGAAGACACAACTAGAGGAACACTTGGAACTACAGTTGGAAGAGGATTGGAATAAGTAAAAGGAACATTATGATAAGAAGATTGTGATGAATGAAGGGACACATGAGGAACACTCATAGGAAAAGAGGGAACTATCATAGTCACCAAAGGAGTATAGGTAGGAATACTAGGTAAAGGAACATAAGAAGGTTCTCTACTAGTGACAGGAGGAATCAACCCTAACTCTTGAGCTTCTTGAGCTAAAGGTTTAACATTTGAATGTACAAGATGAATAATACCATGCAAAAGGTTAACACCTTGATCACTATCATGAAGGACTTTCTTAAGAGCCTCTATAGCTTGAATAGAATCTTGATTATGGTTTTCTTGAAGATGCCAATTACCCATTTTAACAAGTTCAGTTGAAATTTTTGGGACTTGTTTAGGAGGAACTCTTAAAGAATCATCCTCATCATGAGATAAGTGAGAATATTTTTTCTCCATAATAGGATTGGAATCATGAAGAATCAAATTATCATCCAGGATCCTAAGGAAAGGAGAGGAAGACTTGGGATCAAAGGCACCCATGATTCTATGACTTCATCTAACCAGAATGTTATAAGTAGGACTAAAGGTAGTAAATCTCATATACCAATGCAATGCAAATGAACTAAACTAACACAAAATATTTTGATTTTATATGAGATGAAAACACATAAAAGAAATCTAATACATGCAAGATCTAACACCATAAAATACAATAGGGCATCTAATTCCACAAAAGAAAAGGGGTAAGTATGTCGGGTTCACCAAAATGAATAGGGTGAAAATGTGAATGGGGTTGAATGGTATGATATAAAAGGGGGAATATAGTACCTATCCTTAATCCAAATTCCCAAAAGGAAAAATCCAAATGGATTAATCACAAAGAAGTGATCAATGCACAAATGAATCATACAATAGAGAATATGAAGAAAGGAGGAAATCCTATAATCTACTATAGAAAGTATGTATTGAAAAGCTTAAATGAATAGAAGGCAAGTACTAACCTCAAAATAGGGCAAATCTAGAAAATGCTGATTTCTGATGTCTGTGCACATTTTCAAGAAATTCTACAACCTACTCCAGATTGGAAATGTCAAGATAGAGAAAACCAAAAAAAAAAAAATTCTTTCTGAGGTCAGGTCATCTTTGACCTAGATAGCGGGGCAAAGTCTTACCCCGGGGCATAATCCTACCCCCCACTAAAGGTTTTCCCTGACTTGAAATAGCTCCAATGGAAATTTTGTTCGTGAATCTCAAAAGTTCACTAAAAAGGGTATCTAGATCTGAATTTCAATTCACTATCCTGTACCTGTATCTGCAAGAAAAATGGTTTTTGTTGTTTGGATGGGGGGTTTGCCTTGGTCAAACCCTAGCTTGGAATCAACCTTGAAATATAATTGAAATTGTAGTATGTATAAACAAAGTAAATGGAACTATTCACCTTCTTATGTTGAAGTCCTTGTGGAGGATTTGAATACTTTAATCCACAAGTAAGGATGCTCCAAATGAATGTAGGATGTCTCAAATCATTGGCATTGAGATCTTCAACCCCAATCTTGAATGTATCTTTACATAGGAAGAGGCTTGGATGAATGTGAATGGAGAAATCTTCAAGAGGAATCCAAAGAGATTGAATCCTTCAATGTCTAACAATGGATCTCCTTGATGAATGCTTGAATGCTTGAGGACTTGATTTCTTGAATGCTTTCTTGAGATGAGATGTTCACCTTGAGAGCACTTGATAAATCATGGATGTGAAAATGAGACAGGAAGGCTTCCTTTTATAGTGATCTAGGGTACAAACCTCTAGAGGGGCCACATTAGGGAATTAAATTCCAATTAGGCCTTAACCCTTTAGAAATGGACCTAGATTAAATGCAATTTAAGGGTTTACCATTCTGAAATCTGAAACAACCAACCCAGAAGTGGGAAAATGAAACTTTTCAAAACCCAACATCCTGAAACTTCCAAAAATTGAAATTTGGACCTAGGGTTAGGGATGAGGTCATCCTTGACCCTTCAAGTCATCATTGACCCAAAAAGTCAAAGTCTCCAGTTTCTTAGAGAAAGTTCCCAAAAAGAGGTTGGAAACAAGGGGAGAGAAGCAAAATAGGGGGAAACTGCCAGATCCATGCAAAGACCTAATCAAGGCACTTGACATGACCCTAGACCACTTACTCAAAGGTCTAAATGCTCTTATCATGAAAGTGCTTCCATTTTAAGATGACACAAGGAGATATCCTTTTTATGTTTTATGATGTCTAGATACACCCTACCTTTTGTGGATCCACCCTTGGTTGATCCTAGAAAGGAGTGGAAGGTATTTTATTGAAAGGAAATAGTTTTGAGGGTTGTTTGGGAGAAAATTGGGGCTTTTATACTTGGAAGCATCCAAGTCCCAAATTGGTGGCATATTTGGTGGTTTGGAGACATATATGCAGAATTTCTAAAGTCCTAGAGTTAGGGAGTAAAAATAATTAGTATCTCCTTTGTAAATTGGCCTCTTTTTGTGTATGTTTATAGGTGTTAGGAATAGTCCCAAGAGAGAATTGAGAGGGGGGGGGGGTGAATCAATTATCTACAAGATTCAATTCTGTATCCAATTTAAGTATGTAAGAACATTAAGCATATACATAATGATATAACACTTAACACAACACCACAATTTTGGCTACGAGGAAACCCAAATAGGTAAAAACTATGGTGGGAATTAGCACCCACTATAAACTGCACTAGAATATAATGATCCTTGTTAGAAGATCTTACAACCCTTTTAGGAGTTGATCTTTACAATGCATGAAGTACAGTGACCTAGTTAAGGGTCGGACCCTGTTAGGAGTCTTTTACAAATAACCTTGTTAGAGGTGAGCACACACTCTTTGAGAGCACACTACTCAAATGGTGAAGGCTACAACCTTCTGCATAAAAGATACACACTATATCTAGATCTTAGTGAACTTTAAAGTATACTTGTTTTCTTGATCAGTTCCAATCATTTTCATATACTCTCTTCTTCTTCACATAGATCTTTAACTGATGATTGACTGTCTCAGTACATTCACATCTTCTTCTCTACTCTCTCAATCACACTTGGCAATCATAATTGACTGTCTATAAGTATCTTCCTCCAAATGATATAATAAAGTTAGCCTGTTAGAACCTTCTTGAAATCATATCTCTCCAACAACATCTCCAATGGCTATACTAAGCACACAACACAAAATGGGACCACCCAACCCAATATGAGTAGATGCATCACTTCACACAATCGGCTCCACCAAATTAACTGAAACTTTACTCTCATGCTGAATTAAATTATGCACTCTTAACCAAAAATTCTTAACTCATCGACAAACATGAAACCAAATGCGCATACCATAATGATAGGTGCAACTAAAGAAACAATATAAATAATGTCGGCTCCATAAGACAATCTCAAAAAATTGTAACTATCAACTTGAAACATCATAGCTCAACCTATACTGCACAACTAACTCTATGTCCATGAACATAGCTTCACACACATGTCTACAACACAAATATAAATTTGCAAGGCTCCATCATAACCATACTGATAATCACATATAGAACTCTTCCTATGACACTGTCAGGAACACTATTGATATAAATAACTGCACACCTGTCTGTACTTAGAATTAACTTTTGTGTCTATGATATCATGTTGATAACATATACATACAACATATGCTCAAGGATTACTAAATAGAACTACAATTCATGATGTTTACCATATTTTTTCATCAATGATAAACATACAGTTAATACTGGCATGTTGGAAAATCTCCAACAATCTCCCCCTTTGGCATTGATGGCAACATATGGAATGAAAAACACCACCAATCCAAATGTACAATTATTTTATAACATTCTCCATTTCTTAAACAAAATCTCTCCCAAGGATGAATCCTCCATCTACTACTGAATTCTCTAAATATCAACTGCTATAGCTCTGCGTACTCATCTTTCCTTACTTGATACTCCTCAACTATATATCTACTTCCTATATACTCCCCCTTACTAGATTGAAACAATTGTCTTGTTTTTTCATGACTATATACTCCCCCTTTGACATCAATGGAAAAGGGTGCCAAAACAAATAAGCACAGGTACTACTCCTGAAGTAGAGTATTCAACCATTCATCAGTCACTGTGGACTGGTACACTACCACAAACTCTAATTAGATCCAAGGAAGGGAATTACTCCCAGCTTCTCCCTGAGATACTCAAAAGTATCCTTTGATAAAGGCTTTCTAAAAATGTAAGCTAGTTGTTCTTTTGTACTCACATAGTCCAACTTTACTTCTTTCTTTGCAACTTTCTCTCTTAGGAAGTGATATTTTATTTCAATGTGTTTTGTCTTTGCATGTATCGTAGGGTTCTTTGACATATTGAAAGTGCTAGTGTTGTCACAATGAATAAAAATAGGGTAATCAATTTGAATTCCAAAATCCTTTATCATCTGCTTGATCCACACAATTGTAAAACAATTTAATTTTTCTTCTACATACTCTTCTTCTACTATGGATTGAGAAATACAATTTAGCTTCTTGCTTTTCCAAGTGACTAGTCTATCTCCAAGAAATACTGCTCCTCCTGAGGTGCTCTTTCTATCATCAATGCAACCTTCCCAATCTACATCTATATACACATGAAGTTCTACATTCTCTGAATTAGGATACCATAAACCATACTCTATAGTTCCTCTCAAATATTTGGATATCCTTTTTGCTACCATTAGATGACTTTGTTTAGGTTCTGCTGCAAATCTTCCAACAATACCAACTACATTAGAAATATCTAGTCTAGATTGAGTAAGATATATGATTTTAGCAATCATAGACTTATATAAGGTCTTTTCTACTGTTGTAGAATCATCATATTTTGAAAGCTTACTTCCTATTATCATAGGGGTACTTATGTTGGATATAGCTAATGCATGGGTGGTGATTAAGACATTTAATATGTTTAATCACTACGTTACTAAATAGGCACTCATACTATTTTTATTTGTGTTTTGTCACTGATGTCAACATATGCTTGTATGAAGGAACTAGACTAGTAATCATAATGTACAGATGTTTCATATGATGTGAAGTTAGATGAGAGTTCAAGTGGATGTTTTGATCTTATATCTGAGATCACATCATTAATGGATGCATATTAAGGAAGATACAACTATTTTGGTAAAGACTGGTCACTGGACTATGACAGTGAGAATTGACAGAGTTAGTCTATGAGTTTTTGATATAGATATCAAAGGGATTGGATTCAAGGTATGCGATCTTGAAGGATGATAGAAGAGGTAATGATGGATGTTCATTGGTTATCACAAGGTATGAAATGATTGGTGATGTCATCTATGATGCGTTCTCTCATGATGGCTTATTCTCAAGTCGACTTAGGAAATGAAGCGTGTGTTTTATTTGACAATCATAATTCAAGGATGTGAGTCCTAAATTGTTGTAATATAATCATTGTAAACTTGTTTTAGATACCATGTGTATCTTAGCAAGGGCTTATGTAATTATTTTTAATTAGGAAAGCCTTATGAGATGACCTAATCTTGATAAAAAGTAATAAGGTATAAATGTAAGGTCTTTTCTTTGGAAAAGACATGGATGGATATATGTGATAGAAGAAGGTTGCAAAATTGTGTCTGTTATATGTAGAGTAGAGGATTGTTGGTGGACTTCATTGGAACTAATCAAGAAAAGATATTTGTTGAAAAATAGTTCAAAAGATTGTGTATTTATTCATATACACTTGTTACGAACTAGTGAGTTCAGAAGGTGGACTTAACCTTCTTGGGGCAGTGAGCCCCCTTTTGTTCTTGACTCCTAACAGGGTATGTCCTCTAATAAGGACTGTGTACTGTAATGTTGTAACAAGCTCCTAACAGGGCTATATCTTCTAACAAGGATTACCATACCCTCAGTACATCATTAGTGGGTGTTAATTCCCACTAGAGTTTTTACCTTTAATAGGGTTTCCCCATAACCAAAATATTGTGTTGTTGTGTTGGTGTTCATTGGATCTAATATTGATAAGCTTCAAGTTTCAAGTTTAATATTCTTTCATACAACTGATTCACCCACCCTCTCAGTTGTATTGTGGACTGTTAATCCTAACAATTGGTATCAGAGTTGGTTGTCCTTGAAGAGAAAGCTTAATAGCTTGAGGTGATCTTGGAAAATGGCATTCTATAGGAAGGATAGTCCTAAGTTTGATCCTGAAAACTTTGATAGTTGGTAAAACAAGATGTGAACACATTTTCTATGCTTGGGCATAGACTACTGGATGATTGTGAAAAAGAAGGAAACTTTGAAGGCTGAGAATGACTTAGGGTCAGCTACCGATGATGAAAAGAAACTATTTTCATGCAATATGGTCACAAGAGAAGCATTGATCAACACACTATCTAAGGGTGAGTTTACTAAAATTAAAGATCTAGATTTGGCACATGATATTTGGAACAGACTGGAGGTACTCTATGAAGGAGACAAATATACCAAACAAGCAAAGTTACAAAATTGGAAGACAAAGATGGAAAAGCTGCAAATGAATGAAGATGAAAGAATTAGAGCCTATGTTCAAAGGGTTACAAAAGTTGTAGTTGGAATCAAAAATTATGGAGGTACTTATAATGAAGAAGAAGTCATTGCAAAGATTCTCAGATCTCTAACTCCTACTTACAAATTCAAGGCAATGTCTATTCAAGAAACTATACCCCTGACTCCTAACTTTAGCAGACAGATGTTGATCACAAAGTTAACCACTTTTTAAGCTGTGGAATTGGGAGAAGCTGCTCCTAAATTTGAATATACTTTTAGGGCATTTGCACACAAGAAAGCATCTACACTTCCAAGCACAAGGAAAAAATATCTAAGAGAAGAGCTTGGTGAGTATGTTGAGGAATGGGAAAAGATAATAGAAGAAGAAAAGAATATGGGAGAACTTGTTGCACTAATCTCCAGAAGAGAGAAAAGAGGTAAGGGCAAATTTGAAGGCAAATTACCTTTGAAATTTTTTTCATGCAATAAGAAAGGTCATTTTGCATCTAGATGTCCTACAAGAATTCCTAAATATAAACCTGACTATGCGAATATTAGAAGAGATAAAGAATTTTATTATGCTAGTGAAGGAATCTTTGATGATGATGATGATTTAGACAATGAAGAGATTGGATTTGTTGCTATTAAAGATGAACCTATTCATGAGGAAAAATCCTTAGTATCTCATGTTGACAAGAAAAATAAATGGATAATTGACAGTGGATGTTCTCATCACATGACTTGTGATAAGAATAAATTTGTTAAATTAGTAAATTATGATGAAGGTGTTGTAAGGTTTGGGGATAATCTCCCAAAATCCATCATAGGAGTAGGATCCATCACTTTGGATGGAAAGGCCAATATAGAAAATGTACTACTTGTTGAAGGACTGAAACACAATTTGTTGAGTGTTGGGCAGTTAATGGATAAAAACTTTCAGTTGAGTTTTGTTGATGGTAAGTGCTCTATCAGAAGCAAGGAAGGAAAACTGGTTTCTACCAGATCAAGATCTAGAGGTAATGTATTTGAACTAAACACATTTGGAGCCTCTTTTTTTTTGTAAAGGTAGATGATAGCTGGTTATGGCATAGAAGATTTTGTCATGTTAACTTTGATAATATTGTGAAAGCAAGCATGGCCAATGTAGTAAGAGATCTGTCAAAGATTGTGAAACCTTCTAACACCGTATGTAGAGAATGTGTTATGGGAAAGAAAACTAAAAATGGTCATAAAAGAAAAACATTCACATTAAAAGGGAAGTTGGATCTGGTACATACAGATCCATGTGGGCCCATAAGAACAAAGTCATACTACGGTGAAAGATATCAGGCAAAACCCAAAGAGACTCATCTAGCTACTGTGAAAAGGATACTGAGGTATCTCAGAGGAACCATAGACTATGGTTTATGGTATGAGATAAATGATATCTTTGAACTTCATGCTTATACTAATGTTGATTGGGTAGGAAATATTGATGACAGAAAAATTACAAGTGGTGGTGCATTTTTCCTTGAGAAAAAGTTGGTTTCTTGGCTAAGTAAGAAACAAGATTGTATAGCACAATCTACTGCTGAATCAGAATATGTTGCCACTTCTATAAATTGCACTCAAATTTTTTGGATGAAACAAATGTTGATGGACATTAGAATAAATTTTAATGAGCCTTTGGTTATCCATTGCAATAACACAAGTACAGTAAACATGTCAAAGAATCTGGTAATGCACTCTAAAACTAAACACATTTCTATCAAGTATCACTTCTTAAGAGACAATGTGGCAAAAAAAGAAATCAAGCTTGAATATATTAGTAAAAAAGAGCATATTGCAAACATATTTACAAATCCACTACCGAAAGACACCTTTGAATATCTTAGAGGTATGTTAGGGGTTCAGGCCCCTCCTAGTCAGAACTAAATGATGCAGAGATGCATCAGTCCAGAAGTGCTTAGAGCCTCATCATTTTCTAGACTGGATGTAGGGATCTACTCCTCAGGGGGAGTGATCATGGAAAAAAGTTTATCTGTGAAGGTAGTTGGCACCCTTTTCCATTGTTGTCAAAGGGGGAGTAATGTTATGAGAAAATCCTCACTATTTGGGGAGGTTGTTTAGTTGAAGGACTTTTGGGTTGATACAACTTTGGGATAAGATTTTCCCATATGTTGACATCAATGCCAAAGGGGGAGATTGTTGGATATTGCTAATGCATGGGAAATGATTAAGACATTTAATATGTTTAATCACTACATTACTAAATAGGCACTCATACTGTTGTCATTTGTGTTTTGTCACTGATGTCAACATATGCTTGTATGAAGGAACCAGACTGGTAATGGTAATCACAGTGTATGGATGTTTCATATGCTGTAAAGTCAGATGAGATTTCAAGTAGATGTTGTGATCTTATATCTGAGATTGCATCATTAATGGATGCATATTAAGTAAGATACAACTATTTTGGTAAAGACTGGTCACTGGACTATAACAGTGAGATTTGACAGAGTTAGTCTCTGAGTTTTTGATATAGATATTAGAGGGATTGGATTCAAGGTATGCGATCTTGAAGGATGATAGAAGAGGTACTAATGGATGTTCATTGGTTATAGAAAGGTATGGAATGATTGGTGACATCATCTGTGATGTGTGCTCTGGCGATGGCTTATTCTGAAGCTGACTCAAGAAATGAAGCATGTGTTTTATTTGACAAGCATAATTCAAGGATGTCGGTCCTAAATTGTTGTAATATAATCATTGTAAACTTGTTTTAGATATTGTGTGTATCTTAGCAAAGGCTTATGTAATTATTTGTAATTAGGAAAGCCTTATTGGCCGACTTGATCTTGGTAAAAATTAATAAGGTATAAATGTAAGGTCTTTTCTTTGGAAGAGACATGGATGGATATATGTGATAGAAGAAGGTTGTGAACTTGTGTCTATTGTATGTAGAGTAGAGGATTGTTGGTGGAATTCATTGGAACTGATCAAGCAAAGATAGTTGTTGAAAAATAGTTCAAAAGATTATGTATTTCTTCATATACACTTGTTGCAAACTAGTGAGTTTAGAAGGTGGACTTAACCTTCTTTGGGTAGTGAGCCCCCTTTTGTTCTTGACTCCTAACAGGGTATGTCCTCTAACAAGGACTGTGTACTATAATTTTGTAACAAGCTCCTAATATAGCTATATCTTCTAACAAGGATTACTATACTCTCAGTACATCATTAGTGGGTGCTAATTCCCATTGGGGTTTTTACCTTTAACAGGGTTTCCCCGTAACCAAAATATTGTGTTGTTGTGTTGGTGTTCATTGGATCTGATATTGATAAGATTGAAGTTTAAAGTTTAATATTCTTTCATACAACTGATTCACCCCCCTCTCAGTTGTATTATGCACTGTTAATCCTAACAACTTATTGGCTTGTGAATAAGATAAAATATGGTCGGGGTCCTAGAACAATGGCTTGCACATAAAAGAGACCCCAAAACCAATATTGTATATATACATGGAATTGTTTTGATATGGAAAGTAAATGTAGATGATTAATGTTGAAATGAAGAAATAAAAGTACTCACCTCTGAAAAAACTTGTTGAAAACCCTGTCAAACAATCTTAGAAATTGTTGATTTCCAAATTGTTGAACTGAAACTACGAGATCTCTAAAACCTAGAAATATTTTTTTTTTTTTAGGGAATTCATCCTTGACCTAGATAGTGGGACAAAGTCTTACCTCTGGGTAGGATCCTACCCCTCATTGAAGGTCTTCCTTGACCCAACTGCTCTAATGAAAATTTTGTTCATGGATCCCAAAAGTTCAGCGAAAAGGGTATCCAAATCTACACTTTAATTCACCATCATGTACCTATACCTGCAAGAAAAATGGTTTTGTTGTTTGGATGAGGGGTTTGCCTTATTTGAACCTTGGTTTGGAATCAACCTTAATAATGAAATTGAAATAAAGAATGCTAGCAAGTAGTAGAAGTAGATCTAACAATGAAGCTATGAAATTCAATAGATATGAAATTGTATTTGAAATGTAAACAAGTATATTGATATCAAAGCTTGGACATAACATTAACAAATGTAAATCTAAAATTTCATGATTGTATGCCTAGAATCCACCTTGAGAGAAGAATGAATTGATCTTGAAGATGAGAAAAGGATCTTGAAGGAAGATCACACCACCATGATGGATAGATCTAGGGTTTGAATGATGAATCTTGAATGCTTGAACCAAATCCCTTCAAGGGCTTGAATGCTTGAATCCTTGATCTTCAAAGGAGAACTTGAATGGAGAAGAGGCCTTGAATGCTTCCTTGAAAATCCTTGATATAATTATTGCTTGATCTTGCTTGAGAAAACCTTGAGCGCTTGATTTCATAACTTGTGGATGGAGAAAATGAGAGAGGAAGGCTTCCTTTTATAGTGATCTAGGGCACAAACTTTTAGAGAGGCCGACATTGGATAATTAAATCCAAATTAACCTTAACCCCTAGAAATGGACCTAGATTAAATTAAATTTAAGGATTTACCATTCTAAAACCCGAAATGGCCGACCCAGAAGTGGGAAAATAAAAAACTTTCTGAAGCCCAACATCCCGTGACTCCCAGAATCTAAAAATATGACCTGGGGTTAGGGACAAGGTAGATTCTACCCTAGGTCAAGTTCAAGGTCATCCCTAACCTAGGTCAAGGTCTAGGTTGTCCTTGACCTTGCCAGGTCATCTTTGACTCCGTCAATCAAAAACTCCAGATTCTCAGAGAAAACTATCAAAAAAAGGTTGGGAATAAAGTGGAGAGAAGAAGAACAAGGGGGAAATAGCTAGATACATGAAAAGACCAAATCAAGGCACTTAACATGACCCTAGACCACTCACTCAAAGGGATAAACTCTCTTAACATGGAATTTCTTCCATTTTAAGATGATACATTAAGCCCCCACTTTAGCAAGAGTATGGACTCAATGCAAAATCTTGGTAAAGGAGAAGAAAGAAGAGATGCAAGTGGATTCCAACAAGATAAAATAACACTTAGCTAAGGACACAAGCCCTTAGGCTAAGGATTCTAACTCAACATACATGCGCAAGGGTGTGAAAACAAAAAGAAAACTGAAACAACACAAAAGAGGGGTTAGAACTAAAATAAACCCAAATCAACTAGCATAAGAAACCTTGCAAAGAAATATTTCTCATACTAATATCATATTTGGAAAGCTATCATAAAAGAATAAATGATTATATAAGAAAGACAAGATCAACACTATAAATAACATAGCTTCATGATCTAGTCCTACTAGCATGAAAGCGAAAAGAAAGAAAATAGAAAGTGATTACCTCACCTAGGTTGATGCCCATCTTACCGTGAATCACCTTGGAGGGAGAGCCAAACAGGTAGCAAGACCCAATAGCTCACCCATAAACTATGCCTACAATTGTAATGCATCTTCTGACAGCTTCTGGAATACCCATAGATCCACCTTCTTGTATCACTATGAATATGAAATGCATGTCTCCTCAGGATTTAGCAACTTAATGTTAGGAATAGTCCCAAGAGATAACTGAGAGGGGGGAGGGTGAATCATTTATCTACAAGTTTCAATTCTTTATCAAATTAAGTATACTTAAACATAAAGCATAAACACAATGAAAGAACACTTGAACACAACACCAATATTTTGGTTATGGGGAAACCCAAATAGGTAAAAACCCCAGTGGGACTTGATGCCCACTAATATTCTATACTAGTGTATAATGATCCTTGCTAGAAGATCTTTTACCCTGTTAGGAGCAGCTTTACAATATATTAAGTATAGTAGACTTGGTTAAGGGTTGGACCCTATTAGGAGTCTTTTATAATTTTCCCTATTAGTGGAGAGGATGCATTGTCTGAGAGCTCACTACTCAAATGGGCAAAGGCTACAACCTTTTGAATAACAGATATACACTATATCTAGATTTTGGTGAACTACACTTTGACTTGCTGTCTAGATCAGTTCTAATGAATAGAACAAGTACTCTACTTGGTCACATAGACCTTCTTCTGAGGTTCCACCACTCACACACTCTTCTCTACTTTTCTTCATCAACCATGAACCATACTTCAGCAATCACAAATGACTACCTATAAATATCTTTTCTCCAAGTGATATAATCAAGTCAATCTATTAGAACCACCTTGAAATCATATTAGAGAAACCATAATAAACTCCAACAAACATTATGTCGACTCTTATTATGCATGCAACTCATTCTAGGACCTATTTAATAAAATAATTGTAGACGCATGCTACACACTGTCGGCTCTACCAAAACAACTGAAACTTTATCTGTAAGCTGAATTAACTCATGTGCTCTTAACCAAACATCAATAATACTTCTCCAAGCTTAACTCCAAGGGTGTATACCCTCAAGATAGGCACAAATCAAGAACCAATAAAATCTCTATTAACTGTTCTGAACAAACATAGGAAACTACTACTGGCAAATAGCGACTATATAACTTCCCTTGTGTTCATCACCAGACTATGCATCCATGAACTTAACATCACTAACATGTCTTCAACATAAATCCAAGGGTGCATGCCCATAGGATAACTGTATGGACAACCATACATAGAACACTATTTGTTACTCTATCAGGAACACTGCTAACACCAACTGCAATATAACTATCCATGCTAATAGTTAACCTCTACACCCATGATATCATGCTAATATCATGTCCATGCTACATATACTAAAATCTTACTATATAAGACTTCCATGCATGCTACTTTCCATATGTTGCCATCAATGACAAACATATAGTCAGTACTAGCCTACTAGAAAATCTCCAACACTTATGTGTGTTACCTTTGAAATATTTAGCATATTTTGAAATTGAAAATGTGTGTCCACTCAGGATTTAGCAACTTATGTGTGTTACCTTCTATGATTTAGCATATTTGAAATTGAAATTGTGTGTCTCTTTAGGATTTAGAAACTTATGTGCATTACCTTTCAAGATTTAGCATATAAATAAATTAAAAAACTATAGTACAAGGGAGACCCTATATATGCCCCCCTCCTTATCATGGTCATGTACTAGACAAGATAAGGAAAAGGAAGAGGATACCTACTTCACAATACAAGGAGATATCCTATTTAACAATAATGTACACCACATCTTTAGCAAGGGATATTGACCCCTACATCCAAGAGTATAGATAATCATGAAAAGGATATGTCACTTATGGAAAAAGGATCCCCAATGAAAGAGATCTTATCAACAAGACCCCCACCATAGAGGAGTCCTTTTAGATAAATAGCATCTTTCAAAGGTGGGAACAAAGATTCAATCATCAAGCCTCTCTACAAAGAAGAGGAAAAGGAATATTTGGAATGAGGGAAACAACTCTAACACTATAGAAAGGGTAAAATTTTATAATGAACATAATTTGCAACATAGAAAAGAGCTGATGACCTAGGACAAAAACCTCTCATAAAAAGGTTATCCATAGTCAAAGTATCTGTCAATATGATGAAATAATATTGCAATATAAACAAATACCACTAAGCTAAGGAAAGTAGTTCCCTAGACAAAGAGAAAGAAGGAAGAACCTTTCCCCCCCAGAGATAGAGACAAGGGATACCTTTGCAAGACAAAAGTCTTAGAAGAGATATCTTGAATAATACAAAAGAGAAATGGATGAAAATATATCATAATACAAACCATCGAGATAAATGAAAGAATAACCAATTAAGCTCAAACAAAGGTCATCTCTATGTGAAATCAGTTTAAAACCAAGATCGGCTCTAAGAAGAGAATGAACTCATTGTTACATGATTTTATTTCATAAATGTGATGCATGTATGAATGTTGTTGTAAATATTTGTAAATGCATAATTTGATGTAAATTTAATTATGTAAATGTAAATGTTAAATATCCACTAGGCATGCCAAGTGTGTAATGTGATGTGTACTTTTTGTGAGGTGTCACTTGACACTTGTGTAGTGTGTTGGCATGCCTTAGTGTAATTTGGACCCTACCTTACTCTTTAGGTTATCTTGTGTATCCCTAGGCCTGGTTAGTGGTCTAGGAAAGGTTTATGTCATCATGGTTCCATTTTCGGATGTAAACTTTACTAGGGTTTTTTAATGGTTATATGGAGCCCTATGATGTAGTTAAGGTTGGTTTTTAGTGCCCCAAGGCATTGGCATGGGTTAGGGGACCAATTTTTACCCTTTTCACTTCCCCAAGCTTTCATATTGCCTCTCTAAGTGGGCCATCTTTGGTAATGATGAATTTGGGAATGTCTTCTAGGTCTTCACAAGTTCCTTGAAAACAACTTTGGTAGACTCCAAGCTTCAATGATCTCATCAACACAAACTCTTTGCAACATAAACCTATAAAATAATTATTTCTCACATGATCATGGAGGCTCACCTCCCAGCCTAGTCCATTTCATGGCCACCCCCTAGCTAGGGGAAACAAGAATGGATGGGATACAAACAATCAACACTTAAAACAAACAACAAGGAACATAGACATTACAAATTTCACTCCCAATCCCAAGCTTGCACAAAGGATCATCATTAGACCCATAAATGGGTGAAGGTAGAAACTTCTCATGTGGAGATGCCATACTCATACAAAACAATTAATTCAATTCATTCTTACATGCCTTCACAAGGCTCCTTCCCAACATACCAACTCATCTCAAGAGCATCAAACACATCCCTTATGGCCCCCAAACTAAAACATAAGTAGGCCTGAAGGATGCCCATACATCCAAGCTCTCAAACACATGGATTTCCCAACTAAGCCCTTCACCCCAAGACATTCTCAAATCCTCCCAAGGATGAGAATTATCTTGCACTCCCACAACACTTCACAAACAAGAAAGTAGAACAAGAGTAAAATTCATATGAGCACAATGAAACTAAACATCACAAAATTCACACAAAAGTTTGATCTCCACAATACAATTGCATAAACATAAACATGATAGATCCACCAACCTTTTTTGTAAGAAATGGCTTTACTAGGGAACTTAAATTATTTTTATAAAAGAAATTTAATGAATTTCTCCCTTTTATTAAAGGAAACATTTCAAAATATCAATATCTTAATGTTGATCAGTCTATCCTTTACTCCTTATATTTTCTTAATAAGACATCAGGGAATATATTCGGCTAGGTTTATTTTAGCCATTGATTTTAAATCGAATTGTTCCTATAACTTTCTATATAAACTTAATATTGGATTACTCAAAGAAAAAAAAAAGATATGATAATAATGTTTATGAAATAACAATGTAGTCCTAAAATTAGCCAATAACTTAATTATTCAAATTTTGGGCTCTCTCTCTCTCTCTCTCTCTCTCTCTCTCTCTCTCTCTCTCTCTATATATATATATATATATATATATATATATATATATATATATATATATATATATATATATATATATATATATATATATATATACACTAATGTTTTATGAATGAAATTGTAAATCAAACTTTATTATTGATTGGGAATTCAATAGTTTAATTTGGAAATAAAATTTGCATTTGTATGATTCCTTTTAACAAAAGAATTTTTTTTTGGAGAAATTAGTTGTAGTAAGGGAACTTTGATTAAATTTAACTTAATTATTTATTGTTCCTAGGACAATATTTTAAGGCAAAAATTTACTTAAATTAAAATGCCACCTAGTGCAACATTAGGTATTAATGACATATAATAGTGTCTGTTCCATCTTTTAAATATTACTCTGTCTAAGGTCTTTAAATAAACTTAGATGGTTAAAAGATAAGTAAATGTAAAATTAGACTTTTAAAATGTTATGCAAAGGTAAATTTTGAAAGAATTATTGTAATAAATATTTGTATATATTTGAAAATTAAGTGTAAGATTATAGTTTATAAATGTATTAATCAAGAATAATTTTTTTGTCTAATGACCTAGTTATCCCCTTGTATAGTTGGGTTTAATAGGGAGGAATAATTTGTTCCCTTAAATTTTTAAGGATAAACTTTAATAACATAGTATTACCTCAATATAACTAAGGGAGATGTTTTCCCTTTAATATGGCTTAACCCTTTGTCACCTAATGTCATTCACCGAATAAGGGATGTAGGCATGCTAGCGCATGTCAAGATTTCCCTTATGTGATGATAGGTGATTAGTCTTTAGGTCTACGATGTTTGGGCATTGCATTAACTTAAAACTAGATCATTAATTTAAAGCTTGATAATATTATTTTTATGGGGCCAATACATGTGGCCAATATACTAATCAATGTAAAAATAGCATTACAACTTAACCTAGTATTATGTTGGAATCTGTAATACTCTAGGAACCTTAAAACCCATTACTTTTTCCAACTCACTATTTGTTTTTTCCTTAGTGTAGGATGCCTCCAGTCATGTGTACTGCTCGCCAACTTGAGTGGAGACCTAGAGGTAGTCATGTGGAAATAGAGGGAGATGAGTGTACAACTGAGGGATTAGGTGACATACAGGGGGCCCCTCCTACCCTGCCACCTAATCCCAACCAGGATATTCTTAAAGCTTTGTAGAATCTAATTGGTATTATCATGGATAGATTGTCTCAGGGAGGCTAGCAGGTCAAGTTCTAGGAGTGGAGTAGGAGTCCCCCTCCTAGACAGGTAGAGGAGTAGGTAGTTCATGAGGGTGAGTCAGTTCGCATGCCTAAGCCACCACCAGCAACAGTGCTGAGAGAGCCTCAGGATATAAGGGACCTAATTAGAGACCTCATACAACTTCAGCCACCACCCTTTTCAGGATCCACAGGTGAGACCAAGGCTGAGGCTTAGCTTTTGAGCCTTGAGAAATGCTTTGGGTTGTGTCCTTACAAGATCAACCTTAAGGCATGATTAGTAGTTCACATGTTGAGAGGGATGGCCTCTACTTGGTGGAGATAGGAGGAGGTTAAGAGCCATCTTGCCATAAATACCCTCACATGGGAAATCTTCTTGGAGAGATTTTGTGCCCGATATATGTCAAAGTACTATAGATAACATCACATCAATGAGTTTCATGACTTGCAATAGAAGGGCCTATTAGTAGCGCAATATGAGAGCAAGTTTCTGGAGCTTCTCCCTTATGTAGACTACATGAAAGATGAGAAACTCTAGTTCAACCACTTTATTAAGGGGTTGAACTATTCCATAGCTAACAGAGTGCTGATGATACCCTTGGGAGATTTACATGATATAGTTGAGAGAGCCATGATCATTGAGGAGATCCATAATAGGTCTCACAATGCCCAGGACCGATCACAGAACCTTAGTTTTGCACCTTAGACTTCTGGGTTCCATAAATCCCATTGGAAGGGAAATCAGGAGAACTCATCAAAATATTCTAGGGCACCTGAGTAGTAGTAGTCTTAGAAGAGTCCCTGATGTGACCAAGGAGCTCAGACTCAGTCATCTAGAGGTGGCTATAGTGGATCTGATATGGAAGGTGGGCAGCAATAGTCTAGAACTCAGGGGAGTCAAAACCAGGCTAGAGGACCATGTTATTCATGTGGTGTCATGGGGCACATTGCTAGAGATTTTCCTACGAGTTTTCTAGTTGACAATTAGATGATGAAAGCTTCAGAAGCCCACCATAGGTGACACAAGTAGTTCCCACCAAGTATTTGTAGCAGTTGATGATTGTTGAACTGAGCATCTTGGGAGGACACAACACAGAGAAGAGATTAGTAGCCCCATCTATTCAATGAACTCTGGGAGGAAGTTCATGCCTAAGGGGGAGGATGTGAGGTCCTACCCTGACCCATCTTAGCTTGACAATTTTTTTAACACTTGGCTATTTTTTATGATACATTATTTAGAGACATTAGACCTATTTTAGATTATGACTTTCTACCATTAGACCTTATGAGATGATTTTCACTAATTTATATGATGATGATGTTAGTTGTACTCTTTATATGGTTGTATTGGTTTCATGATTACCTTATGATATATGAATTTGTAATTCTGCATTTGTTACGTTACCATATAGAATAGTAAATGCTAATAGTGTAATGGTTCAATGATTAACTTAAGGTTACTTGTCTATGTGAAATTAAACTTACATGTTGATGTCATAGAATTAGGGTTCAATGTGGATTATATTTATAATGAATCATGAAATGCAGTTTCTCTATACATTAAATTTAGATGTTATTATTGATCTCGTTTCACTTTTGATATGATTATATATGCATTTAGTTATGAGATACTGACATCTAAATCGAGTGTGCAGGTTTGTGACCATGGTTTTAAATGTGAGGAAATAAGGATGGATCTATGTGAAATCAGTTTAAAACCAAAGTCATCTCTAAGAAAAGAATGACCTCATTGTTACATGATTTTATTTCATAAATGTGATGCATTTAGGAATGTTATTGTAAATTTTTGTAAATGCATAATTTGATGTAAATTTAATTATGTAAATGTAAATGTTAAATATCCACTAGGCATGCCAAGTGTGTAATGTGATGTGTAATTTTTGTGAGGTGTCACTTGACACTTGTGTAGTGTGTTGGCATGCCTTAGTGGAATGTGAACCCTACCTTACTCATTAGGTTATCTTGTGTATCCCTAGGCTTGGTTAGTGGTTTAGGAAACCAAGGTTTATGTCATCATGGTCCCATTTTTGGATGTAAACTTTACTAGGGTTTTTGAAGGGTTATATGGAGCCCTATGGTGTAGTTAAGGTTGGTTTTTAGTGCCCTAAGGCATGGGCATTGGCATGGGTTAGGGCGCCAATTTTTACCCTTTTCACTTCCCTAGGCTTCCATTTTGCCTCTCTAAGTGGGTCATCTTTGGTAATGATGAATTTGGGAATGCCTTCTAGGATAACTCTATTTTCCATGTTTTGAATTGTATTTCATTTCCATACCAAGGGCCAAGTGCCAAGTTTGCAAGGATATAGAAACCTACCTTACCTTGGTATGAGGGTAGGAGAGAGGAATGTTTTAGAGTCTTTAGGAAAATAGACTAGAGAGTTAGGGACTTCTTGACTATGCAAGTGGGGATTTGAGAGGAGGGGACTTGAGAAATTCTAGGGGTTTTGAGAAGGAAGGAAAAGCTAGCAAGGAAAGGAAAATGCTCTTCTACAATCCTCCATTTCCATTTCTTAAGAAAAATTTTGGTGGATCTATCATGTTTATGTTTATGCAATTGTATTATGGAGATGAAACTTTTGTGTGAATTTTGTGATGTTTGGTTTCATTGTGCTCATATGAATTTTACTCTTGTTCTACTTTCTTGTTTGTGAAGTGTTGTGGGAGTGCAAGATAATTATCATCCTTGGGAGGATTTGAGAGTGTCTTGGGTTGAAGGGCTTAATTGGGGAATACATGTGTTTGAGAGCTTGGATGTATGGGCATCCTTGAGGCCTACTTATGTTTTGGTTTGGGGGCCATAAGGGATGTGTTTGATGCTCTTGAGATGAGTTGGTATGTTGGGAAAGAGCCTTGTGAAGACATGTAAGAATGAATTGAATTACTTGTTTTGTATGAGTATGGCATCTCCACATGATAATTTTCCACCTTCACCCATTTATGGGTCTAATGATGATCCTTTGTACAAGCTTGGGATTGGGAGTGAAATTTATAATGTCTATGTTCCTTGTTCTAATTTTTAAGTGTTGATTGTTTGTATCCCATCCATTCTTGTTTCCCCTAGCTCAGGGGTGGCCATGAAATGGCCTAAGATGAGAGGTGAGCCTCTATGGTCATGTGAGAAATAATTTTTTTGTAGGTTTATGTTACAAAGAGTTTGTGTTGATGAGATCATTGAAACTTGGAGTCTACTAAAGTTGTTTTCAAGGAACCTGTGAAGAAGTTTATATCAGTTTATGTGAATATGTACTCTTATAAAGAAGGATAAATTCTTTTTTATCAAGTTAATTAAGGCTCAAATGTGAATTTTTAAATTGTTGTGCAAACTATGTCCTTTGGAATTATGATTAGTTTTAATAATGTATTAGAGATCCAATTTTGTAACCTTAAATGAGAAAAGTATTATTGTGAGCATTCAAAAATAAAAGAGAGATTTCAATTGTCTTTAGGTGAATATTTCTTTATTTAAATTGAAAGATAAACCTTGGTTGCTAAATTAAGAAAGTACTAGTATTTAGAAAGTGTTGATTTTGTACCAAGCTAGAACAGTAAATTCCTTTATTATTCTGAATTTTACTTTGCCTAGGTTGCAATTCTAATTTCTAGAATTTTGTATGTCTTAGTGCTAATTTATCATTTAAGGGTTCTCTATTTTATGTTCCTTCCATTTGATTTAGAAATTTTCTTTTTACAAGAAAAAGTAATATTTATATATAAACATCAATCTAGGAGGAAAACTGAACATTAGGATTTTAAAGGGAAATTTTGTTGCGTATTGCCCCAATAGTTTTGGGCATTACATTCTGGTATCAGACCACTCACTCAGAGGGATAAATGCTCTTAACATGGAATTGCTTCCATTTTAAGATGATACAGCATGCAATCATCCATCTTAAATTTCTTCAATATTTCTTTCACATACTTAGATTGATTAATGAAAATACCTTTGTCTGTCTGTTGCACATTCAATCCCAAAAAGTACTTGATAGGTCCAATCGTGCTCATTTCAAATTTTCTCTACATCTCTTTAGAAAATTCTACACTAAGCTTTTCATTTCCACCAAAAAATAATGTCATCAACAAAAATAGCAACTAGCAATAGTCCATCAGGTGTCTCTCTTATGAATAAGTTACAGTGTTCTGCTCCTTTCTTGAATCCAATCTTTGTTAAGTAACCATCTAATCTTCCATACCATGCTCTAGGGGATTGCTTAAGACCAAAGAGGGATTTCTTCAGTCTGCATACCATGTCAGTTTTGTCTGATAAATTAAATCCTTTAGGCTTCTCTATGTATACTTCTTCCTTCAACTCTCCATTCAGAAAAGCTGACTAAACATCCATCTGATATACTTTGAATTTTTTGAATGTTTCATAGGCTAGAAATAACTTTATAGCTTCTAATCTACTTATGGGGGAAAATGTATCAGAGTAATCAATTCCATCTCTTTGTGCATATCCTTTACATACTAGTCTTACTTTGTTTCTCACTATTGTTCCATCTTCATTCATCTTGTTTATGAATATCCACTTGGTTCCAATCACATTTTTGTCACTAGGCCTAGGAACTAGTTCCCATGTATCATTCTTAATTATCTAATATAGCTCTTCTTTCATTTCTTCATGCCAATCTGAATCATTACATGCATCTTCAACACTTAAAGTTTCAATTTGTGAAAGTAAACATGCCTCTTCACTAGCTGTTGAACTTTTTGCTTTTGATCTTGTCAGGACTTTGTTATTTAGATATCCAATGATATCTTATTTTGAATGGTATCTATATGTAAATTTTGGAACATTAGGTGAGACTCTCTCATCTTTCTTATCTGTTTCTTCTTCACTTGTTTTAGGATCATTGAAAAATACATTAATGTTGTCAAACATTTATTCAACAATTATTTCTCTATTGGTAGGTCTGGGTTCTTCTTCAATAATAGGTACATAATCATGATATCTCTCTTGAATCATAAACTTTTCATCAATCTTTACATGAGAACTTTCAATGATCTTCTTCAATATTAGTTTAAAACATCTATAAGCTTTTCTTTTAGTAGAGTAACCATGAAAAATACCTTCATCGCTTCTTGCATCAAACTTCCCAATAGCTTCATTTATCTTGATGTAGCACTTGATTCTAAAGATTCTGAAGTATTTTATTGTAGGTACATTACCAAACAATAGCTCATAAGGTGTCTTGTCTATGCCTGGCCTTAATTGAATTCTATTGATAGTATAGACCATAGTATTCACTACATCTCTCCAATAGGTGTGCACAACTTTTCCTTCAATCAGGATAGTGCACATTGTGTCAAGTATCATCATGTTTCTTCTTTCTATAATTACATTCTACTAAGGGGTTCTAGGTGTACCTAGCTGCCTCTTTATCCCATGTTTTTTGTAGTACTCATAAAATCTATCAGAGGTGAATTCTCCTCCTCTATCTGATCTTAGACATTTTATCTTTAGTCCAGACTCATTTTCTACTTTAGCTTTGAGTATCTTAAACTTCTCAAATATTTTAGATTTATCCTTTAAGAATGCAACCCACATCATTCTAGAATAATCATCAACAAATAAAATAAAGTACCTTTAACTATAGTATGATCTTGTTTGATTTGGTCCACATAAGTCTGTATGCACTAGATCCAACTTGTTCTCTGTTGAATCATGCTTGCTTATGAAGGAGTTCCTTACACATTCCCTTCATATTGTATAAACTGCTTTTGCAATACTAGGGAGGTCTCTAACTACCTTTACATTTCTTATCTTTACTATATTGTTAAAATTGATGTGACATAGTCTTTTATGCCATAACCAACTATCATCTACTTTAGCAAAAAAACAACTTGCTTCAGGATTAATCTAAAAAACATTACCTTTTGTATTTTAACCTAATGCAATCATTACTCCTTCTTTGTTATTAATTATCCATTTATTTTTTTTGAATTCCAACTAATATCCTTTGTCAAGCAACTATCAAACACTTAGTAGGTTATGCTACAAACCATCAAGATATAGAACATCAGCAGTGCTATTCTTTCCATCCATGGTGATGGCTTCTCTACTTATGATAGGTTTAGGATGGTTGTCTCCAAATCTAACCATGTCACCATTGTACTTATCTAGATGTACAAATCTATCTTTTTCTCTTGTCATGTGATGTGAACAATTGTTGTCAATGATCCAATCAGTTCTGATGTCTACTTGGGATATTCATGCTAACTCTTATGCTTTATTTTCATCTTCAATGTCCATTTCATTAAACATTTTCTCCATGTCTTCAATAGAAATGAATCCAATTTTATCTTCTACCGAATCTTCATCTAATACTCCATATTCAGCATACTAACATTCTTTTGTATACTTAGGTTTTTAATTAGTTTTGAACTTCTTGACTCTTGTGGGACACATAGATGAAAAATGACCAATCTTGTTACATGAAAAACATTTGAATGGTAATTGACCTTCATATTTTCCTTTTCCTTTCTTCTCTTTCTTTGCAATCATAGAAATGAATTCATCTAGTTCTTTATCCTCATCTTCATTACCAAAATTACCAGAAGTGTTCAAGGATTTCTTACCATGGACTAAGGCTTTGAATGTTGTTTCACTTTTAGGCTCCATCTTCAATCTTGATATCTCAAATGCTGAAATCTTGTTGATTAAGGTCTCTCTTTTGAAGTCTTTTTAAAATTGCATAGTCTCATCTAGGATGTTTATCTTGCTCTCATATTCTATTGTCAGAGTAGTCATCAGTTTATCCATTATGTCTTCTTCTAAAATTTCTCCACCATTGTTCCTGATTCCTACAATAGCTTCATTAATTCTTTGATTGTAGGCTCATATTTTCTCATCAGGTAGCATCTCCAAAGTATTGTATATTTTCTTCCATGTCTTTTTGCACACATTCTTGTCTTGGATATCTCCTTCAAACATGTCTTCTAGATACTTCCATATTTTGTAGGCTCTGTCTACTTTCTTGATCTCTGAAAACTCACTGTCAGATAAGGTACTGATAAGGGCTTCTTTGGCAATAGTATTTTGAGTGAACAATTCCTTTTTCTTACTAGTTGCATCATCTTTTGCAAAATCTTTTAGAGAGGGAATATAAACTTCTTAAGTAGCTACTTCAAATATCTCAAAACCACTGCACTACAAATGTGTTGTCATTTTTTTCTTCCAGTCAAGATAATTCTCTCCATTAAACTTAGGACTTTTTTTTCTAGAGAATACCATCTGATCAACCTCAAGCTATTAAAATTTTTCTCTGAGGCACTTGGCTCTGATACCAACTGTTAGGAATAGTCCCAAGAGATAACTGAGAGGGGGGGTGAATTAGTTATCTACAAGATTCAATTATTTATCCAATTAAGTATATTAAAACATTAAGAATATACACAATGAGATAACACTTAACACAACACCACAATTTTGGTTAAGAGGAAACCCAAAGAGGTAAAAACCCTAGTGGGAATTAGCACCCACTATAAACTACACTATAGTATAATGATCCTTGTTAGAAGATCTTACAACCCTATTAGGAGTTGATCTTTACAATGCATGAAGTATAGTGACCTAGTCAAGGGTCAGACCTGAGAGCGTGATGCTCAAATGGTGAAGGTTGCAACCTTCTACATAACAGATACACACTATATCTAGATCTTGGTGAGCTGGAAAGTAGACATATTGTCTTGATTAGTTCCAATGAATAGAATATACTCTCTTCTTCTTCACATAGATCTTTAACTAATGATTGACTATCTTAGTACATTCACATCTTCTTCTCTACTCTCTCAATCACACTTGGCAATCACAAGTGATTGGCTATAATTATCTTCCTCCAAATGATATAATCAAGTCAGCCTATTAGAACCTTTTTGAAATCATATCTCTCCAAAAATATCTCCAATGAATATACTAAGAATGCAACACAAAATGGGACTGCCCAACCCAATATGAGTAGATGCATTGCTTCACACAGTTGGCTCCACCATATTAACTAAAACTTTACTCTCATGCTGAATTATGTTATGCACTCTTAACCAAAAATTATTAACTCATCAACAAACATGAAACCAAACATGCATACCATAATGATAGGTGCAACTAAAGAAACAATATAAACAATGTCAGCTCCATCAGACATGTTGGTTTCCAAAATGGGATTTTATGCTCTAACAGGCAGCCAATACATCTACAGATTTTGAGGATTGGTTGGATCCAAATATTTAACTCTAGAGATGATTGGACCAGCTATAGGGTCTTAGTATGCCCTCCGCACTTCTGGCTTTGCAAAACCAAGGAGGGTGATCCTAATTGAGTAACAAAACTTGCTTCACTGATTCACTAACTGGATTTAAATGCAACAGATAAATGACAAGAAAAAACTAAATGATGACCATTCATTCATAGATTTTTCTCTATCACTACGTGGTAATATATTCTGCAAATCATTGAACTTCAAAGAATTTTGACAATTTTATGCTTTAAGATGGAAATACCAGTAGAATCCCTTAAACACTTATCTCTATGAGAAGAACCTCACTACTGGCCAATGTCTTATCCATTGGGCTACACCTCCACTACAAGACTGTTATGCATGAACAAATATACTAAACTTTGAAAGATTTATTCCCCTTTGAAACTACTAATCACCCTGTGGTGGATTTTATCAAAGGTTCCTAGATTCACACTACTTACTAGTGTATCCTTAAGAAAAACTTCAAAGAATTTATGTCACTTTCTAAGCTTATTTAATCTGATCCTGGATCAGAGCTGAGAAATATAGACATACACATAGAGATTATCCATGTAATGAATTGGAACAATTCATAACTCAAACAGAAATACTCAAGGAGAGATATAAATCCTATATTTTATTCAAATGCTATATTATATCATGCTTACAAAATGCTTTACAGTATAACCTTCTGAAAATAACTTGAACCATAAAATATTATGCTTCTATAGAAATAATGTCTTAAAATGGTCTATGATATCCCAAGCTCAAGAAACTTATCAGTAAAATTGTTCAAGTTCTCGGTCCTTTTACACTGATCCTGGTAATCCTTTTATAGAATAAGGATTGCAAACAAGCTTCGGATCATCTTAGAAAAGACAAGAAAGAAGTCCTTAGATAAGACAAAAAATGAAAATAAAAAATTTCTTGTTACAAAACTTTGAGATGGATCGTAAAGATGAGCGTCAAAATCTTACAATAGCTCCCAAGGTCAGTTCAACTTCTGCTAGGTGTTGTATCCATGCCTATGATATCTGCTTGACATATTTGTCCATGTTAGCTTTGATCCTAAGGTTTTGGAATACTGCCACCTACTGCTTCTTTATTTGATGCTCCTTCTTCTAAACACTCTGAGAGATATGTTTATTACTAGGTCATATAGGTCTCTTCACTTGGCCAATGAAAGGCAAGGACTTCATCCCTCTTCGGTAGTAATTTGTTCCACTCAGCAACCAACTGGTGAACCTCTATTCTTACATTAGAAAAATGTATCCTAGCATCTTGAAGGAGTTCAACAAATTGTATGAATGGGGTATTATCATCTGTACATAAAATAGAGTCTACTTTAGACAATACTTATCTATCTATCTGCTCTATCCATTGACCTTTATCTTTAATTACCCCATCTGCCTTAATAAGACCAGGAAAAATTTGAAAATCATCCTGGAAATATCTCACCCTTAAGATTTCTGACTTTCTTCTTATACTCCCCCTATTTACCTCAAAATCAAAAAGATCCTTAACAAGCCTATAAGTGTTTGTTAGCTCTATATTCACAATACACTTATCCTTAATTTGGTCAAAAAATGACTTCAGACTATCTCTTCTTGCAAACCATCTTTCCAAGGTCTTGTCCACAGTAGCCACTTCTTTCTGAAAAGATGCTAAGATGTATGCTTATTGTTGTGCAGACTTGTATACTTCTTTAGATCTCACCTTTGCAACAAAATGTGAAACAACATCCTTTATCTTCTTATCAAACCTCTCCTTTACTTTCTGATCAATGTCTTCCTCATCTATGGAAGGAGGAAGAGGGGAAGAAGGAAGTTCAACAATAGGGCTTGATGAGGAAGGCCCAGCAAGGGAGGAAGCTATCTACATCTATTTTGATAATAGTATTGGGCCATGCTCTCCCAATCTCTTCTTTAAATCTACAATCAAAATATCTCTCTCAAGAATCCCCTATTTCAACTTACCATAAACCTTCAAAATAGTTTCCAATTTTGCAGTGAGCTCATCCTTCTCTTTAGCTTCCTTTTCTACCACTTTTTCTATTAATTGTGTTGTGGCCATTACCATACCTGATGCTTCCATCAAAGAAGTATCAGTAACCCTTCTTACAATTAGACTCCCTGAAAGGTCATCTTTGACAATTTGTTTTCCCTTGTTACTTTCATTCTTTCTTAAGGACCACATTACCAAAGCTTGGTGATTATCACTGAAAGTGACCCCTTTAACAGCTTGTTCTACTTCTTCTTGAGTTCTATGGAAAGGAGTGGTCTATTTTCTGACTGCATCAAAAACTACTGCATCAGCTATATCCCACTCTGGGAGGATTAGCACTCCTAACACTTTTACCATATCTCTTCCCTATTCTAGAGTGATTTGTTTAAACTTTGTAGTCATCTCTATTTTCACTTCCTCCTCTATGATTTGTAAATCCTTCTCTGGATTCTCTTCATGTTTCTTCTCATAGATTTCTTGAAATTGTCTGATGTTTAATTTCCAAAGAAATTACATGAAGGCCCTAGTTTTAACAAAAGTATCATCAACCAAAAATTCATCACAAGCCTGCTTGATTATAGGGTCTAACTCTGTACCTACCAATTCCCCTACTATTAAAACCAACTTGGGCTCTTCTGGTGGTTCTGGCACTCCCTCATTTATTTCTTCATAGGTCATAAAGATTTGACCTAGAGCATCTACTTGTTGTACTTGTTCTGCAATCTCTTGGTCATCAAAAATTCTTAGAGGAGACTGTGATGGAGAATACTCCTTGTCAACATGAACAAGTCTTTCTTCCACTCTCTATTTCTTCGATGGGGGTGGAGAATCAATTACATCCTTAGAGGTTTGAGGATGAGGAGAATCAGGGATCTCTACAATTTCCTTTTGTTTCTCAACTTGTTGTGAAGTTGATGGGATATTCCTTGTATCAATTTGCCTTTGCTAGCTTCACTCTAGTACTACAACATTGTAACCAGTCTTCTTTTGCACCATGTACCTTCCTAGGGGCAAACCTTTTGCAAATGCGGGCTTGCTTAACAATTACTTAGCCCTTTCTAGATCATCCTTCATAACCTTTTCCTTCTTTTCATTTAAGGTCTGAAAAATAACCTGAAAACAATTCATGAGGGTATCTATTTTCTTCCCCATTGGAGTTATGCTTTTCAGGGGATCCCATCCAGAATCAAACTGTCAGATAAAATCTAATGTCTTTTTGTACACAAGCCACTTTTCCTTCCTAACCTCTTGATCCTGCAACTTTGGGACATTTCTAACAATATCCTCAAGGAGATTAAAAATGTGGTTAATCATGACACACTTGGCTCTCTTCTTGAACATTTCATTATAGAACCCTTCTAGATCTACTATTCTAGCAATTGCAGTGGCCATATGGTATGGAGCTAGGATTTTATCCATGTGAACCCATCCACCCTTGGTAATTATGAATTGGTGGGCAATGGTAACATTTGGGAATAATGTTCCCTTGCCTTTTCTAGTGAGGGCATACTCTTCAATATCTCCCAATTGCCTAAAAAATTCTACAATTCCAATCCTGAGGGGTACATGATAAGGCAATATAAAAGGGGTCCCCCTGAAACCATACAACCTGATGATAGTTGATACATTATAGAAAATGACATCACCCCAATTGTGAATAATATTCAGATTCTTAGAAAACTAATTTGGCCTAATGAGTTGTGCCAATATTGTTGGGATTCTTAGGTTGTCTAAGACAAACAACATCCTAAATCTGGCTGCAAAACATTTATCAAAATTTGTGAAACTGTTATCCTTTCTATCCCAGGTCATTGTGAGGCTCCATAATTGGACTAGCATATCTTCACCGTCCTTCTATCTCATTAGTTCCATTTCTTGCCCAAAAAAGCTTTCTCCTTTAAACAAAAACATGTACATTATGAAAGAATACCAGTAGAAGGGTCTGTCATCTTCATTCTTTTGAATCTTCACTAATCCATTATGGATTTGTTCAGCAATGAATGGAGCAAAATCAAAAGTAATAGATAGATGTGAATGTAGAATTTGAATCACCATGTACATCAAATGTATTGGCATCCTCTCACTAACATCCTCTCCAAAATCCTGACATAATGACCAATATGCACCCTTAGCTCTAGAATCAAAATATTCTATTTTAAAAGGCTCCTGTGTGTTCTATCCCATAATAACCATTTTCCCAATTTTGGTGTAGAAATCCTTCAACAATTTGCTTCTGAAATAGTTCCTTTGTGCATCATATACTTGCCTTAGCTCTTCAAAATCAATATTCTCTAAACTATCTGAGGGTTCACTTAACCCGAACACCTTCCTGATCTCTTCAGCAAAAATTTTGATCAATAGTATTCTCTTTGCATCCCTAACCTCCCTAGTGATTGGGTCATAACTCTTCACAACCTAGATCATCAAATCAACATCTAAAAAGACACCGAGTACCACAAGTTTTCCCAAGTCGGACTACCATATATTGCTTGCAGGGTGAGGGGCATTTCTCTGACTAAAACCTACTTTGAATAGATCTAATCCAGTGATATCAGAGTCACCACTTGCATTGATTGTACCAATTTTAGCCTCCCTAATAAAATTTGCTATCATATAAACCCTCTGCTACTTTTACCCTAGGGTCTTTGGGAATCAGACTCTTGGTTTTCACTAGGTTAGTAGTAGAGCCAAGAAGTAACTGCAACAAAATCCTCATGCAAACCTCTTTCACTATACTCAATTTTACCAGATAATTCTTTCCTTGGTGCCATTTTTAGGGTTTATCTTAAAAGTAACCTTTGCAAGATATACAATCTACAGAACTATGACTCTTTTAGCAGGGAAGCAATTCGCACAAGTATTTTACCAACCTCTTTCTAGGAAATCATCGGGAGACAACAGCCAGTCCTCGCAATTCTTCACGCTTGAGTCTCTGCAATTTTTTGATTTCTTTTTGCTTCTGAGAGTGCATGGAATTCTGATATATGAGCAATTAAAGTAGTCATTTCAACAATTTATTTAGCACGATTCAACAATTACTCCTCCAAAAGAATGAACTGTCACTTCTCAATGGGAAACTTCAAATTTGCATTACTTTATCTCCAATTGGAATTAGAACCATCGATCGTCATTAGCAGATGATCTAACAGCCTGTCACATGATCACATAGCTTGAAAATTGCTCATGCAAACATGTGACAAGCCATCACTTAGTCTCTCTGTTGATGGTAGTCCCATATAACTTTCACTATTAAAACAAAACGTTAGTCGCATGATCGCATAGCTTGAAAATTGCTCATGCGAACATGCGACAAACCTTTAGCATTCACTCGCCATCATCTTTTCTTCAAGTTACTGGTCCCACTTCACTTTGTTAATAAAGAAAAATCCATGCTAGCAATACCTGGCAAGTTGTCATGTAATCTCCTTCTTTCCGAGCATAGGTGTTTTTCTGACATCCTCCACATTAGCAAGTACTATCAACCAATCAAGGAAAAACCATATGCAAAAACTGACACCAGTCCCACTGATATTAGCCAATGAGAAAATGCTATTCATGTACATCTATCAAAGGTCCCACCTGAGAATCATGCTTGGCTTTATGCAAGATCAACGGCATGTCACATGATCGCATAGGCCTCTAAGATCCCATGCGATTATATGATAGTCGTCTGATCTTTTCCTTATTACTTTTCAACTCTAGAGATCCTTCTACCATTGGCCCCACTATCCTCTACAAATAAAAAGCCACCACTTGTAAAATACTTGTCAGTGGTCCCACTTTGTTTCCGCATCAAGCTTCATTGTAAGATCAATGGTTAGTCACATGTTTGCATGGTTTGGAAAGATTCCATGTGAACACACGACCATCGTTAGATCTTCATTAAAGAATGAAAGCTAAATGAAAGCCGAAACATTAGAAAATAAAAGGCATAGGACTTAGGAAATATTAATCATTGCTAGACTTAGGAAAAATAAAACCACCAGTCGTAGAGACTTAGGAAAATATTTGCGCACATGCATTTTTGAGACTTTAAGTGATTCAAAAAGGTAACACTCAAATAGAAATGAATAGAGCGACCTAGGGTTTTTTAACATGGCATAAACTTAGGGTTTTTCTCAGGTTTAACTCTTAGTTAGGGCTCACTAGATACTGAGGAAAAATAGATAATTTTGCAAGATTTTTTATTGGTTTTCTGTAGAAAAATTATCACAACTTCATGAACATTTATACACACTTCAAATTTATAAAAATTTCACAAGACTCATGTACTAAAAATTTGAAGTGCCAACAAGACAATCTCAGGAAACTATAACTGGAAACTTGAAACATCATAACTCAACTTGTACTACACAACTAACTCTATGTCCATGAACATAGCTTCACACACATGTTTACAACACAAATATAAATGTGTAAGGCTCCATCATAACCATACTAATAATCACATATAGAACTCTACCTGTAACACTTTGAGGAACACTACTAATACAAACAACTGACAACTGTCTATACTCATAATTAACCTTTGCATCTATGATATCATGTTGATAACATATCCATACAATATATGCCCAAGGCTTACTACATAGAACTACAACATATGATGTTTACTATATGTTGTCATATATGTTAAAGATCATCCAAAAGGGTATCCTAAAAGCTAGTTTTTTTTTCTTGTGTTTTTGAAGAGTCTAGAGTAAGTTGGTTTTTGAGTCATTGCTGACCTAAAAGGAAGGGCTATTAGACCTTCTTGGAAATTTGATAGTTTGGGGTGTTGGGTTTGCTTCTAAACTTTAAAACTTGAAAAATTTTGTTGAATAAACCTAATATGGGTCATATCCATCCATATTTTCCATTTGGTGAAGTTTTTTCCATTAGGATTCATTTTGGTTCATTTAATCCTTTGGGGTTATTAGATAGAGTCTAAACCTCTCAAAGGTTAGTCCTTCATTTTTATCATCAATCCATCCACCTAGTGATTACCCTTTACATTAGGTGGTATCAGAGCTTAGGGAAAGGTTTGGGAAGAAGTTTGAGGATTCATGGCACCTAAGAACCAGATGGCTAGAGAGATTAAAGAGTTGAAGTAAACACTAGAGAAGAAGGAAAGAGAAAATAGGGAACTAGACGTAGAAAAGGAAAGAAAAGAGAAGAAGATGAGGAGAGAAAGACTTCATTTCCTTAAGAGGATAGAATCCTTGGAGAAAGAAAGAAGAGAATCTAGAAGAGAAGAAGAAGTTCATGAGGAGAACCATGAAGAACAAGGAGAGTTCCATGGAGGACAAGAGAGTAGGGGTCATGGAGAAGAAAATGATCCTAAGGAGAGGAGGTTTATCAGATTGATAAATGTAGTAAAAGGTACTGGAAACAAGAGAAATTTATATTTACCAATATACCAAGGAAAGATGGACACTAAAGAATTGCTTGGTTGGGTAAGTTACTCTGATATGGAGGATGTAGAAGAAGAGAAGAAGGTAAAGATGGCTAAAGCAAGGCTAAGGGATAAAACACTTATATGCTAGACAAGCATTTAGAATGAGAGGATACCAAGATGTTTTAATAAGATAACAAATTGGGAGAGAATGAAGACCATAATTTTTTCCCTCAGATTTAGCTATACAAACAAAGATGAGAAGGAATAATTTGAAGTAAAGGGACATGGACATCATGTCTTATACTGAGAAATTTCACACCCTAAGAATTAGGGGAGGCATATAAGATGCATATGAGAACGTTTCTAGGTACATGAATGGCTTGAAGTACAACATCCAAGATTAAATTAGTTTAAACATACTAAGGACCCTAGGGGAATGTTTTCAACTTGTAGTCTGGAACGAGGAGAAGTTGAAAAGGAAGAGTGAAAGATAAAGCAATAGAGTAGGAGGCACCATGAGAGGAAGAGGTGGTAGATCAAAATCATAGTTTCAAAGCAAAAATAATAAGATAAGGGCAAGGAACCTATGACAAATCAAAGAGGAGGATCTAGAGGAGGAATATTTGGTGGAAGAGGCAATGGTGTTTAAACAAGAAGATGATTTCATTGTAATGAAGTTGTTCATCAATCCTTTAGATGTCCTAAATGGATTGATTCAGATCAAGGAAAGGAAAGGAGAGTAAAACTTGTACAAGATGAAGAGGACGCATCACCAAATTCTATCTTGGTTGAACTTGAGGAAGGAGAATGTTTAATGGTAAGACAAGGTGAGAAGATTGTTGAACCAAAGGTAAATATTTTTAAGAAAATTGTTTATCTAAAGGAAAGATATGTAAATTTATTGTGGATTCTGGATCATATTGTAATCTTGTTTCTCTTGATATGGTTACTAAATTAGGAATTGTGTCATTTGACCATCCTAATCCCTACAAGGCCACTTGGGTTACCCAAAAACAACATGTAGTGATTAGTCAGAAGGATTATGTGAATTTTTTTATTAGTTCCTATCAGGACAAGGCTCTTTGTGATGTTATTCCTATGACATGTGGGAATTTGATTCTTGGTATACCATGGTAGAATAGTAGAAGGACCATTCATGATGGTTTTGAGAATACTTACTTGGTACATAAAGATGGAAAGAAATAAAAGATTAATCCTTTACCTTTGGAGAGTGAGAAGGAGAACATTGTCATATGTTTTAGCAATTAGATATTTGACAAAAAAGATGATACTAGATAGAGAATAGACAAGACTAATAATAGGGACAATCCTAAGGCTGAAGGACTTTGTAATGGGAAGAGTGTACAAATAGGATCAATCAATTGTCCTATTTTGGATCAGAGGAAGAGTGGGGGCATGGAGAAGTTTCAAAGGAAACCAATGAAGAATATGGGATCAGAAACACAATATAAACATAAGCAACAACAGTCAAGCATGCAACATCGACAACACTACCTTAGGAAGGGATACATGGATAAATGTTTTGTTTCTAACAATTTGTGGCATGTGAAAATAGGTTGGAGATGTAGAAGACAAGATACCCTTGTATATTTCATGAAGTTTAATAAAAAACATGATGCATGGAAGAAGAGGAAGAATTGGACCAACTCTTGAGAGAAGAGTTTCTTTGGAGGAGGGGAGTATGATGCAAGAGCATCAAGGCATAGAAAAATGCCTCATGAAGACAAAGAAGACAAAGAAGACATTATGCATATGGAGAAAGTGAATTTGAAATTACTAAATCTAATAATGGCCTTTGAATGCTTTGGGAGGAATAAAAGAAATTAAGTTGTAATAGATCCTAAAGGGTATGTCAAGAACCTTAGGATCCTAGATGGTAGAATTGAGAAAAAATGATAAAATTGATGTAATTAGATCCTTAGGAGTCTAGAGTGAGTTTAGGAGTGTTTAATGTGGTATTAGGGATATTCTTGGAAAATTGGAGAATTTATTTTAATGTTTTATTCAATAATTTGTGAGTTGGTCAATTTAAATATTTGAATCCCAACAGTCACTAGAATTTAGGAGGAAATTGGTTTCTTGTGTGTTTAGGGGTTAAATAGGAAGTTCAACTGATTGGAGAAGGTGAATGGATTTATTAGGAAGTTATTTAAATAAATTTTTGGATCATTGTATCGATATAGGTGTGAAGGAAAATCACTGGTGTACGAACTATGTCCCAAAATCAATAATAAACTCATATTTGATGCAAGTTTGATGTTGTCTTAGCATTGTTTCTTGATTCAAATTGTTAATTTAATGATCTAACATCATAAAGGAACTTTTTTACATTGTTATGAATTCATTTCATCTATTATTCAGTCCATTTAGGTGATAGATTTATCATATAGGGCTGACTAATTCAAGAAATCAATGTTTCCTTTATCAAATTTTGACAAACTAATGTAAGGATCATCATTCCATGAATGACTGCAACTAGATTCTCATGGAATGATGGATCCTTGATATGCACAATACAAAATCTAACAAGTTTAGGTGAAGATGTTGAGTTATTGGTTGGTGATCACCGAGGAGAAGTGTTTGAAGGGTCATTAAAATGGTTGGTTGGGAACAACAGTGAGAGATGTGCTTGAAGGAGATATCCTTTTAATTTTTTTTGGTGTATAGATACTACCTATGGAGGATCCACCCTTGTTTGATCCTAGAAAGGAGTGGAAGGTATTTTATTGAGAGGCCCTAGTTTTGAGGGTTGTTTGGGAGAAATTTGGGGCTTTTATACTTGGAATAATCCAAGGCCCAAATTGGTGGCATATTTTGTGGTTTGGAGACATATTTAGAGAATTTATAATGTCTTGTCCAATCAGAGAGTAAAAATAATTAGTAGTTCCTTTGTAAATTGGCCTCTTTTGTGTGTGTTTGCAGGGTACAGTTTGAAGGATCTGGTATATTGTCCAAAACAACATAGTCTAAGTTTCATGTATGTTAAAGATAATCCAAAAGGGTATCCTAAAAGAAAGTTTTTTTTTTCTTTTTTTTTCGCAAAGTCTAGAGTAAATTGGGTTTTCAAGTTGTTTTTGACCTACAAGGAAGGGCTATTAGGCCTATTTGGCAATTTGATAGTTTGGGGTGTTGGGTTTTCTTCTAGACCTTAAAACTTGCAAAATCTTGTTGAATCAACTTAATATAGGTCATATCCATCCATATTTTCTATTTGGTGAAGGTGTTTCCATTAGGATTCATTTTGGTTTATTTAAGCATTTGGGGTTATTAGATAGTTCCTAAACCTCTCAAAGGTTAATTCTTCATTTTCATCATCAGTCCATCCACCTAGTGATTACGCTCTGCATCATTTTATTTGCATTTACCTATCTTGTACAAGTTTATTACCTTGTGTTGAATATTGTTTTCTTATTTTATCTTATATTTTATGTCTAATTTTATAGTATTTGTTACATTTTGAAATCTATCTTTCCTTTCAACATCCTATTAGTTGTAACCTATTAGGAATAGTCCCAAGAGACAACTGAAAGGGGGGGTGAATCAATTGTTTACAAGATTTGATCATTTATCCAATTAAGTATAGAAGAACATTAAGCATATACACAAAGAGATTACACTTAAACACAACACCACAATTTTGGTCATAGGGAAACCCAAATGGGTAAAAACCCCGGTGGGAATTAGCACCCACTATAAACTGCACTAGAGTATAATGATCCCTGTTAGAAGATCTTACAACCCTACTAGGAGTTGATCTTTACAAAGAATTAAGTACAATGACCTGGGCAAGGTTCTGAACCTATTAGGAGTCTTTTACAATTAACCATGTTAGGGGTGAGGACACACTATCCAAGAGCTCACTACTCAAATGGTGAAGGCTGCAACCTTCTGCTTAATAGATACACACTATATCTAGATCTTTGGTGAACTATGAGGTAGATCTAATGTCTTGATCAATTCCAATGAATAACATATACTCTCTTCTACTTCACATAGATCTTCTATTGATGATTGATTGTCTCAGCACATTCGCATCTTCTACTCTGCTCTCTCAACCACACTTAGCAATCACAAATGACTGCCTATAAATATCTTCCTCCAAATGATATAATAAATTCAACCTATTAGAACCTTCTTGAAATCATATTAGAGAAATAATATAACTCTCCAATAACATCTCCAACAACTATACTAAGCATGTAACGCAAAATGGGACTACCCAACTCAATATGAGTAGATGTGTTGCTTCACACAATCGACTCCACCAAATTAACAATAAATTTCTTCTCATGTTGAATTAAGTTATGTGCTCTTAACCAAATATCCTTAACTCATAAAAAAACATGAACCCAAACATGCATACCAAAATTATGGGTGAAACTGCTAAACCAATATAAACATTGTCAGCTCCATCAAACAATCTCAGGAAACTATAACTGGAAACTTGAAATATCATGACTCAACTTGTACTGCACAAGTAACTCTACGTCCATGAACATAGCTTTATAAACATGTCTACAAAACAAATATAAATGCACAAGGCTCTACCATAAACATATTGAAAATCACATACAAAACTCTACATGTCACTCTGTTAGGAACAATGCTAACACAAACAACTGCACAATTTTCTATACTCAGAATCAACCTTTGCATCTATAATATCATGCTGATAACATATCCATACAAAATATTCTCAAGGCTCACTACTTAGAACTACAATGCATGTTTCTTACTATATGTTGTCATCAATGACAAACATACACTCAACACTGGCATGTTGGAAAATCTCCAACAATCTCCCCCTTTGGCATTGATGGCAACATATGGAATGAAAAACACCACCAATCCAAACGTACAATTATTTTATAACATTCTCCATTTCCTCAACAAAACTTCCCCAAGGATGAATCCTCCATCTATTACTGAATGCTTTGAATATTAACTGCTACAACTTTGCTTACTCATATTTTTCTTCTATATACTCCTCAACTGTATATCAACTTTCTATATACTCCCTTTTATGTATACTCCCCCTTTTTGTATTGTTTTTCATGACTATATATATACTCCCCCTTTGACATCAATGGAAAAGGGCACCAAAATAAATAAGCATAGGTACTACTCTTGAGGTAGAGTATTCAACCATTCATAAGTCACTAAGGACTGATGCACTACTACAAACTCTAATCAAATTTAGGGAAGGGATTTTCTCCTAGCTTCTCCCTGAGATACTCAAAAGTATCCTTTGATAAGGGCTTTGTGAAAATGTCAGCTAGTTGTTCTTTTGTAGTCACATAGTCCACCTTTACTTCTTTTTCTACAACTTTCTCTCTTAGGAAGTGATATTTTATTTCAATGTGTTTTATCTTTGCATGCATCACAGGGTTCTTTGACATATTGATAGTGCTGGTGTTGTCATAATGAATAGCAATAGGGTAATCAATATGAATTCCAAAATCCTTTATCATATGCCTAATCCACACCATTTTAGAACAATTTAATGCTACTACTACATACTCTTCTTTTGTTGTGGACTGAGAAATACAATTCTACTTCTTACTTGTCCAAGTGACTAGTCTGTCTTGAAGAAATACTTCTCCTCCTAAGGTTCTCTTTCTATCATCAATGTAACCTGCCCGATTTGCATCTCTATACACATGAAGTTCTACATTCTCTATGTTACGATACCATAAACCATAGTCTATAGTACCTCTCAAGTATCTAAATATCCTTTTTACTACCATGAGATGACTTTTTTTAGGTTCTGCTGTAAATCTTCCAACAATACCAACTACATTAGAAATGTCTAGTCTAGGTTGAGTAAGATATATGATTTTACAAATCTTAGACTTATATAAGGTCCTATCTACTACTGTAGAATCATCATCTTGTAAAAGCTTGCTTCATGTTATCATAGGGGTACTCACTAGCTTGCAATCATCCATCTTGAATTTCCTTAATATTTCTTTCACATACTTAGATTGATTAATGAAAATACCTTTGTTTGTCTGCTATACATTTAGTCCCAAAAAAATACTTGATAGTTCCAATCATGCTCATTTCAAATTCACTTTGCATCTCTTTAGCAAATTCTGCAATAAGCTTGTCATTGCCACCAAAAATAATGTCATCAACAAAAATAGAAACTAGCAATAGTCCATAAGGTGTCTCTCTTATGAATAAGTTACAATCTGTTGCTCCTTTCATGAATCCACTCTTTGTTAAGTAACCATCCAGTCTTTTATACCATGCTCTAGGGGCTTGCTTAAGTCCATAGAAGGCTTTCTTCAATCTACATACCATATCAAGTTTTTCTGATAAGGTGAATCCATCAGGCTGCTCTATGTAGACTTCTTCCTTCAACTCTCCATTTAGGAATGCTGACTTGAGATCCATCTAATATATTTTGAATTTTTTGAATGTAGCATAGGATAGAAATCTCTTTATAGCTTCCAATATGCTTAGAGGGGACAATGTATTAGAATAATCAATTCCTTCTCTCTGCACATATCCTTTACATACTAGTGTTTCTTTGTTTCTTACTATTGTTCCATCTTTATTCATCTTGTTTCTGAATATCCACTTGGTTCCAATCACATTTTTATCACTAGGCCTGGGGACTAGTTCCCATGTATCATTCTTAATTATCTGATATAGTTGTTATTTTATTGCTTCATGATAATCTAAATCATTACATGCGTCTTCAACACTTAAAGGTTCAATTTGTGAAAGTAAACATACCTCTTCACTAGTTGTTGAACTTATTGCTTTTGATCTTGTCATGACTTTGTTGTTCTGATCTCCAATTATATCTTCTTTTGAATGGTATTTAGATGTGAAATTTTGATGCAGGAGCATCCTAGGATTCTTGGCAATCCTGTATCAACCAAAAATATGTTTATTTTTGGAGGTAGATTGTTATTTTTGATCTTGGTTTGGTGGAGTTCTTGCTCGGTTTGGGAGACTAGTTTCTTAGTTTGTGTGGTTACTGGAGTGCTCAGTCTCTAAAGAATGCTCAGTGACTGAAGGAATCAGTTCATTGGTACTCAGTAATAACTATGTTTCTTGGTCATGCTTGGCATGGTTGGTTGACTCTTTGTTCTTACTTACCGACTGGATTATTTGGATGAATCGGCTTGGCCAACTGGTGCATTTAATTTGGGTCACACTCCTTGAGTTATGGATTGACCATTGGATGTGTGGGGACCTAGATCTGGCATGTTACATTCTTCTATATGGATCTAATGACTGTTGGGGCCACCTTTTGAATAGTTTATTTATTTTGTAAGGCTATGTGAGAGTCAACTGATGTATTAGCATTTAATATTTGTTTATAGAGATTTATTGTTTCATCAACCGACTTGTGGCTGGGAATCAATATTTATAGGATGCTTGGGTAGTTTTTTAGGCATCAGATTGTTGGTTGGAAGGTTAGTATCCTATGAGCTTAGGAGCAGGAAGATTTCTTGGAAGTTTGAGTACAAGTTTAGATCTTTTCTGGGTGCCTACCAGTGTTCTTCCTATTGAAGACCTGGGCTAGCTAGATGTTGATATTGGGGAAAAGATTTGGATCCTATGAGATCTTGTAGGCTATTACTTGCATTATAATTGGCCATAACTAAGAAGGCCTTATAGTCTAACACATTGCATGTAATTGATGTTTTCATGAATAAAGACTTTGATTTCATTGCAAATCTGTTGTTGTTATTGTGTATTTTTGCTGCATATTGGTTTGGTTGCAAGGTCGATCATTCCTTAATTGGATCCACCCACCTTGACTACATTAGGTGGTATCAGAGTGAAGTTTGTTCCTATTTGAGAAAAGTCTATTCCTGTTGGAGCTGAGTGGATCTTGTGTATCTAGACCTTGATTTGAAGATGCCTTCGAGGAGAAATCATGAGATCTCTGAAGAAGAAGAAACTACTAGAGAATTTTGTCTTCATGATTTTAGGGCTTTGTAGAAACAAGTGCAAGACCTACAAGAGGAGTTGAGAAAGAAGAAGCCTACCTTGAAAGAGGATAGTGATGATGAATCTAAGGAAGATCATTTTGAAGAAGTTGTCAAAGAAGCTAGAGATTCTAAGGAGAATTGAATTTTGAAAGCTATGTCTAAGATTGGGAAGAGACCTAAGATTGAATTTTCTACATTTTCTGGAAGCCTTAGGCCTAAAGAATTGATTGATTGGATCAATGAGATTGATGAATACTTTGAGTATGAAGAAATAGAAGATCCTAATAGGGTTAGATTTACAAAGACTAAGTTAAAGGGTCATGCAAATATCTAGTGGAGAGAAGTTCAGTTGGAAAGAGGTAGAAGAGGAAAGGAAAAGATCACTAAGTGGAACTGACTAGTTGACAAGTTGAAGAATCAATTCATTCTGGTGGATTATGAATTGGACATGTTTAATAAGATGCAAGCTTTGAAGCAGAATAACAAATCAGTACAGGAGTATACCGAGGAGTTTTATAGAATCCTGATTAGGACTGGTCATTTTGAAGCTAATAAAGAAAAGGTTGCTAGGTATGTCTATGGTTTGAGACTTAGTATTTAGGAAGAGTTACTTACTGTGTGGATAAAAAAAATTAGTGATGCTTATTAGATGGCATTAAAGATTAAAGAGAAGCTGAATAGGAAGTGTGAAGGAAAACAAAACAATAGGAACCGAGGTGGTAAAACTGGTGAGACAGTTGCTAAGAGTAATGTGACAGAGAATCCTAAGACTGATCATGTGGGATCTAGCAATGGTCAAGTTACTAAGAATACTAAATAGAGAGGAAAGTGGAAGAATGAGTTTACCAGCACTTGTTATAACTGTGGTGAAGCTGGTCATAGAAGTTGGTAGTGTCCTAAGAAAAGAATTGCATTAGCTGTTGAAGAAGACATAGAGAATGTTCCTGAGAAAGGTGAATGTCTTGTCACTAGAAGGTTAGTTCTATGTGTTCCTAAACCTGTGCAAAGAATAAATTTTTTTAGGACTAGACGTAAGTGCAAAGATAAGGTATGTAATGTTCTAGTTGATGGTGGCAGTTCTGAGAACTTTGTTTCAGATGAAATGGTTAGTAAGTTGAATTTGGAAAGAAGGAAGCATCCTAATCCTTATCAGATTAGTTGGATATAAGATGTTTCTAAGGTTAGAGTTGAAGAACAATGCTTGGTTAAGTTTCAAATTGGATCTTACCATGATGAGATATTATGTGATATATTATCGATGGATGCTTATCATCTATTGCTTGGTAGACCCTGGCAGTTTGACAGAAATGTTTTGTTTGATGGTCATGCTAATACCTATGTGGTTAGGCATGAAGGAGCTCGGCATAAGCTGATACCTTTATAAGAGATAGGGGTTAAGGGATGTGGAGTTATCAGGTGTTGTCCTTAAGACAAACCTTAGGAGTAGAAGGTTGATGAACCTATTCCTATTAAGTCTATTTTGAAGGAGAAGGAGAATGATATCTCGAAAGAGTTTGTTGAGATTAAGAAGTAGACGGTTTTGCTGGTAGAGATGGTTCAGCAGATGGTGACATTTATGACATAGAGAGATGTAGATGATACTAGTTGGTTAAGGATTCTAGAGGGGATGAACCTTCCTAAGTTACTAAGGTGGTCGGTAATGGTTAGAGTCAGTTGCTATCAATTTCCAACCAGATGAGTAAACAAAGTGAAAAGCAGAAAGACTTTCTACATAAGACAATGAATGAAGTGAAGACTACTTTGGATGAAGGACAAGAAGAGATATGGGTGAAGAAAATATTTGGCATACCTATTCTGATTCCCTTGAGGCGTTCTTGATTTCCTTATGAGAAAATATTTCTGACCTAGGGTGTCTGATGTAGGAGCATCCAAGGATTCTTGGCAATCATGTATCAACCAAAAATATGTTTGTCTTTGGAGCTAGATTGTTAGTTTTGATCTTGGTTTGGTGGATTTCTTTCTTAGTTTGGGAGATTGGTTTCTCAGTTTGTGTGGTTACCAAGGTGTTCGGTCTCTAAAGAATTCTCGGTGACTGAAGGCATTGGTTCACTAGCACTCAGTAATAATTGTGTCACTAGGTCATGTTTGGTGTGGTTAGTTGACTGGTGCTTAGTTATTTCCTCTATTTCTCGGTGTTCTTACTTACCGACTGGATTATTTGGATGAATCGGCTTGGCCGACTGGTGCATTTAATTTGGGTCATGCTCCTCGAGTTATGGATTAACCATTGGATGTGTGGGGACCTAGATCTAGTTTGTTTCATTCTTCTATGCAGATCTGATGACTATTGGGGCCATCTTTTGAAGAGTTTATTTATTTTGTAAGGCTATGTGAGAGCTGAGTGATGTTTTAGCATTTAATATTTGTTTATAGAGATTTATTATTTCATCAGCCAACTTGTAGCTAGGAATTATTATTTATAGGATGCTTGGTTAATTTTTTAGGCATCAGATTGTTGGTTGGAAGGTTAGTAGCCTACAAGCTTAGGAGCAGGAAGATTGCTTGGAAGTTTGAGTACAAGTTTAGATCTTTCCTAGGTGCCTACCAATGTGTTACATGTTGCAGACCCGGGCTAGCTGGATGATGATGTTGGGGAAAATATTTGGATCCTATGAGATCTTTTAGACTGTTACTTGCATTGTAATTGGCCATAATCGAGAAGGCCTTACAGCCTGGCACATTGCATGTAATCGGTGTTTTCATGAATAAAGACTTATGTTTCATTGCAGATCTATTGCTGTTATTGTGTATTTTCACTACATATTGGTTTGGTTGCAAGGTCATTCAGTCCTTAATTGGATCCACCCACCTTGACTACATTAACTTTGGAACATTAGGTGAGACTCTCTCATCTGTCTTATGTGTTTCTTCTTCACTTGTTTCAAGGTCATTGAATAATACATCAATGTTGTCAAATATCTCTTCAACAACTATTTCTCCACTGGTAGGTCTAGGTTATTCTTCAATCATAGGTGCATAATCATGATATCTTTCTTGAATGATAAACTTTTCATCAATGTTTACATTTTCACTTTCAATTATCTTCTTTAATCTTAAGTTGAAACATCTATAATCTTTTCTTTTAGTAGAGTAACCAAGAAAAATACCTTCATCACTTCTTGCATCAACTTGCCAATAGCTTCATCTCTCTTTATGTAACACTTTCTTCCAAAGATTCTTAAGTATTTTACTATAGGAACATTACCAAACCATAGCTCATAAGGTGTCTTGTCTACACCTGGCCTTAATTGATATCTATTGATTGTATAGACTGTTGTATTGACCGCATCTCTCCAATAGGTGTGTGCAACTTTTCCTTCAATCATGATAGTGTGTGTTGTATCAAGTATGATCCTATTTCTTCTTTATACAATTCCATTCTACTGAGGGGTTCTAGGTGCACTTAGCTATCTCTTTATCCCATGTTCTTCGCAGTACTCATAAAATCTGTCAGAGGTGAATTCTCCTCCTCTATTTGATCTCAGACATTTTATCTTTACTAGACTCATTTTCTACCTTAGTTTTGAATATCTTGAACTTCTCAAATGATTATGATTTATCCTTTAATAATGAAACCCACATCATTCTAGAATAATCATCAACAAATAAAATGAAATATCTTTCACCATAGTATGATCTTGTTTGAGTTGGTCCACATAGGTCTGTATGCACTAGATCCAACTTGTTCTCTGTTGAATCATGCTTGCATTTGAATGAGTTCCTTACATGTTTTCCCATTACACATTCCCTACATATTGTATCAACTAGTTTTACAATACACGGGAGCTCTCTAACTTCCTTAACATTGCTTATCTTTACTATATTATCGAAGTTGATTTGACATAGTCTTTTATACCATAACCAACTGTCATCTTCTTTAGCAACAAAACAACTTGCTTCAGGATTAATTTGAAAAAACATTAATAACTTTATTCTTGGAACCTGATGCAATCATTACTCCTTCTTTGTTGTTAATGATGCATTTATTGTCTTTGAATTCCAACTAATATCCTTTGTCATGCAATTGTCCAACACTTAGTAGGTTATACTACAAACTATCAACATATAGAACATCATCAGTGTTGTTCTTTCCATCCAAGGTGATGGCTCCTCTACCTATTATAGGTTTAGGAGTGTTATCTCCAAATATAACCATGTCACCTTTGTACTTATCTAGATGTACAAATCTATCTTTTTCTCCTGTCATGTGATGTGAACAACCATTTTCAATGATCCAATTAGTTATGATGTCTTCTTGGGAGATTAATGCTAACTCTTGTGCTTTCTTCTCATCTTCTCCATGTCTTCAATAGAAATGAATCCAATTTCATCTTCTACCAAATCTTCATCTGATACTCCATCTTCAGCATAGTAACATTATTTTGTTTACTTAGGATTGTAATTAGTTTTGAACTTCTTGACTCTTGTAGGATACTTAGATGCAAAGTGACCAATCTTGTTACATGAAAAGCATTTGAATGGTAACTAACCTTCATATTTTCCTTTTCCTTTCTTCTATTTCTTAGCAATCAGAGCAATGAAATCATCTAGTTCTTTATCCTCATCTTCATTATCAAAATTACCAAAAGTGTTCAAGGATTTCTTACCATGGACTGAGGCTTTGAATGTTGTTTCATTTTTAGGCTCTGTCTTCAATCTTGATATCTCAAATGTTGAAATCTTGCTGATTAAGGTGTCTCTTCTGAATTCTTTTGAAAACTACATAGTCTCATCTAGGATGTTTATCATGCTTTCATATTGTGTAGTCAGACTAGTCAAATTTATCCATTATGTCTTCTTTTGAAATTTCTCCACCATTGTTCTTGATTCTTGCACATTAATTCTTTGATTGTAGGCTCTAATGTTCTCATTAGGTAGCATCTCCAAAGTATTATATCTTATCTTCCATGTTTTTATGTGTGCATTCTTGGCTTGGATATCTCCTTCAAACATGTCTTCTAGATACTTCCATATCTTGTAGGCTCTATCTACTTCCTTGACCTCTGAAAACTCACTGTCAGATAGGGTGCTAATAAGGGCTTCTTTGGCAATAGCATTTTGAGTGAACAATTATTTTTGCTTAATAGTTGCATCATCTTTTGCAAGATCTTATAGAGAGGGAATCTGAACTTCTTGAGTGGCTACTTCAAAAATCTCAAATCCAATGCACTGCAAATGTGTTTTCATTTTGTTCATCCAGTCAAGATAATTCTCTCCATCAAATGTAGGACTTTCTTTTCTAAAGAATGCCATCTAATCAACCTCAAGCTATTAAAATTTCTCTGCAAGGCACTTGGCTTTGATACCAATTGTTAGGAATAGTCCCAAGAGAAAAATGAGAGGGGGTGGTGAATGAGTTTTCTACAAGATTCAATTCTTTATCTAATTAAGTATAGAAGAACATTAAACATATACACAAAGAGATAACACTTAAACACAAAACTACAATTTTGGTTATGGGGAAAACCAAATAGGTAAAAACCCCAGTGGGAATTAGCACCCACTATAAAATGCACTAGAGTATAATGATCCTTGTTAGAAGATCTTATAACCATATTAGGAGTTGATCTTTAAAAATCATTAAGTACAGTGACCTTGTCAAGGGTCAGACCCTATTAGGAATCTTTTACAATTAACCCTGTTAGGGGTGAGGACACACTGTCTGAGAGCTCACTACTCAAATGGTGAAGGTTGCAACCTTTTGCTTAATAGATACACACCATATCTGGATCTTTGGTGAACTATGATGTAGACCTTTTGTCTTGATTAGTTCCAATGAATAGCATATACTATCTTCTTCACATAGATCTTCTATTGATGATTGACTATCTTAGTACATTCACATCTTCTACTCTTCTCTCTCAACCACACTTAACAATCACAAATGACTTCCTATAAATATCTTCCTCCAAATGATATAATCAAGTTGGCTTGTTAGAACCTTTTTGAAATCATATTAGAGAAATAATATAACTCTCCAATAACATCTCCAATGGCTATACTAAGCACGCAACACAAAATGGGACTGCCCAACTCAATATGAGTAGACGCATCACTTCATACAGTTGGCTCCACCAAATAAACTATAACTTTCTTCTCATGCTAAATTATGTTATGTGCTCTTAAAAAAACATCCTTAACTTATAAACAAACACAAAACCAAACACACATACCAAAATGATAGGTGCAATTCCTAAACCAATATAAACATTGTCGGCTCCATCAAACAATCTTAAGAAAACTGTAACTGGCAACTTGAAACATTATAGCTCATATTGTACTACACAAGTAACTCTGCATCCATGAACATAGCTTTATAAAAATTTCTAGAGCACAAATATAAATGTGCAAGGCTCTACCATAACCATACTAAAAATCACATACAAAACTTTGCATGTAACTCTGTCAGGAACACTACTGACACAAACAACTGGACAAATTTATATACTCAGAATCAACCTTTGCATTTATGATATTATGCTGGTAACATATCCATACAACATATTCTCAAGGCTCACTACTTAGAACTAAAATGCATGTTTCTTACCATATGTTGTCATCAATGACAAACATACAGTCAACACTGGCATGTTGGCAAATCTCCAACATAACCTTCATGTAATTCCTTGGAATAGGATCAGACTAAGAATTTTATATGTTTGTGGTCTTTATTTATGTTTTGTGTAGTCATATACATGAGAATTAATTTTCAATCCAATGCATCACCCCATTTCCATTTCATCATATCCTTCTCCCTTTTAGCTCAAAGTTTTAGTTTAGGTATACCCTGGTTATAAGGAAGTCGACCTTCTCTAGAGATTCATCCTTACATATGCATGTCCCACACTTGGGAGGATGTATCAATGCTTTACAAGTTTTATTGGGGGATAGACCACAAAAATGGGTATAAAATTGTGTCACAACAATTCCTAAACAAGGGTTTGACCAAAGAAAACCCCTTTAGATAAGTGTTTCTCCATTTTCTATGTGGAGGAACATGTTATGAAGTCATCAAACAAGATCAGAAAATATTGGGAACTGTCAAACAATCCCTAGAAAATTTAGTCAAAACCAACACTTCATGTCTTAGGTACATGTCACCATTTCCACCATATCCCTTATATTTTGATCCCATATTCCATCCATAGGTCAAATCTACATTTTGGTTTTCATTTTTGTGTATTTCAGCTCCCTGTTTATTTGTATTAGTCTGTTATTTATAGTTTTTTAGTAACTTACCTAATTAATCATTTACTTTACTCTATTTCACCATTTCCATTTTCATCATTACAAATTTTTGATAAGGATCATCGCCCCTCTTAGTGTTTCAGTCTCCTCTTGAACCCTGTTTATTTGCATTAGTCTGTTATTTATATTTTTTTAGTAACTTAGCTAATTAATCATTTACTTTACTCTATTTCATCATTTCTATTTTCATCATTACAAATTTTGGAGAAGGATCACTATCCCACTTAGTGTTTGAGTCTCCTCTTGAACCTACTAGGGCATCTTCCTTTTGAAATGTGCAATTCATGAAAAGGAGAAGTGATTTACACATTACTTCGCCCCTTTTCTTTATGTACGAGTATTATATACCCATATGGGATTTTTGTAAGCCTAAATAGATTTTTTATACATATATGATACTTATAATAAAATATAACATTATATGCATATATATAATTTTAATTTAAAACAAAATTATTTTTACCATCAATGTCCATATTTTCTATGAATTATTTATTTAATAGATCAATGATTACATAAGTAAAATGGATATCCTTTGATTTTATTTATTGAATAAATTTTTAATTCCTTTAGTATTGTTACAAGTATTGGTTGTCGTTGCACCAAAAGATTGACCTTTTAATGCCCAATACAACCACTAGACTTATAGAAGACATAGGAGGCAGTTAAGCCATGTCACAAATCTCGAGGGGAGTGTTGACCATTTTTTCAACAATTTCCCCCTTAGTATTACCCGAGGGGATTCGTACCTATGACCAAGCTCTGATACCACTTGTTACAAGTTGTGGTTGTTGTTGCACCAAAAGATCAATCTTTTAATGCCTGATACAACCACTAGACTTATAGAAGACACAGGAGGTAGTTAAGTCATGTCATGAATCCCAAGGGGAGTGCTGACCATTTTTCCAACAAGTATAACATCTTGTTCAATGAGTTAGATCAAACTTTAGGTCTTTGTTGGTCATTTTGTCTTATACAACACACACACACACACAAACTATGGAATAATTAAGTTTGGTTGATTGTTTGACTTGTCTCTATTTTGAGATAACTTTTACTAGACAGGAATGGTATGTATTCTCGGTGTATCTTGATGAGGAGTATATGTGATCATCTTATCAAAAGTATTGATCTCCTTCATGATGAGCTTAGAGTCTTAGGTTGTTTACAGTATCATATTTCTCATTATATTATGAATTATTTGAATTATTCTTATTTAAGAGTGTAGTTTCATAAATTGTAACCCTTTATAATTTTACTCTCATTTTTGGTTCCTTACTTTATTATTCCCCCTCATAACTCATTTTTAGCCTTGACATTGCCTGATTGTCATCATATGTTGATTTGGTGACCATATCCTAAGTCTTATGCCTACAAACTCTACAAATGTCTTCATTCCACCTCATTTTGGGTGGAATATGATACCTAGCAACATATTCCCTTCAAAATGAGCCCAAATTCAAGTGTGTTAGTTTGTCAATTCCTAACATTTGTGATCCAACCTTGAAATTTTAATATGAGTATTGGATGTTGGATTAATTCATGAAATACCTGGAGAACCCTATATAAGAAGTTCATTTCTAATACATTTAATCATCTCTCAACACACATCATCGTGCATTCTTTCTAGAGAAAGTATTATGAGAAAATCTCTTTAGATCTAAACATTATAAGGTAACAAGTTACACCAATCTTCATGCAATTCTATTTTCATGGTTAATTTTATCTTGTCAAGACATTGTATTGCATCAAAATGGGTGAAATTACAAAACTAAAATCTACAAAAGGGTTTCTTTTATATATATTTTTAACATATCATTAATAAGAGTAAGAGTTATTGAAACATTGATTTTTCCAAATATTTTTTGGTAATTGGACTCAAAGTGGTATAAAATATGTATTTAGTAGACACTTCTAGTTGGAAAAGTTGTGACACATGTCTAGCTTAGCTAGAATGAATCTAGCTAGACCATATGTTTGACAAAAAATTTAGATATAGATACTTAAATTCACTTATGTTAATAAGATAGCCTAAAGTGTGACACAAAATTGTACTTGTTGAGCATTATTTTTACACAAAGACAATGGCTAGGAATTTACATGAGAAAATTCCCCTCTTGGAAGATTGATGGAATCTATTAGAAGAAATAAAGGAATGAACACAAGATAAAAAACAATCCAAGAAGTGAACTGCAAGAATAGTTTTACCATAAATCAAATGAGAGAGAGATGCAAGATCAACCACCAAAACCAAGATAAGACTCCAAGAATCCAACAAGAGCCAAGAGATTTTTGTAAGGGGAAAAGCAAAGAAAAACCCCTTTGTGTATTATAAATGTGGCATGAAAAGCTTAAAGAGAGAGAGAAGAATATGAGAAAGAAGCTCAATACAATATGATAGAACTACTATGCAAGAGGAGAGAATTGTGTGAGAGAATTATAAGAAATTAGTGTCGAGTGTGGAGAGAAATATTTCTTTAAATAGAGATGAGTGAAGGAGTTTTCATGTAACTCCCTATGTGCATGAGTGCCACATTCATACTTAGTGTGTGCCAAGTGTGAGCATCCTCATAAGGAGAAATAACCTATTTTCCTCATTAAAAGAATTACAAAATATGAGTTGTCCTCCCACTTGGACTAGAGGACAAAATTACATGTAGAGATTCCTTTAGGAATATCCTAAAATAAATAAAAGAGGATACCTTGGTTTATCCTCAAATTAAATAAAACAACCAAGGAAAGATTACTAAATTCTAACAAAATCAATCTCAAGGTTCCTTCTAGGTGGGTGTCAACTGCTTGGATAGCACAACAAAAGACAAATGTGAATCTGTTAACAAGGAGGCCTTTGCTAGTTCTTCTCTTAAGAAAAACTGTAAAACAAACTTCAGAGCACCATGTTGGTATCCAAAATAATGCTTATGCTCTAATAGGCTGCCAATGTACCTTAAGACTGATATTAGGAATGGTTGGTTCCAAGTGTGGGAGCTCTGCAAGGCAACTAGACCAACTATAGGGACTTAATATGCCCTCTTCTACTTCTGACTCTACAAAACCAAGGCGGGTGCACCTAACCTAGTATAAAATATATTTCATACACCAAGAACTAGGTTTGAATAATAGATAATAGGATAGTAAGAAAGTACTAAGTGTTAACCACACACTCATTGACTCTCCATTACTATAGGTAGAACCACATACAACCAAATACTGAAAACTTAAGTATGGTTCTTAACTTATGCTTTTTGGATCATAACAACAATAATCAATATTTGTTGATAAAGAGATAATCATTTAGGCCAGTGCCTCATCCATTGGGTAAGATCTCCTAGAACATGAATGCTACACACACTAGACAATAGCTGAGATTCCAAGCCATAAACACACCTACAATCCCCTTTACTACTTATGAGATATCCTTACATAGACAATAAGATAGATCTATGTCCCATCTAAAGCATCATTTCATCTAATCCTGGATTAGAACTCAAGAATGGATACATATACATAAAACAATATGCAGAGGACTAGAAAGTTCAGAAATTATCTAAGTTGACACAAAGGAGAGATAAGAATCATGTACTTGTATTAAGTATGAAGAATCCTTAAGTGTAAACAATCAATCCAGAGGAGTCAAGCTTGCAAATTACAGCTTAAACCTATAAATTTTTCTCTATCATCAATAGAATATCGAATGCAAAAGTGTTACAATCTTGGATCCAGGACTAGGAACACTTCAGAACTTTGAAGCTGGAACCCTTTGAAAATTTTAAAAAACAACATATATACCCATGGTTACCTTGAAATCCCACATAAGTTAGGATGCAACAAGCTAAGGGTAACCATGGTTAGGGTTTTCCATCAATTAGGCATTTCAAGTTCATCAAAATTTGATACAATTCAGAGGGAAAACACTAAGTCCTAAATGCATTTAATCAACATCAGATCTTCCATCATGAGAAACTCTGAAAAGGCACTGAAGATTAATCAAAAATCTACAAAATTTAAAATGGAAGTGACCCTGCAACTACTTTTGGTACATTTCATTTACTCCCCTACGGCAAGACACTCCTCTTTTGCAATCATCTCACACCCTGGATCACACTGGAGTGGTGGAGAAAATCAGTTTTACCAACTCTGGCCCTTTCTATCATCAATTTTAATCCTTTCTAGTTGCAGGAAACGTTCTCAGGGATTCAAAAATGAAAGCAAACAGTCACCTTGCATTTCACAGGCTTGTGTTTTTAACCCATCCAAACACCTCAGGTTAACTCCACAATGGTGATGCCAAACAATTGTCGCATGATTGCATGCCGTGGAAATGGCCCTTGCAATCATGCAACAAGGCCATAAGACCACCACATCTCTATACTGCATCCAATATAACATTGCCACCTCAGCATCTGGAAGATGCCCCATCACCACCTACCATCAGGCCCTAGGGACACATGTCAACTAGTCACATGATCACATGTCAGAAAACTCTAACATGTGATCATGCGACAGCCAACCCCAAGCTACCACATCACCGCCAATGGGACCACTGCTAAGGAAAGAGCCTTGTCAAATGGTCACATGTCAAAAAATTTTGACATGTGATCATGCGACAACCAGTTAAATCTAAGCTTTGAAAACCCGGGCCCACCATTACACAACCACACGACTAAGGCAAAGACAACTACCAGCCAAGTCGCTAGATGTTAAGAACTTAACTGCTAGGAATCAACAACCAAGAGATAATCACAAGTCACCAGGTCGTGGAATGAAGACTTAATTGCCAGGCATCTGAACACCGCTAAGAACTAGGACCCACATGGATAGGTGGCAAGCGATCACATGATCACATGTCAAAAAAGTCTGACATGCGGCCATGTGACAACCAATCATTTTGAAACCTTTGAAGACCTGGGCCCACCATCCATCACACTTGCGCATTTAGGGAATGCCAGCAAACAAGAAACTGTGAGGATGAAAACACATAGGGCTTTCGACGAAAGAGGATCGAAAACACACAAAGTTTCCAGCACCAAAAGACAAGTGCACAAAAGTTGGAAGGCACAAGGTTGAAAACAATGAAGGTTTTCACACAGACTGAAAACATCATGGATTTTCAAAAACACTGTGGGTTTTCGACACTGTGGTAGATTTTGAAATTATTTTCCTGCAGACCTTAGAATTTAAATAAATTTTTGGATTTTGTGATTCAGCACATGCAATCTGGACTAGAGCAAGGTGACAACATGAAGAACACAGGGCAGGACATTTCAAGAAAACTTGCAAGGAAGAGGCCATTTTCATAGGATTTTTGCTATGACAAGAAAATGGACTAACAGTGGCTCTAGTTGGGGACGATGGGTAACTTGTGCCCATGCATGAAATCAGGATTTATGGGAGAGTAGACCACCCACTGGACAAAAATAGGGAACTCAAAAACTAGCAACCAAACTAAGAAAGGAAACACATAGTAGAAAGGGAAGAAAATTTACAAAATTTACAAGAGAAATTTAATCAGGGACCCTCCTGAATCGAATGTCTGATTTTCATCCACATATGCAACTAGCCACCTGAAAAAACCTTGATATTCTTGCTACCACCATATGTGAACATTCATGGGTTGGAGAATAAACTTGCACTGATCATCACCCACATTTTTCCAGTCACAACTACTGTATTCACACTCATATTCATATTCCAAGTAGGGAACATCATCTACTTCTTCTTGATGACTAGAAACAAAAATTTGATCTAGTAATGCATTAGAGAATGCAACATATTGATTACCATGCATTACATCAGAGTTACCTAGCTGAAAAGGACTTGAATCCTCTGGTCTACCTTCATGTATTGCTTCAGCCACTGAGCAACCTAGTTCACCAATGATGTCCTCACTGACTGGATCATAAACCAAGTGAAGGTCCTCTTCACTATCATATCTGGAAGAAGAAGGAACAGAAAATGAACAAAAAACTTGCTCATCACAATAATCCTCATAACAGGAAAACACACTGTTGTGGTCTTCAACCTCTTCTTCTACAGAGTCACTACCAAAGGGGGAATTCTGTATACATGGGTCATCAAGATCACTCTGAACACTAGCCGCATTATCAGTGTCAAAGACTATATCATAGGGGAGCTGCAAATTAAAGTCCACACAAGGTGCATACCTTTGGAATTCATCAGCCAAGAGTGCTGATATATGTTTACTACTTAATGGACTTTGGGCTTCGATATCATCTCCCTTAGCCACACCCTCAATGCTACAAATATCATCTCTATTAGGAACAAGGATACACATTTCTAGCCTTAGATCATTTTGTGTGAAGCAATCTATGCAGGAATCATCATCTGCATCATATCCAATATTCTCCTCTTCACACAAAACATCATCAAACCAGGACAAGAAGCAAGAATCCTAATATTGGATGGAAGAACAATCTGTAGACAAAAAGGAAACATTGCCATCCTCATATTCAACTTCAGCATCCTCATATGCACTAGTCTTAGAATTAGCTTCATAATCAACACTCTCTGCATAGTGAGAATCAACATCAGAAACATCGGCCTCCTCATGAACATCATCAGGAGCCACCAGTCTTAGCAATCTTATGTCCTCTGCTAACTACCAGTTCACCATTTTCAACCTCGCTAATCCCAAGAAGGGATTGAACATGAAGGCAAGGACAAGAACCACTTCCTTGCACCATAATAAAATGTGTGCACAAATAACCTCATGGCAATATCTTCATGTTCAACATACATATCTCCAAAAATACCCATGACAACATCAACATGTTGGCTTGCAGAAATAGATCCACCAGCCATGAATCTTGGCAAGCACTTCCCATCCTTAGCAGAGAACTCATTAGGGGCACCTTCAATGCCATCAAAACAAAAGGGCCTATACTCCTCCATGAGGAACTACCCACTATAACTCATCCCTCTACAATAGTGCTTAACACTTGATAGGGATACATTTTCAATAAGAGAATACCTGGAATTTTGTAATAAAAACTTTGTTGACTGAAAGGCAGGGTAGATCTAGAGCTCACCATGCAGCTCCATCAAGTTCTTTTCTTTTAGAGTCACCACCTCCTTGCAGAGGAAAAATGTTTCACTTGTCTTTGTGTTTTTTCTTTCAGTCAACCAAAACTTGACCAGGATTTATACACTGTTTATCAGGGAGTGCACTAATCAAACAAAGATTTTAGAGCCACCACTCACAACTAGGTGAGAAAATTTTGCAAATGATGTTTTTTTACTTCAGACTCTGTTCTAGACTCTCCCCAGCAGAGTCACCATCTTGTTGGTGTCCAAAATGACGCTTATGTTCTAATAGGCTGCCAATGTACCTTGAGACTAATATTAGGAATGGTTTGTTCCAAGTGTGGGAGATTTGCAAGGCAACTGGGCCAACTATAGGGACTTAATATACCCTCTTCTACTTTTGGCTTTGCAAAACTAAGGCGGGTGCACCTAACCTAGTATAAAATATACTTCATACACTAAGAACTAGGTTTGAATAACAGATAATAGGATAGTAAGAAAGTACTAAGTGTTAACCACACACTCATTGACTCTCTATTACTATGGGTAGAACCACATACAACCAAATATTGAAAACTTAAGGATGGTTCTTAACTTATACTTTTGGGATCATAACAACAACAATCAGTATTTGTTAATAAAGAGATAATCATTTAGGCCAGTGCCTCATCCATTGGGCAAGATCTCCTAGAACATGAATGCTACACACACCAGACAATAGCTGAGATTCCAAGCCATAAACACACCTACAATCCTCTTTACTACTTATGAGATATCCTTACATAAACAATAAGATAGATCTATGTCCCATCTAAAGCATCATTTCATCTAATCCTGGATTAGAACTCAAGAATGGATACATATACATAAAACAATATGCAGAGGACTAGAAAGTTCAAAATCTATCTAAGTTGACACAAAGGAGAGATAAGAGTCATGTACTTGTATTAAGTATGAAGAATCCTTAAGTGTAAACAATCAATCCAGAGGAGTCAAGCTTGCAAATTACAGCTTAAACCTCCAAATTTTTCTCTATCATCAACATAATATCGAATACAAAAGTGTTACAATCTTGGATCCAAGACTAGGAACACTTCAGAACTTCAAAGCTGGAACCCTTTGAAAATCAACAAAAACAACATATATACCCATGGTTACCTTGAAATCCCACACAAGTTAGGATGCAACAAGCTAAGGGTAACCATGGTTAGGGTTTTCCATCAATTAGGCATTTCAAGGTCATCAAAATCTGATACAATTCAGAGGGAAAACACTAAGTCCTAAATGCATTTAATCAACATCAGATCTTCAATCATGAGAAACTCTAAAAAGGCACCGAAGATCAATCAAAAATCTACAAAATTCAAACTAGAAGTGACCCTGCAATTGATTTTCGTACATTTCATTTACTCCCCTATGGCAAGACACTCCTCTTTTGCAATCATCTCACACCCTGGAGCACACTGGAGCGGTGGAGAAAATTAGTTTTACCAACTCTGGCCCTTTCTGTCATCAATTTCAGTCCTTTCTGGTCATAGGAAATGTTCTCAGAGATTCAAAAATGAAAGCAAACGGTCACCTTGCATTTCGCAGGCTTGTGTTTTTAACCCATCCAAACACCTCGAGTTAACTCTACAATGGCAACACCAAACAGTTGTCGCATGATCGCATGTCATGGAAATGGCCCTTGTGATCATGCGACAAGGCCATAAGACCACCACATCTCTACGCTACATCCAATAGAACACTGCCACCTCACCATCTGAAAGATGCCCCGTCACCACCTGCCACCGGGCCCCATGGACACATGTCAACCGGTCGCATGATCGCATGTTAGAAAACTCTGACATGCGATCATGTGACAGCCAACCCCAGGCTACCACATCACCACCTACAGGACCACTGCCAAGGAAAGAGCCTTGTCACATGGTCGCATGTCAGAAAATTTTGACATGCGATCATGCGACAACCAATTAAATCTAAGCTTTGAAAACTTGGGCCCACCATTACACGACCACATGACTAAGGCAAAGAAAACCACCAGCCAAGTCACTAGATGTTAAGGGCTTATCCACTAGGAATCAGCAACCAAGAGATAACCGCAAGTTGTCAGGTTGTGTAATGAAGACTTAACCGCCCGGCATCTGAACACCGCTAAGAACTAGGACCCACATGGACAGGTGGCAAGCAGTCGCATGATCACATGTCATAAAAGTTTGACATGCGGCCATGCGACAACCAATCATTTTGAAACCTTTGAAGACATGGGCCCACCATCCATCACACTTGCGCATTTAGGGAACGCCAGCAAACAGGAAACTGAGGATGAAAACACAGGGTTTTCGATGAAAGAGGATCGAAAACACACAAAGTTTTTGGCACCAAAAGACAAGTGCACAAAAGCTGGAAGGCACAAGGTTGAAAACAATGAAGGTTTTCACACAGACCGAAAACATCATGGATTTTCAAAAACACTATGGGTTTTCGACACTATGGTAGATTTTGAAATTATTTTTCTGCAGACCTTAGAATTTGAATAACTTTCTGGATTTTGTGATTCAGCACATGTAATCTGGACTAGAGCAAGGTGACAACATGAAGAACATAGGGCAAGACATTTCAAGAAAACTTGCAAGGAAGAGGCCATTTTCATAGGATTTTTGTTATGACAAGAAAATGGACTAACAAACCATAATATTTCTTTTTGGATTTTCATATTTAGAACAAAGCAACATTAATCTAATTAATCTACTAAAAATGATTTGCAAAAGAGGGTAAGAAGTAGTAGGGTAACAAGAAATTGAAGGAAATTTTTGAAAAGAAACTAATGGCGATAAAATAGCATCACACCACTATGCGAATTAAAAGAACAAGAAGATGAAGAAACCCACAAAGCAGAGATCAGATCATATCACAATCTTCAGCTATATGGATGCAATCATTAGCAGAATGAAACAAACATAGATGTATGATAAGCCAAAACTCGTCAGATCATGAAGCTACCATAGATGTGCGCATACGTGAGGCAAGTTAATCTTCAAGCACCAAAAGAATAATCTTCTTGGAAATTCATCACAATGCAGCAATGTAATACCAACAAACACCGAACTAAGAATCGTAGACTTAAAAATAATTAAACAATCAATTGGCTCTTTGAAATAAAGAATGAGAAAATCACACAATCAAAAACTTCACATAGATAGCACAAAAATCACACCATGAATGAAGCACCAATTTTATGTATTGTATTAATGATAAAATTGACCCTCATTACATCATTTTATTACAATTTATAGAGCTTCTCTTATTTTTGCATCTAGGGTTTCAACTGCATGAAACAAGGAAATAAATTCTAAACTAGAGATTACATAAAGGAAACTACTTCTAAAGCTTAGTTAAACTACCCTAGCACTGAATTAAACCTTGTGCATTACAAAACTTTGAGTAAATCATACATTAAACATCTCAAAAATGGAGTTGAAACTTGTGCATGCTCTTGATAATCTTCACGATTCTGCCCTTGATCTTTGGTTGCGGCTTCTCCACATGGAATCAATTGGAAGAGATCCCAAAATCATGCAGAAATGACCCCCAAAAAGAAGCCTAGTTGACTAGAAAATGAACTCTGAGATAATTGTAGTTAAACTTTAGACATGCCAAAAAATGCCCAAATCCTGATAGTTGGTCCGAAAAAACAAATTCCAAAAAATGACTAAGTGTCAAGTCCTTCATTCCCAATTTTGAACTTCGAACTTTCAGAGGCTGAAATTTCTTCAGGGCCAAAAGGCTGAAAAATAGGCTCTGCAAAATTGGTTAAGTACAAAAAACTACCTTTCTCTATACAAAATTTGGCTATCTCTGGACTGGCTACTTACTGACTAGGGAGCACTTCTGGATGTTCTTTTCAAAAACTCTCCACAATCTCTAGTAATTTTTCAAAATTGGGCATCTTGACCCCCTCAAGGATTTCTTGCTGCCTATTTCAGAAGGAAACCAATTCCTTTGCAAAAGTTTGTATTTCTTCTTCCTGAGACAATATTTTTTGGATCTCTTCCTTCTGATAAAACATCTGTTGAAGGTCCTCCTTTGTCTTGACTCCCCAGAATATAGCCAAGTACTAATCAATGATGGCATTTACTAATTGCATGGTTTTTTCATCATCCTTGTCATATAGATCCAAGTCCAAGCCCTCAAAGAACTTATGCAATTCCTTCACAAAAAGCATGTTATTGTCCCTTCTCTTGTCTAACCTTTTGAGAACATTTTAAAAGATAGCCAATGTCATCATTATATCCTGGATCCACTTATCAAAATTGTCCAACTCTGAGCCTTCATAGACCTTTACCAACACTTGGAAGTGCTGCTTCCTTATTATTGTTAGCTCATCAAGCACCTTTTTCCATTTCAAAATATTTTCCTCCATGTTGTCTTCTTCACTCATGATCCCTACTAGGGAGGTTATTCTTGGAAGAATGCCTCTAAGAGGCCTTAGAATCTTCTCGAGGGGTAGCTTTGCAAACTACTCAAAATCCTCCTTCCAATCTACACAAGCCTGTACAAAAGAATGCGGGATATCTGTGCTTATTTCACCCTTCTCCAAAATGGCCTATAATGAGGCCTCAGGGTTATTTGGGTCAATGGAACCCACTATCTTGAGAATGAATCTCTTCATGGCTTCATTTTGCTCCATCAAAACCTTTATTTTCTCCTCATCCTTATCCATGAATCTGAGGGCATGTTTTAATTTGAGGGTAGCCAAGGTTTTTCTCCCCTCTCTAGTTGGCTCTCCCAAATCTACCTCCTCCAACACGTAGTCATCAAGAGTGATTTCAGCTATACTAAGGCTCATTTTGGGAACAACCACCTGTGTCTTCCATTTTCCCACTTGATCCTGTGTCACATATGACAGTGTTATTTCTTGGGTGCTAGATGGAATTTGATGAAACACTTTCCCTAGTACCGCCATATCAGTCTCATCATCCTCATAGACCCTAACCATTAGCTGAATTTCTTTTGTAAACCAAGTGGGCTTGGAGAAAGCATTCAATGGTTCATATAGAGCTACAAGAGTTGATTAAGTTGTTGGATGTTCTATGTTTATTTTTTCATGACTCTCCTCTCCTTTATCCATTTCTTGTTCATCCATTACATTCTTCTCACTCTCCTCAGCTATTTTCTCTTCATCAGCTATTTGTTCTCCTTCATTAGTCTTCTCTTTATCAGCAACTTTTTTCTCCTCCTTTGTTTGTGGCTCTTCTTGACTAGCCAGTTCCTCTGATCTTGCAGGTTCTTCTTCCATCTTTTCCTCACTAGCTGCCTTTGTCTCCTTTTCAAGATATTGCAAGCTTTGTGGCACTGATTCATCTTAGACAAGTGGTGGAGTGAGGGTGAAAAAGGGAGTGGGTGAAGGCATTTGAGGTGGAGGCAGAGTTGTCATAGGGACATGAAAAGGTGGAGGCTATTGAGGTAGCGGAGTGGTTTGGAATGGAGGTGGAAGTGGAGTGGAATGTATAGGTGAAGGTGGAGGTAGAACTATGTGTGAAACCAAGGGGACTTGTGCAGTTGTGTCTTCCTCAGAAGTGACACCAATAGAAGGGTCCTTATTTGGTTTTGTGGTTTCCTTTTTCACTTTAGTAGTCTCTTCCTCAACCTACTCTTGGGGTTCCTGCTGGAGTTCATCTCCGCATATCAATTATGTCCAGCTTGTTCTTTGGCATGGGCTGCATGAGGTATTCATTATTTACTATGTCATGGGCCTGTGACACATCCTTATTATAGAACTCCATTCCCCTATTGATGTGGAAGTTGTAGAACTTGTCAACCCCTTTGGGCAGGTGGAAGACATCCTTAATGTTATCAAGCCTCAGGTCCAGGACCACTTCGCTAACACTACTCTTTACCATCCTCTCATCAGGCACATAGTGGCTGGCTAGAGTGTTAATCAAGTTCAAAGACAAGATGGAGACTGGATGAGCCACTACATTTACCAAGGAGTAGTGCACTAATGAAGTGAAATATTCTGACCATCCCACTGGTTGGGCACACTTTCCTAGGTAGTCATTCCAGCTTACACTTCCAATGTTAGTGTCTGTGATATCTGAGTGCAGGTTGGTCACCTTTGAGTGTGGATGGAATCCTTTGAACTGGTATTTCATCGCTGATGCTACAACTTTCTCAGCCATTTTTGCAAAGAATAAAAGACGTGAATTAGTAACATGAAACTGCAGGAGAGAGGAAAAACTTAAAAATAAATAAATAAATCTAAAAAATTAAGCTCAGGAGGGCTCTGAAAAGCCTTTTCAGCCCTTCGAACCTTTGGAGGTATGAGACCTCTGAAAGGCTGAAAGGGCTGAAAAAGCAAAAAGAGGCTTTAGAAACCTTTTAAAATACCCCCTTTTAGTCTTTCGATGAATCAGAGGTGTGAAATCTTCATAGGCCAAAACCTTTGAGTCACTGAAAAGATCCCTTGGTGTTTTGCCAATGTTTAGTATGCACAAACTTCAACAAGTTGAAGCAGCAAGATTTTTGGCATGCGACAATGTCGAAATGCCAAAACTAGAACTCTAGAGTTAGTTAAAAACCATTGGTCCTCTGGTTTCGATGAATTGTGTGAGAGGATGTTTTGGTGTGCAACAACACTAAGACATCAAAACAATAGCACTTAGTAGATTTTTGAGGTTTCAAAGTCTGAAAGTTTTGGACGGTGAAGGTTCAAAACTAGGGTTTGTTCTATCAGACTCAAAAATGAGTTTGACAATGATTTTGACCAGAAACTCACTAGGGGGATTAGAGGGGACTACCTCACAACCCCTAAGGCTGAACTGGGCCAACGAACAACAAATGAACCCAAGACGATAGGCCAAAAAACATGAAACCCTAACTAAAACTGAAAGAAAACAATGAAAAAAAATAGAAGGAAAGAGAGAGGGAAAAGAGAAAGATCAACCTCAAAAAAAAAATGAAGGATGAAGATGGACAGGAGAGACCAAGGCAACAAGCGAGAAGAAAAAGCACACAAAATCTCTGAAGACATGATAGGCAAGGGCGAATAAGTGAGTTAAAAAAAAACCCATTCTGCCTTATATAGGCAAATCGGCAAGTGATGTCATCCCCCTACCAATTGGCCTTTTGGGGGTATCGAACCTTCGAAAGGCCAAAAGATTGAAAGGGTGACTCCCTTTTGGAGAGTCAGACCTCTCAACATTTTGGCATCTAAAAGTCCAAAAACCACCTGGGTCTAGAAATGCCTAAGGCATAGGTCGCTGCTCCAGCCTTTCACCCTTTCGGACCTCTATCACTTTCAGACATCTGAAAGTGCGAAAGTGCAAAAAGACCAAAAAAAAAAGAAAACTAACTAAAGAATAGAAAAAAAAAGGACAAAACCCTCAAGAAACCTAAAGATAAGCTAAAAGAAGGGGGGGCCCTAAAGCCAACAGGTGAAAAGGGGAGCATGGTTGTGGGACCACAATAGTACTTTTACCCATTGCATCAACCCTTGAGGGTTTTCTTCAAAGAGTATTGCATCACCAACATTATCAAGTTTTAGGTAACATCATTTCAATTCAGCATTTTACTTTAGATTTATCCTCTTCCTAATCAAATTCATGCTCTCTTTTTATCTTCATTTTTATAAGGGAGGTTAATTCCTACTTAGGGTTTTATTGAGGAAATTTTCTATATATCCCAAAACACACTATCTCTCTCTCTCTCTCTCTCATGTGTATAGGAATTATATTTTGAAAATTTGGATTATGAATTCAAGAAGAGTAGACAGAGATGAATAGATCTAGATCTTGAGGAAGAGAAAATCCTTGGTCACTATGGGTTAGCCATAATGACTCACGCTTTTTAGTAACATTTCAAGGAGATATTCTATAGGGAATCCTGATATGGAATTCATTCATGAAATTTGCATCAAAGATATTTAGTTCAATGATATGTTTTGACATAGACTAGCACTTTTAGGCTCAAATTATAGATATAAGTTCCTTTTTTAATCCTCTTTCCAAAATTGTCTTCAAAATTTGCATATATCTTTTGTGGCTTACTGCTTATGTTTATTTTGGTTTATTTACTATCATTCCGCTTAGTTCTTACATCTTTAATTCAAATCAATCAATCAAAAAAACAAATAAAAAAGGAGCATAATCACATACAAAATCCAAATTTCCTTTAAAGACTATCTTGTTGGACCTTATTGATTATAACTGCTCAATGAAATAAGTGGGAATAATGATCTCCTAAGTTATTAGTTTACATTTCTAAGATAAGAATATTATTTCCACACTTCTTAAGTTTCATACTACTCTTAGCCTAGTAGATTGAATTTTGATGTGGAAAGATGAATGTATGCATTGATTTTATATTTTTATGATGAGGTAAGCTTCTTAATTAGGGTCATGTACCTCATTCCATCATAAAAATAAACTTTTATATTACATTGCAATAGTGACAAGTTTAATTTGCATATATGGCCATTGAGTATCTTTAGAGGCATTGTCAATGTGTGAATCACATAAAGGACTTTTATTCAAGATTAAATTATAAGTGATGATATTTTTAAGGGAAATTATCTTTTCTCCACCTTACAAAAACCTAAACCATTTAATTAGTCTTTAAAATCCTAAAAGATAAATCTAACATCAAACATGATGTAATAAGGAATTAATAAATTTGAACCTATGAAAAATTAATTTAACACATTTATTGATTGAGTTTTTAGATAATGAACACTTGAAGCCAAGTCCTTGTTTTCATTCAATGGTAAATTATCAAAGATGACTAAAAAAATTATTGATTCACACTTCTAATTGTTTTAGTTTACCTCTAAACATGTATCATAAGAAAATATTATTTCATCTTATTCTTAATTTGGATGGATATTTCATATTGTATGGTATACCATGACATGAAAAATTAAAGGACATCCCTTTAATTAACATGGTATAATTGTAAAGATTAAAGAGATCCATATAAGCCTCTTATTACTTGGCAAGTCATTTTAAAATGGATTCTTACAAGTACACTCTCAAAGAACCTCCTTATGAGATTGAGAAATAACATTATGACATCCATACATAAGAAGAACAAAGTAAATAAAAAAATTACAACTAAAATGACACACAATCATATTATGTTTTAATTACCAGTTCAACCTAATAAGTATAAGGGTCATATATTGCACAAGTTTTCATCTCAGGATATATATTTGAAAGAGAATTTATATGGTTTAGCAAGTGTAAAATATTTTTATGAGATCACCTCTAAAGAAGAAAGAGATATAGGTAGGGAAAGAAGCTCATTTATCTATTTATACTAAGTTCCTCAAAAGTACCAAATATTATATGTAATTGTAAAAGCAATTCATGTACTAGAAAAAGAAGAGTATGGTGCTATTTTTTTTGCAGGATGGTGAAAATTTAGAAAATCAACTTGATGCAATTGCATGTGACTTCTCATTTTCTATTTATATTTATACTTATGTACTTGCTAACCTTTATTATTAATTATATGTATTTTCTATCTCATTTTTATGTTATCATTTTCTTCCTATGTATTTTCACACTTTGTTGTTTTTTTTTTTGTTATGATTGTTGTGCCTTTCTATTCTCATTTCACATTTACATTATTTATGCAATGATTATTGTGCTTTTCCTATTCTCATTTCACCTTCTATAATTTGATTTTATATTACATTTATGAAGGTTATTACAATATTAAAGACATTTTTTGTTTAATATTAAGGTTGATATTCATAAATTGATAGACATACAAAACATACAATAGATTTATAATATAATTCATAATTTTTTTCACACCCTCCACACTTATACAAATCTTGTAGTATAAAAAAGAAGGAATATGAAACTCGCTAAAAATTTCCACTTTTCTATTTGTTAGAAAGTAAATATCCCTTAGTATAACTAGGGGGGGTGAATCAATTATAGTGATTAAACAACTTTCTTCCCAACTATGAATACCAATTACTATCTTTATGCATGTATATAGTAAAGTAATTAAAATTAAAATCAATCTTAACATAATGAAACACATAACACCACATTTTGTTAACTAGGGAAACCTTGCCCAAGGGAAAACCCCGGTGGGGATGGTACCCAAAAAATTATCCGCTAATCAAAAGGATATCTTGTGAAAGATATTGACCTTGTGAGGATTCTATTACATCCATATAGTGTATCTATCCTTGTGAGAGGACTAGGTCCTACCAAAAGCCTTTGACCCTTTCAGGAGTCAGTAATACAATACAAAAATGGATCTTACTGAGTATACAAAGTTCTCACTACACTTACAATACATATACAACTTCTCAATACAAAACTTTGACTATTGTTGATATCTTCAATATCTGATCAGTCCTTGTAAGTGCTCACATACAATCAATCATACAATTGTTATTCTCTACTCTTATCACCAAATTTTCATCTATAATTTCATAAATATCAATCATATCATTACAATACAATTGGTCATCTCGCTTAAACAAAAGTGCCTTCCTTTATACCTTTATCTTTAACCAGTCAACTTTGAACATAAGCATACTTTACCAACACTTTAATATCTCATTCTTTTGTATTACGATGGATATATAGGATTTTTTCAAAAACTAACTCATAACTTTATTTCACAATAAAAATATAACTTGTTAGCCAAAACTCTCCATTGGCTCCTTTTCTTTCCACTTGAAGATTTACAATATAACTGACAAACTAGTGTCACTAACTCATATAACCCACTCCAGATCTGCAAGGAAAAGGACTAATTAACAAGGATCAAAGGAATGATCCTCCTACACTTCGAGCCTTGAATTCTCTGGTGGGTATACCTTTAGATTCACTTCTTGAAAGGAATCATGAATTTACTTATACTATTTGACATGAGTATTACTTATCTTGATTTATAGATTTTATCAATTTATAGATTGTTTGATGTTGAAGAGAAAGCTTCTATAGAATAGACCAGTGTCTTATTCTAGGGCATAGAGTCATCAAAAGCATACATCAATAGAAAAACCACTCAAACATTCTTAGAATTCAGAACAAATGCATTACAAATTGTCCCTCTCATTCAGACATCTAATTCCTATAAAAACTACAAAATCTCTGAGATTATCTTAAACAATTTAACCCTTCCTTGAAATAGAACTAAAAGATAAATTCAAAACCTACTTTGTAAGCCATACATCAATTTTTCTTTGCAAATTCAACATACAAGAACTTAAGTTTTAAAATAGGAAGACATACACAAATTTGAGAAGAAACTCTAATATATTCTCATTGATATTTTTTGTATTAGTACATTGACAATGGCAGAAGTGCCTAAATAAAAACTAGAGAGAAAAAATTATAGTCTATTTCATTCCAAAATTCAACTTCCTTATCAGAAGGTTACAACTGGCTACTTATAGCATTCACTAGCCATCTTGGAATCTTGGAAAAGTCAGGATGCAACAAGCTTCAAATGGCTAGGAAAAGAAAACACTAAAGAAAAAAACTATTACATATGATTACACAAACCTAATAGAAACTAGAGGAATATTTTCCACATCATGTGATATCTTCAATAAGTGGCACCTTCATCTAATGATATTTTTGAGTAACTGCAGAAGGTTGTTACATGAATGGTGACTACCATTTCATGCTAACATACATCATTCTTTGAATTATAGTTACACTCCTTGTATTAAGGATCAAGTGCCATGTGTAATTCATTCCTCTTCTACTGCTCCTACTTCAATGGTATCAGCTTCTTTGTATTATGGTCCACTATAACAAACCTTGGTAAGAAACCCTCAATCATTTCAAATACTAGAAGCAATGACCAACTGATCAAATTTAAAACATGGACGTTGATTCATCTCCTTCCTGGCACATCAGGTGATTCTCATAATTTTCAAATAGTCAAATAAGCCTTTTAAAATTAACTGGCCACATCATCTTGTCCTGGCAACCAATCGGAAATAGTCACATCAGAAACACCTGGCAATTGGACCCACCATCTTCATTGGTCTTTAAATCAGGACTATCGATCTTTACTTAAGAGAGAATCAATGGTTGTCATGTTGTCACAATGGTTAAAACCTCATGCATCTTTTCTTTGCGGTAATGCAACAACCGTTAGATCAAGAAAGATCTATGGTGGTTTGAAAACTATAGTATCTTGGACCCACCTGACAACTAGACCTATCATTATCGTTAGATGGAAGATCCAATGATCGATGCTTTTAGTACCTTTTGATTGGACCCACTATCGCATCTCAATGGACTGATACCAAATCGATGGTTGTCACAATGCTGCAGGCACAAATGTTCAATCATCTTTCACCCATGGAAACATGACAGCTATCAGATCTTGAGCAAGATATCACTTTACTATAACCTTTAATAACTAGGCCCAATGAACATACACCGATAGATATTTGAAATCAGATGGTTGTGATAAAACCAAGGTAACCGATCCCACCTGATAGAGATTCTTAGTTTTCTGATCCATAAATGGCTATTACAATGTCACATTAGTTAATTTCCCTGCATCTTTCCTTTGCGGCTATGTGACCATCGTTAGATTTAAACTTGAGATAAGTGTTTGATAAAGTAATGAAACCTTAGGAAAATTAATAAACAATACTTTAGAGAAAATATTAAAGGTCACGGAGCTTTAGACTTAGGAAAAATTAAAGTGTAAGATAGGTAGATAAAAACTTAGGAAAAAGACCCCGCCAAGAGGAATATTACAACACATACGCTAAAAGGACTTTAGTGATCCCCAAAAAGTAATGACCGAATAGAACAATGAGAGGTCAACCAAGGGTTTTTACTTATAATGAAGAAATGCTAGGGTTTTTTCCTAAAGGATAGTTAATTAGGGCTTCTTGGATTTCAAAGGAGACTCCGCTACTCTTGGTAAACACTTCAAAATTTTTAAAAGGTATGAAAGTTTGAAGTGCTAACACCTTGAATGGGTAAAGACACTTGTAGAGACATAGAAAAGGTAGGTAAAAGACCAAAAATGACATTTTCTCAAAAAATCTAATATTGCTCCAACAGTGGCTCTATCTAGGGATGATGGGTAACTTGTGCCCATGCAAGATCCTAGAATTTTTGGGGGAATCAAACCACAAACTTGACACAATGACAACATGCAAAGAGCACTGAACAAAACCTATGTACAATGACCACACTAGGCAAGAAAGAAACACACCACACCTATACAAAACTTGTAATATATACAAAACCCTAACTACTGCTCATGGAAAGAAAAATACCTCTTAACAAAAGTATCTCTTCAATAATTGTCTATGAATAGGAAATTCTTGAATAACACTAGTGAGATCTTTGACAAGATATGAATTTTGTCCCCATTTTTCATAAATCAGATATGGCCCTAACCAAATTGGGTCAAACTTTCCATGTTTCCCTTTGTCCTCCAATTTGGCATTCTAGAGTAGTACCAAGTCATCTGGTTCAAATTGTCTCTCTACAGCTTTCTTGTCATACAAATTTTTAACTTGAAATTGCATCTTAGCATTCCTTGAAGCTGATTCCCTTCTGGTTTCATCTAGCTTGATCAAGTCCTCAATCCTTAATTGCATCTCATCATCTAGATCATCATCATATAATTGAACAAATTTGTACATTTCCAACAAATTATTCAGTGGCATTCTTGCATGTATTCCATACACAAGGTCAAATGGTGCACACCCAATTTCCTTCTTCACTGTTACTCTATCAGCCCACACAGCTAATGGAAATTTTCAATTCCATGCTTTCTTGTTCTTTTCAAGAATCCTCTTAAGAATTTTCACCAAGATTTTGTTAGATGATTATGCATGTCCATTTCCTTATGGATGATAAGGAGAGGAGTATGATAATTGAATCCCTAGACTCTCATAGAATTATTTGTATTCACTGGACTTGAAACACATTGCATTATCACAAATAATTCTTTCTAGGAAACAAAATCTAGTGACAATGTTATGTAGCAAGAAATCAATCACTACTCTACTTGTTGCATTCCTTGTGGAAATAGCCTCAATCCACTTTGTAAAGTAGTCAGTAGCAACTAAGATCCAAGAGTGTCCCTCACTAGACTTTTTTGGTATCTCTCCAATAAAATCAATTCCCCATTGTTGGAAAGGAGCATGTACCTCTACTAGTCTTAGTGGCATGCATCTTGAAAATTTCAATTTACCAAAAAATGTCTAACAAGCATCACATTTCCTTACCAATCTTTTTGTATCTTTGAAAATGGTGGGCCACAAGAACCCTGCCCTCAAAATCCTCTGAGTAGTATTATTTCCCATATAATGCCCACCAAAAATTCCTTCATGCATTTCACTTAATAGCTTATCAGCCTGATTCTTATCAACACATTTCAATAGTATGCAATCAAAAAAATTTCTATATAGATTGCATCTTATAATTACATACTTGACTACCTCCAACTTTAGTGTTCTTTTCTTGCTATCATCAATTCCCAATGGACATTTCATATTATTCAAAAAATAGATTATATCTCAATACCAAACACAATTATCCATGTCATATGTATCATCAATTTCGGTCTGATTTGCATCAAGATTGGATTGTGCCATAAGTTTTTCCAATCCTTGTCCTCTAACTAGCTTGGTGATCTTGATATCAATGTTGAATTCTTGAATTCTATTTATCCATCTGCATCTTCTTCTATATACTTCTTGTTTTGAAAATATGTCCTTCACTACAACACTTGGTACAAAAGTAATCACACTTTCTCCCATCAAATAACACCTAAAAGCCTTCATAGCCTTAACAAGTGCATATGCTTGTTTTTCATTGATATCATATTTTAATTCTATAGCCTGTAGAGATTTTCTAAAGAATGCAATAGGTTGTTCAAAACCCCCTCATCATTTTTCTGTAATAGGACTGTAGCAACAATATGAAAAGAAGAAAAAGAAAAGATATACATTTGGATACCATAATTAGGTGCCTTTAGTACAGGTGCATCCTTGATTTCTTTCTTGATCTTCTTGAAGGCCTCATTAGGTTCACCATCCCATTTTATTTTAGATCCTTTCTTTAACATCTTGGATATAGGCCTAGTAGTCTCAGCAAAGTTAGTAACAAATCTCCTTAAGAAATTCACCTGACCAAAGAAAGATTGAATTCCCTTAACATTTTTTGGCTTTTGAATCTTGTCAATTTCCATTACCCTTTCTGGGTCAATTCTCACTCCCTGCTTTCCTACTAGGTGGCTAATAAACTTTCCTTCAGTAACACCAAATGCACATTTCCTTGGGTTTAGATAAATACCATATTCTAGAGCCCTCACAAATATCTTCTCCAAATGAGAACAATGATCTTTCTCCCTTTTGGAGTAAGCAGTCAAGTCATCCTTGTATACCACTAGGAAGGCATCTATAAAATATGCAAAGGAAACATCCATCACTCTTTGGAAAGTGGCACCAGCATTAGTTAAACCAAAAAACATCCTTACATAGACATAAGTTCCCCAAGGTGTTGTGAAAGTTATCTTAAATTATTCTGATTCTTTCACAATCACCTGGTTGTAACTAGAAAAACCATCCATCATGGACATTAGATCAAATCTAGTTACTCTTTGCAACATTTCTTCCATGTTGGGCAAGTAGTAGTTATCCTTCAGAGAAGAGATGTTTAATTTGCTAAAGTCCACACACAATCTAGTTTCTCCATTCTTCTTCCTGACTGGGACTAAGTTTGACACCCAAGAAGAATGCCTCATAGGCTTTATGATTCCAACATCTCTTAAATTCATCAATCATTCTTGCATCTTAGGAGCCAAGGTAGGATTGATTGGTCTTTGCTTCTTCGTAAAAGGTTTAGCATCTTGGTTCAAGGGGATGACATGTTGAAATAAATCTTCTCTGTAAACCTTTAGATCATCATATGACCATGCAAAGACATGCCTGAAATTTCTTAATAGATCAATCAAAGACTTTCTTACCTACTGAGACATTTGTTTTCCAATGTACACATTTTTTGGTATTTCCTTAGTACCAATATTTATCTCTTCCAAGTCCATTTGGTCCTTTTTCTTGGTATCCATCTGGACTCTATCCTAATTATCAAATACAACTTCCAAAACAACAAGTCCCCTGGGAACCTTGTTGATCTTAAGTTGTATGACTTCATTTCCAAGGACAACTTCATTTCCTTCTGTAGTATCAACCAAGGCTAAGCAATCCAATTCCTGACCATGATATTTATTTTCACAATTCATAAATCTCAAGATATCTTGGTCATTCTCAAAAACTTGCCAGTTTTCAATATTATCTAGTATATTGGGCCTAGTCTAAATTTCAACTTTTGAAAGGCCTGCAAAAGTGATATCACTAGGATTGATTGCTATATTGGCTAGTAATTCATCCATCTTATTGTTTCTTCTATCCTTCCACACAATATTAAAGGCATCAAAACATTCAATCATATCCCATACTACATTCCTATACTATTTTAACCTTTTTTTCTTGGAAGCATAAACTAGTCTTACTTGAGACATAGCTAGCTTTGAATCACCAACAACATGCACACATTCAATTCCATTTTTGTGTGCTAACTTCAAACCTATCAATAATGCTTCATATTCTTCTATGTTGTTTGTGCATGTGAAACCCAATGTAAAAGAAAATTTATAAGTGTTTCCCCCAAGAGAAATGAGTAAAATACCTGCACCTGAACAATCCTTGTAGTTAGTACCATCAAAGTACATTACCCATAGATCACCTTTCTCAGACTTAGTATTCACCTCTATAGTGATAGGGGGAAATATGGATTCCTTCTCAAGAATAGTAACTTCTACCCTAAAAACATTGATATCAGTATCTATGAAACAAGTAGTTTCACTATCAATATTCCTTTCAATCATAAGGGTTACCCTTGGGTCTCTTTCAATCTTGATAGATTGACCATCAATATTAAAAGTTTCAAAAGAGAGGTCACATTTTAAACTTCCTCCCATGGTAGCCCTACATTTCCTAGATAATAGCATCCCATAATGAGGAGGAATGTCTACAACCAACACACTCATAGTCAATTCTTTATCTGGATATGTTGCTAGCTTATTGGGTAGTGCATTGATATTTCCAACAACATACACTTCTCTTTGGTCCGTTGCACAACATCTATCTTGAACAATGTCAACTTTGAGACCTAATCTCTCCATAATTTTAAAAGGCATAACAGTATTTGATGCACCTAAATCAATCATGCAATTTTTCACTATCACTCCATTCACTATGATGCTTAGGAAAAATGGATCAATGTTTTCAATGCTAACATTGATACAAGTATCCAAATACATAGGTGGTATCTGAGATACCACTCCCTGAACTCGCACTTCTTTCCAAGCTTCTGGCTATGGCTCACTGGTATTACAAGCAACATTCATGTCATGAACACTATCCTCCCATTCCAAAGCTCTATCTTTGTATTCAAGGATTCTTAATAATTCAGACAAGGGAACTTTAATAGTAATTTGGGACAAAATTCATAACATGTCAACAAGGGCAGAAGAAGGAATTTCAACCTGCATTTCCTTAATATCCTTTTGGTTCTCAGGTGCATTTACTGTTGTTGTCACTTTCATTTTTCAACCTTGGTTATTGCATCAACTGACTTCTTAGTTTCCTTTTGAGTATCCTTTTCATGAACATTAGACACCTTGACACCTCTAGCTCCCCTTGGTTCCCACTTCTTACCTTTGATATTCTTTACTTTTACTGTATAATCATTTCTCAATTTATTTCCAATGGGCTACATCCTTGCAGCTTTACCAATGCCATCATTTGTTTTCATGCTTCTAGTCTACACTTGGGCAATCATTTCTACAGTGATCCTGGCAATCTCCTCCTTTGAAGGTCTTCTTAAGTTTACTTCCTCTAAAGAGGAGTTCATGTTACACGTCTTTTCATCAATGTATTCACCATCAGAGAAAACCTCTTGGTGGAAGTGTTTTTTTATGCCTTCTCAAACAAACATCAGTTTCTTCATTAGCATCAAAGACATCTTCATGTTCTAGATATGAGTTAATCATGTTGTAGCCAATATCATCATTAGTTTCTTCTTGATCAAATTCATCATCCTGGTATGCAGTTATAGATTATGCAACCACACAATGTTCTACAGAATGAGGAGATTGGCAAGCCACACACCATGGTCTATCTTCTACAACATTCATAGTAGCCTTGTGCAATGGATCGGGATGGTCTTATCATTATTTCCTTTGGCATTTGGGATAATAGGCTTTCCATGTTTCTATTGGGTGTTATAAGGGTAATTCTGCAACCTATTCTGTCTATTGAAATTGTTGTTGAAAAGAGGCTTTTCACCAGTGGGAACCCTATCATTTCTATTACTAGGTGCTTTCAGGTCTTTTAGTGCATTTCACACCTTGTCCATCTTATCCTCTTCTAGCCTCTTGTTTCCAACAGTCCTTTCATTGTCCTTTCTATAGTTCATGTTCCCAAATAATTTAGGATCATCTCTTTTCCCTCCCAATATTCCAGTTATTTTCATATTGTTCCCAACATTTACAACAATTCTAAAAGCATCTCTAAGAGTCCTTGGTTCCTTATCTTTAAATTGGTATCTAGTATTGCCATCAAAAGCATTGAGGTATGTGGTCAGACATACATTGTCATCTAACCTCATAACTTGAAATAACTTGTGCATACCCTTCTGAAATCTCATGTTGAACTCAACTGCTGATTCATTCTGATTTTTCTTTATGTTATTGAATTCATTCAACATGAAGCTAGAATTTGGATTATCACCAAATTGTTCCTTGAAACATTTTTCAAAAGCATCACAAGTATCAATACAATGGTCTAGGATTCTTTTAAACTAGTCCCTAGTATCCTTTGCTAAAGATTGGATGAATAATTTCATGACTACATCTTCATGTTCAATCTCATAATCATTCAACATATCTACAAACAACTTAATATGCTCTTCACAACTAATAGCATTATTTCCAAAAAATTTGGGCACCTTATCTCTTATTTTAGTTATAATGGCATTAGGATAACTAGGTATTCCATCAAAACTAATCTTCCTATACCCCTCTAATTGCATAGGTCTTCTCTAAAAACTTAATACAATGTTTCCACTGGGACCAACATTTTTAGTTGTACTACATCCTACTTGTACATTGACCAACTATTGTTTAGGATCAATATTTAACTTAGTAGATGAAGTAGGAAGTGGATTTTGAGTACATACATTACCAAGTGACACAATATTAGAAGTTGCAGATGGCATACCTATCTCAGTCGTAGATGGCCCTTGAGTATTTACAGAGGATGCCTTCAATAACTAGATCTTTCTTTTTGTTTCTATAATAGATGCTTCAACTTCATCTTTCTCCAATTCTTTTGCTAGATCATCTCTTTCTTTCTATCTTTTTTCCATTTCTAAGCTAGAAATAGGTGTGGGATCTTTGGTATGACCACAAGCTCATTTGTCTTGATACCTACCATCTTTTTCTTCCCCTTTTCAATTTTCATAGTATCAGGTTTAACGTGTGTTTCTATTCTTTGTTCCTTAGGTTGAGGAGCATAACTTTGGACCTATCTAATAACAGTTGCCTCTTGATCAAACTCATGATCCTTCAACAAATCATCTCTCTCACCCTTAGGGCATCAAGGTCACCAAAGATATTAGGTTGCAAAGATTTAGGAGTAGAAGAAAATATCTTGTTTCTTTCCTTTAATTCATTGATCTTTCTAAGCAAAGACTCTCTTTCCATTAAGGCATTGATTGTCTCAACCTCTCTATCCTTATGTAAGCTTTTTTAAATTGCATCTTTCTCTGCTAATTGTAATCTTAGGGAACCCAAATCAGTAGGGTCAACCATAACATCGTCAGAGCTTGATGACACATCCATATCAGTGATTTGTTGATATGGAAAGTGGACCCTCCTTCATTCCACTGATTGCCTTTCTAGATTAACTCAATTGTGATGCATGTTAGGCATATAATTCTTACTCCCTACCTTTTTGTTTTGATTTGCAGGGAGTGCAAATTTATCCTGAAATAACACTTTTGAGGTATCATAAAAATTATCTCTGGAAAGACCACTATTAGACTTTGAGGTTCTGTGATGTGATCCTTCCTCATTTGCAGATGTATGTATCACCCCATCTTCATCATTTTCTTGTTCTCTCACAAGTGCACTGGTGGATTCTCCACCTTTTCTAGGCCAAATTTTCTTTCTTGACCTCAATTTTTCTTCTAGATCGATCTCAGGGTTCTTTACAAAAGCTCTTGTATTCTTTCTATAAATCATACTTTAAAACTATTAATACACTAGCTCCAACCCTTTAAGTCACCACCCACATTTTACATGGGAAAATTTTGCAGACAAACCTTGAGAATCTAAAAGAAAGAGATGATAGGACAAGGAGAACACAGGGCTCCGGGAAGAAAAATGTGCACCAAACAAAACCTTCTTAAGAAGCTAACCAGAGACCTTTAAGAATGTGTTAAACCTAATGACTTGCAAAAAGTTCAAATTATTTGTACTTCTTCAAATCCCTAGTAGAGTTGCCATTTTATTGGCTCCTTTTCTTTCCACTTGCAGATTTACAATATAACTAACAAACTAGTGTCACTGACTCATATAAGCCACTCTAGATCTACAAGGAAAAGGATCAATTAACAAGGATCAAAGGAATGATCCTCCTACACTTCGAGCCTTGAATTCTCTGGTGGGTATACCTTTAGATTCACTTCTTGAAAGGAATCGGGAATTTACTTATACCATTTAACATGAGTATTACTTATCTTGATTTATAGATTTTATCAATTTATAGATTATTTGATGTTGAAGAGAAAGATTCTATAGAATAGACCAGTGTCTTATTCCAGGGAATAGAGTCATCAATGACATACATCAATAGAAAAACCACTCAAACATTCCTAGAATTCAGAACAAATGCATTACAAATTTTCCCTCTCATTCTCTCATTCAGACATCTATTTCCTGTAAAAACTACAAACTCTCTGAGATTATCTTAAAGAATTTACCCCTTCCTTGAAAGAGAACTAAAAGATAAATTCAAAACCTACTTTGTAAGCCATACATAAATTTTTCTTTGCAAATTCAACATACAAGAACTTAAGCTTTAAAATAGAAAGAAATGCACAAATTTAAGAAGAAAATCTAGTATATTCTCATTGATATTTTATGTATCAGTACATTGACAATGGAAAAAATGCCTGAATAAAAACTAGAGAGAAAAAATTGCAGTCTATTTCATTCCAAAATTCAACTTCCTTATCAAAAGGTTACAACCGGATACTTATAGTATTCACTAGCCATCTTGGAATCCTAGAAAAGCCAAGATGCAACATGCTTCAGATGGCTAGGAAAAGAAAACACTATAGACAAAAACCGTTACATATGATTAGACAAACCTGATAGAGACTGGAGGAATATTTTATACAACATGTGATATCTTCAATAGGTGGCACCTTTGTTTGATGATATTTCTGAGTGACTGCACAAGATTGTTACATAAATGATGATGGTCATTTCAGCCTAGCATACATCATTCTCTAAATTATAGTTACACTCACTATATTAAGGATCGGGTGCCATGTGTAATTCATTCCTCTTCTAGTGCTCCTGGTTCAATGGTATCTGGCTTCTTCGTATTATGGTCCATTGTAACAAACCCTTGAAGGAAACCCTTAATCATTTCAAATACTGAAAGCAATGGCCAATTGATCAAATTTAAAACATGGACATTGATTCATATCCTACCCGACACATCGAGTGGTTCTCATAATTTTTCAATAGTCAACTAAGCCTTTTAAAATCAATTGGCCACATCATCTTTTCCTGGCAACAAATTAGAAACAGGCACATCAGCAGCACCTGGCAACTGGACCCACCATCATCATCGGTCTTTAAATCAAGACCATTGATCTTTACTTGAGAGAGAATCAATGGTTGTCATGTTTCCACAATGGTTAAAAAATCATGTATCTTTTCTTCACTACAATGCGACAACCATTAGATCAAGAAAGATCTACAGTAGTTTGAAAATAGCAATATCTTGGACCCACTTGACAACTGGACCTATCATTATCGTTAGATGGAAGATCCAACAGTCGATGCTTTTAGTACCTTCTGATTGAAACCACTATCACATCTCAATGGCTTGATACCAAATTGATGACTTTCACAATGCCGCAAGCATAAATGTCTGATCATATTTCACTTGTGGAAACATGATAGCTGTCAAATCTTGAGCAAGATATCAGATTATTATAATCTTTATTAACCGAACCCAGTGAACATATGCCGCTAGATCTTTGAAATCAAATGGTTTTGATAAAACCAAGGTAACTGGTCCCACCTGATAGAGATGCTTATTGGTCTAATGCATCAATAGCTATTGGAATGCCACATTGGTTAATTTCCCTGCATGTTTCCTTTGTGGCTATGCGACCACCGTTAGATTTAAACTTGAGATAAGCATTTGATAAAGTGTTGAAACCTTAGGAAAATTAATCAATAGGACTTTAGGGAAAATATTATAGGTCACGAAGCTTTAGACTTAGAAAAAATATAAGTGTTGGGATAGGTAGATAAAAACTTAGGAAAAAGACCCCGCCAAGAGGAATATTATAACACATGCGCTAAAAGGACTTTAGTGATCTCCAAAAAGTAATGACCAAATAGAACAATAGAAGGTCAACCAAGGGTTTTTACTTATAATGAAGAAATGCTAGTGTTTTTTTCCAAAAGGATAGTTAATCAAGGCTTCTTGGATTTCAAAGGAGACTCTGGCACTCTTGGTAAACACTTCAGAATTTTTTAAAGCTATAAAAATTTGTAATAAAAAATTTAAAGTGCTAACACCTTGAATGGATAAAGACACTTGTAGAGGCATGGAAAAGGTAGGGAAAAGACCAGAAATGACATTTTCTTAGAAAACCTAAGATTGCTCCAACACTCTCTATACTCTAACTTGCCCTGTTTCTGTGCTATACATATTGTCTTAGAAAAAAATTGAAAATCATAACCAAAACATAGTATCTTTCTTAGGGTGATCATACACATCATAAATGATGTCCATACTATCTTTAGTGAAGCTCTCTAAAGTCCAATTGTCCATAGTAAACCTCACCAAATAGATCTTTGTGTCTTCTCACTGTAAACTACCTTATACTTAGACATTTTTCTAAGTATCCCATGTCTAGACTTCAGCTAAAACATAAATGTCCAAAATGTCTCTATATGTTTCCATAAATGGCAACCCTATCATATCCCCTTATCCAAATTTCCAACACTATCCTTTATGTTGTCACATGATTAGAGTCGTATCTTTTCATATTGAGCATTTTTCATGCAATCTATATTAGAAGGGTAATCATGTTGGGAATAAATTTATGTTATTAAGCTCCTTGGGTTCTACATGTAGAAATGTCTAAAGATATCATACAAACATTACATGTAAACAAATAATTTACAATAATTGACCCAACCAACTTGACATAAACAATGTATTATCCTACTTCATGAAAAAATGACTTGGATGAAATATTCAAGGTAGTAAATGGCCTAATTATCTATAAGAACATCTAGTTCTTGAGTCTAAAATAAAGGGTAAAATTTTGAGAGTTATTCTTGAGTCTAAAATAAAGGGTAAAATTTTGAGAGTTATTCTTAAGTCTAAAATAAAGGGTGCCCAACATACTACAAAAATTGTAATAAATTAGAGAAATATTCTCATGGAAAGGTCTTTGGGATAATTTCCCTAACATATAATATAGTATAGGAATGTTATTGATCATCACAACAAAGGAGAGTTTTCCTTTAATTTACTACAATTACTTCCTGTTCCAAATTATAAGTGGGAGATTATATATATGAGTTTGATAATAAACTTCATAAGGTACATGGTAAAAATTATATTTGTGTTGTTTTGAATAATCTAACTAAGTATGCACATTTATTTGAGAGTACTTAAGAATTCAAATCTCCTCGAATGACATTTTTTTTTAAATAAGTGTTTCAACTACATAGATTGCTTAAGAATATTTTGGAAATAGACCATAGATTATCACCTCGAAGGAAATAGATAAATATAAATAATCAATAAGTGGGGTAAGGAATACTTGGTAAATTATGTTTCAACTCAATTATTGATATTGATTAAGTGGTTGCATTTTGGAGAATACTAGTACAATTTGGAGAATACTAGTACAATACTCTCCATCAAACATGTTCATTAGTATCTATTAATTTAAAATATATATAAATATGATTCATCGACCTTTGTTTATTTTGTGTTCACAGATAGCATACTAATACTGGTAGCTATTGACCATTAGAAAGAAAAAGTCCACCAACACAACTTAGAGGGGGGGTGAGTCAGTTGTGATCTTAGTTAACTTAAATTAAACTCTATCAAATCTTAATCTTGTAATCAATAACAAGAATAACCACAAGATAATAAACATACACAATAACACTAGATTTGTTAACGAGGGAAACCCTTGATCAAAGGGAAAACCCCAGTGGGAATGATTCCCACAAGATGATGTACTAATATAAAAGTTCCTTGTGAAAGGATAGACCTTGTTATAAGTATTTTACAATAAAATTAGTACATATGATACCCTTTTAGGAGACTTTGGATATCTTCTAAAAAATCCCAACCCTATGAGGAGTTGATTGAGAAACACAACAAAGACAACTGAACCCACTGTCCAAATTGGTTCAAGACTATCCTCACTAAAAAATCTTGAGGATAACACATCCAAGGGTGAACTGACTAAAACAACAACTCTCTTTACCTGAAAAATTTCTTTGAAGTCCTCAATAATCCAACAACATCATCATCTTCTCTGATCATAAAGATTTTGCATTCAAATTTTGCACAACATTTCATGACCACATGATATCCCTTTGGTACCTTTCCTTTATACCAAGTCCTAATGATTATTGAGTCAGCCAAAAGGCTTTCTCAATTTATAATTAATAATATAACACATCAATAAGAATTTATAATACACAATACATTATATCTAAACACTTCCATAGAATTATTAATCTGTAGTTGGCTCACAAAGAAGTAACATGCTTCACATTGTCCACAAGTCTTCACAAAATGAAATGTAGATTTTTTCATGTTTATCTAAGCATATTGAATATGTCATAGATAACATATCAACCTTGTTGAACTAATTTAAACCTCACCAAAATAATATATCTCAAATAACTGTCATTGGTTCCTAGTAACACTCATTGAGAAAAGTCTTTAGTAAAATTTGCATAACTCGATCATATCTGCATAACTTTATATGCACTTACAACCACATCATCATAACACATTTTTGAATTTAAATATATCTTTGCATAACTCAATTCATCAGCATAAAACCTCACAAAACAATTGTGTCTGTAACTTTATTAACTTTTTCTAGAGAACATAAATGTTGACATCAATGACAAACCCAGTCATGAATGTAACATATAAGAACTCAATCATCTCTAATCAACATCCAATCTACCTTGCTAACAACAATTATAATCATTCATGCTAACAATCTCCCCCTTTGACATTGATGGAAACATAGATGAAAAAACCATATAGTCCTATCCTATCAATACATTTCTTCCTCATCTACTTGTATACACTCTCAAACTCAAATCTCCCATATTCTTTCTTCTCTTAATATTTTTCATGTATATCTTTCCCATTCATTCTTATTTTAAGAGTTTTCATGTATATCTCTACCCCATTGACATCAATGAAAAAGGTGTCAATATATCAATTATCAAAGTCCAATCATCTCTAATATAATCTGCAATAATGTCCCTAAGTATCAAAATATACTATAGAAAATTCATAACTAAGAGTCCTTAATGACTCAACTCAAGTAAAGATAGTCCCCCATAGGAGAAGATTTACGCATCCAGTCTAGATAGGTATAGTGCTTTGATCACGTTGGACTGATGCATTCCTACATCTATTAATCTAAAGAGGGTTTGGTAATAACCCCAAGCATACCTCTCAGATACTCAACAGTATCCTTAGCCAAGATTTTTTTGAATATATCTTCTATCTTCTCCTTTGTACTAATATACTCCAATTTTATTTCTTTTTCTACAACCTTCTCTCTCACAACATGATACTTTATTGCAATATGTTTGGTCTTTGAGTGTAATAATAGATTCTTTAACATGCTAAGTGTACTTGTATTATCATAATGTATGATAATAGGCTCAGTGAATTCAATGCCAATATCCATCAACATCTACTTCATTCAAGTGATTTAATTACAATTATTTGTTGTTGCAACATATTCTACTTTTGATGTACTTTGTGATATACAATTTTGTTTCTTTCTCAACCAGGAGACCAATCTTCCTCCTAAGAAGAATGATCCACCACTTGTACTCTTTTTTTCATCAATATTTCCTCCCTAATCTACATTAGTGTATGCACATAATGTAAAATCATGTGATCTGTATGATGAGGCCAATTTAAGGCCTATTTGGTTTATAATTTCATATGTCTTTATGGTTAAGACTTGGGAACTTTATGAGTTTTTCATAGACTTATTCAGACTACTTATGTTTAAAACTGCTATGTGTGTGTGTGCACTTGGATGCTTTTAAGTTTAAATGAATATGCTAAATATATATGTTACATGGTTATGTGGAATGAAATATTCTATATTTCCATCTTGCATTGATTGTGTAGTGTTTCTTGTAGCCATGTGATGAGAGAAAAGATAGTGTAGAAAAAATTATTATGAATTCTATCTTGGATATGTATTGCAATTTTTTGCATGTGCACGCTAATCTCTTGCAGGGAATGGCAAGTCAAGAAGCAAAGAAGAAATCATATCCAAAAGATGAAGTGGTAACATAAAGTTGAATAAATTTTTTAGGACTCATAATGATTCCATCACTTTCAGTTAGTAGTGTTTGTTGTTGCAGATTGGGTCAATATAGTTAGCAACCATTGAGGAGTAAATCTAGAGGTCATGAGTTCCTAAATTCATGAGCAACTGAGCACAACTAACTCCTACATTGAATGATGTTGTTCTTGTATCTTCAAATTTTTCATATTCCTAATGTTGGAGAATCCTATTTTTAGGGAGTTTTGTTTTAATTTAATGATAAATAATCTAGAGTTTCAGATTCCTGAGTTAGCTAGTTTTTATAGAAAATCCTTTTGTAATCCAGTAGTAGTGAAATACAATTATGTTGCTACACTTTGTACTTATACTTTATGAATTAATGAAATAATATCTTCACTTCTTAATCTCTGAGTTTTTATTCATTTACTCTTCTATGGGGGTCCACGCAAGAGATGAACTCAGTTCATAGTTGGGTATGTGCAGGATCATGGTATGCCAAACTAGGCCCTTAAGTGGATATGAAAATTTTGAAAATTAGTTTTAGGCAAGTTGACATTAAAATTTGAACAAGTTATAAATATTATATAAAAAATATGTAAGAAGAGAATCTGTATAAAATTGAATTTAGTTTCTAAGATACTAAGCCTTTTTTGAAAAACAATTATTTTATATATTGAAAATTTCAAATTTCAATGTAGCAGTATGAAAATTTTAGGAAAAAAATAACAAGTGGGTGTATGTCTGACCACCTTGACCATAATCAAATGAATTTTTTTACAAGATATTGGTTCCTCAAACTGGACTTTACGCTTTCAAAAGAAACCAATCATCTATAGATTTTAAGGAGTTAGATCCAAATATTGAATTCGAAGATGACTGGACCAACTACAGGGATAAGACTACCCCCTGCACTTTTGGCTCTACAAAACCAAGGAGGGTACTCCTAATCCAGTAAAATGAACTTTACTTCATAAATCATAGATTGGATTCCAAAACAAAAGATAAATGATAAGAAAATACTAAATGATAACCGTTCATTTATTGATTCTCAATTACCATTACATGGGACAGAACATGTAGGTCACAAAACTTCAAAGATTTTGAAAGATTTATATCAATTTTTAGGAGTACAATAAAACATTATCAAGCAATGATTTCTATAAACTAGCTCCACTGCTGGCCAGTGCCTTATCCATTGGGTGACATCTTCACTGCAAAATGAGATACATAGACAAATATATTGAACTTTGATGATTTTTATCCTTAGAAAATACTATCACCCTGTGATGATTCTAATCAAAGGACTCCTAAATTCACACTACTTATTCATATCCTTATGCAAAACTTCAAAGAAGTAGTGCTATATCTAGAGCTTATTTAATTTGATCTTAGATCAAAGCTAAAGGAAATCAACACATACATAGAAATAATCCATGCAATGAATCTGACAACTCATAACTCAAAGAAAAGTACACAAAGGAGAGATATAAATTCTATATCTTATTCAATATGATATATCATCATCATGTATACACAAAATGCTTTAAGATGAAAACTATCTAGATATTTAACTAAACCGATAATACTTTCTCTTATAAAAAAACTTGGCCTAATACAGTCTAATGTATCCTAGACTCAGAAACTTGTTAGTAAGAATGTTCAAGTTTTGATCCTTACAAAATGATCCCGGTAATCCTTTTATAGAATTTAAGGATTGCATACAAGCTTCGGATCTTTCTAGAAAAGAAAAAAAAGTGTCAACCATATAAGACAAAGAAGGTAAATATAACTTCTTGTTACAATTTTACAAAGTTTCTTATAGACATGAGTGCCAAAATTTTGCAACAATTCCCAAGGTTAGTTCAACTTCTGCCAGGTGTAGCATTTGTGCTTGCTTCAACTGCTTGAGATCCTTTGCACTATTTCCTTTGCTTCAAGGAGTTGAAGAAGTGCCATTTGTTTCTACCTCAATGGATGTCTCTTCTTCTTTGTTAATCTCTGAAGAATATGTTTCTTCCCAAGATGCGTAAATATCTTCACTTGGCCAATGGAAAGCCAGTACTTCATCTCTTTTGGGTAGCAATTTGTCCCAATCAATAACTATTTGATGTACTTCACTCCTTACATTAATAAAATGTACTCTAACATTTTGTAACATTTCAATTATTTGCACAAAAGGAGTACTGTCCTCTGTATTCAAAATGGTGTTTATTCTAGCTGATATCTTATCATCAATTTGTTCTAACCACTGCTCCTTGTCCTTTAAGGCTCCATCGTCTTTGATAAGATCGGGAAACATTTGAAATTTGTCTTGGAAATATCTTTCTCTTAGGACCTCTGCCTTTCTCTTCAAATTTTCCCTCTTGATTTCAAACTCAAGTAGGTCTTTAACAAATTTATATGTATTTGTTAGTTTTGCATCCATAATATGCTAATTTTTAATCAAAGACAAGAATGAATTTAACTTATTCTTTCTAGAAACCCACCTATCCAAAATTGGGTTTACAGTGGCCATTTCTTCCCTAAAAGAAATCAAGATGTCAGATAATTGTTTACCCATCTTGTAAGTTTCTTTAGGCTTCACATTTTCAACAAAATGAAAAATTGTATCCCTTATTCTTTTTTCATATTTTTGCCTATCTTTATGTACTATGTCTTCATCACCCATAGGAGGGGGTAGAGGGGAGAGGGGGTATTCAATTATAGGACTTGAAAAAGAAGGCATAGAAGGGGAAGAACTAATCTGTAACTACTCTGATGTTTGGATTGGGCCTTGTTCACCTAACCTTTTCTTCAAGTCTGCAATTATTTTATCTTTTTCATACATCCCCTGTTTCATCTCCCCATAGGCCTTCAACACTATTTCCATCCTTAATGTAAGTTCCTCTCTCTCTCTTTGGTTTCCTTTTCTACCACCTTTGATGTAAGATGGGTTGTTTCCATTACCATACATGTTGCCTCAATCAATGAGGTCTTAGTGACCCTTTTTACTAGGTGGCTACCAGTTAGATCACCCTTGACAATTTGTTTTCCTTTTCTATTTTTATTCTTCCTTAGGGACCAAATGACCAAGTCTTGATGATCATCATTGAAAGTGACTCCCTTGATAGCTTTTTCTGCCTCCTCCTTGGTCTTATGAATCGATGTTGTCTTTTTCCTAATAGCATCCAAAACCACTACATTAGCAATGTCCCATTCTGGGAGAATAAGTACTCCTAAATTCTTTACCAATTCTCTCCCCTGTTTTGGAGTGATCTTCTCAAATCTCTCAATCATTTCTTTTTTGACCTCAATCTCTATGACCTTTATGTCCTTTTGGGGATTTTCCTCTTTCCTCTTTTTACATGTTTCTTGGAACTGACTTAAGTGCAACTTCAAAAAACATTGCATGAAAGCCCTAGGTTTTACAAAGGCATCATCTACTAGGAGCTCATCACATGTCTACTTGATTATAGGATCCAGCTATTTCTCCCACTGTTAAGTCTAATTTAGGCTCCTTTGATGGCTCTGGCACCTCTTCATTTATCTCCTCATATGTCATAAATATTTGACCTAAACTCCCTAATTATTGTACTTTCTCTACAACCTCTTGATAATCCATAAGGTTTAGAGTTGACTGGGAGGGAGAGTACTCTTCTTCAATATGTATAGGCCACTCTTCTAGTTTTTGTTTCTTTGATGGAGGTGGGGAATCATAAATAACCTCAACCAGTTGATCTTGTGGTGAGTCTATAATCTCTATAGTTTTATCATGTCTTTCCACTTGCTATGATGAGGAAGGGATATCCTCTGTAATTCTTTATTTTTCCTTTCTATCTGGTCCTGGTACAACCACATTGTATCCAGTCTTCTTTTGTACCATGTATTTACCTGGGGGAAATACTTTAGCAACAAATGCAGGCTTTCTTAACACCAACCTAACCTTTTTTGGCTCAGCTTGCATGACTTTCTCTTTCTTCTCATTTAGGGTCTAGATAATACCCTCAAAGTGAATCATAAGAGTCTCTATTTTCTTCCCAAAATGGGTGTAATCTTTTAGGAGATCATATCCTTTGTCAAAATGTTGAACAAAGTCTAGTGTCTTCTTGTACACTAGCCACTTCTCTTTCCTGATTTCATGTTCCTGTATGTTAGTGATATTCCTGATGATATCCTCAAGGAAGTTAAAAATGTGATCTATCAAGGGGCATTTAACCTTCTTCTTATACATCTCATTGTAGAAGCCCTCGGGATATGTTATCCTAGCAATTGAGGTAGCCATATTATATGGTAACAATATTTTATCCATATGATTCCATTCCCCTTTGGTGATTACAAATTGGTGGGCCATTGTGACATTTGGGAAAATATTTTCTCTAGCCTTCCCTGTTAGAGTGTTTTCTTGTATTTCCCCTAGTTGTCTTATAAATTATGCAACACCAATTTTGAGGGGTACTTTATATGGTAGTATGAAAGGGGTCCTCTAAAACCATATAGTCTAATCACAGTGGACATTGGATAGAAGATGAAATCACCCCAATTGTCCACAATCTTAAGGCCCATAGAAAATTGTTTTGGCCTAATAAGTTTAGCTAAGGCCTGTGGGATTCTTAGATTCTCAATAGAAAACAAAGCCATGAGCCTTGATGCAAAACATCTATCAAAATTAACAAAACTATTCTCACTCTTATCCCATGTTATGTTGAGTTTCCATAATTGTATAGGCATATCTTCACCATCCTTCAATTTCATCAGGTCCATCTCTTTTTTAAAGTAACTTCCACCTTTGAATAGGAACATATACATTATGAAAGAATACTAGCAGAAAGGTTTGTCCACTTTGTTCTTTTGGATTCCTACCAATCCCTCATGAATTAAATCAGAAATAAAAGGGGCAAAGTCAAATGTAACTGCCAGGAAGGGGTGCAAGATTTGGATCATCATATACATCAGATGCACTGGCATTCTCTCTTGAACATATTCTCCAAAAATTTGGCATAGTGACCAATACACACCCTTTTCCCTTAGGTTAAAATATTCCACCTTGAAAGGCTCCTGTGTACTTGGTCCCATGGTGATTATTCCCCCAATCTTGTTGCATAATTCCTTTAGAGGACCACTCCTAAGATAATCCCTCTGAGCATTATAAACTTGTCTCAGTTCTTCAAAATATATTTTCTCCAAGTCATTGGAAGGTTCACCTAACCTAAAAACTTTCCTAATTTCTTCAGCTGAAATGTTGATCAACAGGTTTCCCTTTGCATCCCTAATTATCCTAGCAATTGGGTCATAATGTTTTGCAATTTGGATCATGACATCTGCATTGATGAAAATGTTGGGCACAATGAGTTTGCCTAAGTCAAACTACCATATATTACTAGTGGGAGGAAGGGCATTTCTTTGAGTAAACCCTACTCTGAATAACTCTAGACTAGTGATACCAATTGTGCCATCTGTGCCAATTGTGTCAATTTTGGCATCCCTCATATAATTACCCTTGTCATATAAGCCATCTATTATTTTTAACCTAGGGTCTTTTGGTATTAAACCTTTGGCTTTCACTGTATCAGTCATTGAATGATCCATCAGCTCTAAGAGGTCATCATGTAAACCCCTTTCACTGTACTCAACTTTACCATTCAACTCTTTTCTCGGTACCATTTTAGGTTTTATATTTCTTTACAATTGTGCAAGATAATTATAGCAGAATTATCAAGATACTAGCAAGGACAAAAAATCAGAAGATATTAACCAACCTTAAAAGAATCCTCAGGAGACAATAACCAGCTCTACAATTTTCCTCGCCCAGGCTTCTGCAAACTCTATACTTTATGTTTCAAAGAATGCGTGAATCTATGATATATTAGCAATCGACAACATAATCTCTCAGCAATTTACTCCACACAATCTAACCATAACTTCTTTGAGAATTCAAACGATCATCATTCAATGGGCAAATACATTTTTCACACCAGGTTTGTCTCAACTTTAAATTTTGACCGTCGATCTTCACTAAAGCACAATCTAATGACTATCATTCTTTTGTTTTTGATTTGACATAAAGTGATACATCATGGCTTGATATAAGATCAATGGCTGACACATGATCGCAAAGGATGAAAATATTCCTTGTGAAGAAGCAACAACCATCTAATCATCTATGAGCTATTAGTTCTTAAAAGTAACCAGACCCACCTGATAGGATCCACATCACCACTTACTGTGACCAATAAAGAATGAACACTTGTGCACACATGGTAGTAGACCCACCTATTTGAAATGCTAAGTAGTAAGTAGAATCAATAGTTGTTGCATCATCGCAAAGGATGAAAAGATTCCTTGCAAAAAAGTGACAGCTGTCCAATCTTCTACAGACTGTCAACCCTTCAGAACCCTTAGAGGTTGGGCCCAATTACTCACATGCCATTAGATCTTCAATATTGGATGATCATGATTTAATAAATGTAATCGGTCCCACCTAACAAAAATGCTGAGTTGGTGACAACATCAATGGTTGTCGCATGATTGCAGAGGATGAAAAGATTCCTTGCAAAGATACGAAGACCATTGGATCAAAAGGAGAATAAAAATCCTTAATCCAATGCCAAAAACTTAGGGAAATAAAACACTTAGGACTTAGGAAAAATTAATAATGTCATCGAGACTTATACTTGGGGAAATTAAATGGCCAGCTTAGGTGAAAGAAAGTATTAGGAACATGACCCTTCCTGATGACACAATTAAAACACATGCATTATAAAACTTAAGTGGCTTGTAAAAGGTAATGTTCAAATAGATAAATAGACAAGCGACCTAGGGTTTTCTTCAAATAGAAAAAACATTTAGGGTTTTTTCAAGCATGGTTTTGAATTAGGTCTTCCTGGATTTCAATGAAGGCTTTGGTAATTTTGTAAGGCATTTAGGATAATTTTGTAGCAAATTTTCTCAAATTTAAACAATTGGTGAATACCTCATTTTGATAAAAAGTATGAAACTCATGCTTTAAAAATGAAGTTCCAATAATGGCTCTATCTGGGGATGCATGTCTCTTGCAAGCATGACAAGGATTTAGAATCTCTGGGACAAGAAGACCATCTACTAAAACAAACTAACCTACTTACACAACCTAAAATAAACACACAACTGGGAAAGAAATCTAACCTACTATTCATGGATAATGAGAGTACCTTAAGAAAAGTACAATTTGAGGAATTATCCATGAACTGGTAATTCCAAGACATTTCCAACCAGATCCTTCAAGATGTAAGAGTCAGGTCCCCATTTGATGTCAACCAAATATGGTCCTAGCCAGATTGGATCATACTTACTGTGCTTTCCTTTGTCTTCTAGCTTAGCATTCCACATTAAGACCAAATCATTGGTATTAAAATCTCTGACTGTAGTTTTCTTGTCATACAGATTTTTGTATTGGAGTTGAGATCTTATATTTGTATCATGAGCCTCCCTTATTGATTCATCCAATTGTATCAGATCTTCTAGTCTAATTTTCATTTCATCATCTAAATCATCATCATACAACTGAATGAATTTATACATCTGTAGCAAGTTATTTTGTGGTAACCTAGCATGAATACCATACACTAAGTCAAAAGGAGCACATCCAATGGCCTTTTTTATTGTCACTCTATCAACCCACAGAGCTAACTATAGCTTGGAATCCCATGCCCTTTTGTTTGTATCAAGGACTCTAAGGAGTTGAATATGAGATGTGAATTCCATATTGCAGATAAAAACTAGTAAATTCTTCAGATCTAAAGCACATAGAATTGTCTACAATTATGACCTCAAGACATCCAAACCTTATTAGTAAATTCTGCATTGGGAAATCAGTAACCACCTTACTAGTGGCTCTTTTAGTGGGAATTGCTTCCACCCACTTGGTGAAGTAATCTTTGGACACCAGGATGTATGAATGGCCTCCACTTGACTTATTTGGGATCTCTCCTATGAAATCCATGCCCCATTTCTAAAAAGGGGCCTCAACTATTATAAGGCTTAGGGGTAAGTTGCCACTAAATTTTAGCTTTCCTACAAACCTTTGAAAAGAATCACATTTTTAACAAATGAATGTGCATCTTTGAAAATAATAGGCCACCAAAAACTAGACCTTAATATCTTATGTGCAATAGTCTTAGCCATGTAATGGCCACCACACACACCTTCATGCATTTCTTGCAACAAGCTCTTAGCCTTATGATGGTCAACACATTTGAGCAAGACACCTTCATTTCTTCTCCACCATAGCTCACCTCCAGTAATTACATACTTCATAGCATGCAATTTCACAGTCCTTTTCTTGTGGTCTTCCATGTTAGGGGGAAGTATTAGTTTCTACAAGTATCCAATGATATCCTTATACCACTCATAGCAATCCAAATCACAAATATATGACCTATGTTCTTCTTTAAGAACATTAATATGGTTAGCATCTAAATTTCTTTGAGCCATAAGTTTTGTTAACCCTAGTCCTCTTACCAGATTTGTGATTTTGATGTCAATGTTAAACTCTTGGATCCTATTTATCCATCTGCATCTTCTTCCTGAAACTTCTTGTTGAACTAAGATATCCTTCACGGCAACACTAGGCACATATGCAACTATAGTTGCTCCAACTAGATAACACCTGAAATTTTTAATAGCCGTCACCAAAGCATAGGCCTATTTCTCATTTATATCATATTTAATTCAACTTCTTGCAAAGATTTTCTAAAAAAGGATATGGGTTGTTCAAAGCCTTCTGAGTTCTTTTGCAACAAGACTATAGCAATGGTATGATAAGAAGAAAAGGGAAATATTTGAATAGGTTTGTTGAAATCTAGTGATCTCAACACAACGGCACTTTTAATGGCTTGTTTAATCTCACAGAAAGCTTTCTTGGCCTCTTCACTCCATTCAACTTTTGTATTCTTTTTTAGCATCTTAGAAATAGGGACACTGATCTCAGCAAAATTTGTAACAAATCTTCTAACAAAATTTACATGTCCAAAGAAGGATTGGATTCCCTTGACATTTATAGGTAGTGGTACTTTGTCAATTGCTGCCACTCTTTTATGATCATTTTAACTCCATCCTTGGATACAATGTGACCCAAGAGTTTACCCTTAGTTACCCCAAAAGCACACTTTCTTGGATTAAGAGAGACTCCATATTCTAAAGCTCTCACAAAGATTTTTTCCAGATGGCCATAATGTTGATCTTTTCTTTCTAAATAGGCAGTAAGATCATCCTAGTACACAACAAGAAACTTATTTATAAAATATGCAAAAGCTACATCCATGGCTCTTTGAAAAGTAGCCCCAGCATTGGTCAGACCAAAAGGCATCCTAACATATACATAAGTGCCCCATGGAGTAGTGAATGCAGTCTTGAATTGCTCTACTTCCTTGACAACCATGTAGTTATATCCTAAGAACCCATCCATCATAGACATCACTTATGACCCAGTAACTCTCTACATCATAGCTTCCATGTTTTATAACCCATAGTTATCCTTTAAAGATTTTATGTTCAAATTTCTAAAATCTACACACAGTTTGATGTCTCCATTTTTCTTTCTTACTGGGACTAGGTTTGAGACCCATGTTGAATGTCTGATGGGTTGAATGATGCCTGCATCACTCATCTTTTTTAGTTCATCCTGCATCTTTGGAGCCAGAGTAGGGTTTACAGGCCTTAACTTTTTTCTAAAGGGTTTTGTGTCTTCTTTCAAGGGGATCTCATGCTGAAATAAACCTTCCCTATAGGCATTTAAGTCATCATAGGACCAAGAAAAAACATGCCTATACTTTCTAAGAAGATTGATTAGTGGTTTTCTTATTTCAGGAGTCAAATTTCCCCCAATATATACATTTTTTGGGGCTTCCCCTATGCCTAGATTTATTTCCTCCAAACCTTCAGGTTTGATTAAAGGTTTTGTTTGAAAGGAATTGTCAGTATTATCGAATGCTCTTTCAAGCACCACCAAACCTTTTGGGACCTTATTTGATTTAAGTTGCAAAACCTTCTTGCCAAGGAGAGTATCCTAACTTCCTGATGTTTTGACATACTTGCAAAAATTTATTTCTCTTTCTCCAAATTTTCCTCACAATGAAAGAACCTTAAAATATCCAAGTCATCATCAAAAACTTCCCAATTTTCAAAGTTGTCTGGTATAGATGGCCTGGTTTGAACCTCAATTTTAGATATCCCTACAAAAGTGATATCCTCTAGCCTTAGAGAAACATTATCCAATAAATAAAATATCCTATTGTGGCTTCTATCCATCCAATCAATACAAAAAGCATCAAAGTGTTCTATCTCATCCCAAACAGTATTCCTATATTGTTTTAATATTTTATTTTTTGATGCATATTTGGACCTCACCTGAGATACAACCAATCCTGAATCTCCAATTACCCTAAGATTTTTTATTTGATGTTTTGAGGCTAAACTCAAACCTATCAATAAAGCCTCATACTTTGCAGTATTATTAGTACAAGTAAATAGAAAGGTGAAAGAAAACTTAAAAAAAATTTCAGCGGGGGAAATGAATAATACACCTGCACCAGACCCTTCCTTAGAACTTGCACCATCAAAATACATTGTCAAAAGGTCACTTTGATTTGAAATATTATTCTTATCCTCAGCTAAGAGTGGAGATTCATCTCTATTTTCATTCTTGTTGTTCTATACTTGAAAGGAATTTATATCAATATCCAAGAAGCAATTCATATTATCAACATTAGTTTCCTCCTCAATCATATGAGGAGTTCAAACTTCCCTAGATATTTTAACACTTTCACTAGTAATGTTAAATGTAGAAAAAGATAAATCACATTGGATGCTACCTCCCATGGTTGCACTCCATTTTCTTGATAGAAACATTCCATACTGGGGAGGTATGTCAACAACTAAGACACTCATGGTCAGTTTTTTTTCTGGATAAGTAGAAAGCTTATAGGGTAAGGCCTTGATTGTTCCAATAACCAATATATTAGTCCATTTTCCTATCAATGCAAAATCTTTTGAAAATGGCCCATTTCCTTGCAATTTTTCTTGAAGTGTCCTGCCCTATGTTCTTCATTGTGTCACCTTGCTCTAGTTCAAATCACATGTGTTGAATCGCAAACCCAGAGAGTTATTCAAGTTCTAAGGTCTGCAGGAAACAAATTTTAAAATCTTCCTAAGTGTTGAAAACCCACAATGTTTTTGAAAACCCTGGATGTTTTTGATCTTTCACCGAAAACCCTGTGTGTTTTTTACCTTGCATTTCTTCCCTTTTGCCGACACTCCTTGTTCATCGGTCCTAACTGCGCAAGTGTGATCAGTTGGTGGGACCTGGTTCTTCACAGTTGCTTGGTACAGTTAATGTTCAGATAGAATCTGTGGCTATCACTTGTTCACATGGAAAAGTTACACGAGGTTTATTTCTCATGAAGTTGCGACCGATTGCCACCTATCCTGTGGACCCGAGTCTTCAAGGGTTTCAAATGATTGGTTGTCGCATGATCACATGTCAAAAATTTTTGACATGCGACCATGCGATCGGTTGACACATGTCCCAGCGGGCCCATCTCAAGGGGCTCTAATAGATTGTTAATGAGTGTGCAGGCTCAACGATCCTTGCCATACCGTGAGGAAAAGATGCAAGCTTTTTAATATCTATGCTTTAATGAGATTCATTGATGTGGTATGAAGGTAAATTTCTCGGTGGGGTTGTTTGTCAGGTCTAGCCTCCATGGTGGTGTTTCATTGGTTATGTCAGTGCACAGTGGAGGGATGTCAGAGCTGATTGCGCAGAAATTAGAAGCGGTCCCGGTATCAGAAAAGGAGTGAATTGGCACATTCCTATTGGTCCATGTACACCGAGCTAGAGTGTGGTCAGTAGGACCAGGCTTCTTAGCATTCAAGCAGATTAAAGTTTAGTTTAATCTTGTGGTTGTCGTTATACCATTAATGAAACATGCTCAACCTTTAATGCAGTAGTATAGCGATAGCCATTGATTCTCATAAGGGAGGTAGGTGGGTCCATTGACATGTATGCACAGTTGGCACTATTTGATTTGTCCATGTATTTGCATAGTGGCTTGTTGTCAATGAGACCTGGTTTCCAGATGTGTCAGTGGGTCCTGATCCTGTCAATTAATCGACGAACGGTGTATAATCTCATTGAGTGTGTCAGAGGCTTAAGATCTTACAACGGCCATTGATTTTGTATCTTGTCAAAGGGTTGTCAGGGCTGGGGGAAGATTCTTCATCTGATGGTGGGCATGAAATCTGATAAAATCTTGGAAGTCTTTGTGAACTTGAGATGGCCGTGGATCTTCTTGCGTGGGCCCGATTGAATTTCTTGGTTTCTTTGGCAGTTGTGATAAAATATTTAGTGGCCCGACAATTTTTCTTCTTGTTCGCTAGTTCGTGTAATGTTTTGGCGATGCCCTAGTTTATTTGGTGATTCAGCGAACAGTGGTCGTGTGATCGCTAAGTTTTTTAGTGATGGTGGAAAGTATTTTGCGAATTGGAAAAAGTTCTTCGGTCGCTAGTTCACCAAATAAAATGGGGCCACTTGCTCAATGATGTGCTCATTCCTGATTGGTTGGTGGAATGACATGTTGGATGTTGTCAGTGGGGCCGCAGTTTTCAAAGGAAGTAGAATGTCTGCAAGTTTGTGAAGATCATGTGGTTGTCGCTATACCGCTGAGGTGAGATGCTTGACTTTTAGCATCATGGTGTAAAAATGACCATTGATTTTGTTTAAAGAAATATAAAGTGCGTGGAGCCCACAAATTTTAAAAGAAGGATCTAGCGGTGACGGTTCTATTAAAGGGATGTCGATAGTTTGTTGCATGTTCACATGAACCAGTTTCATGTTATGCAAACATGCGACAACTATTGTTGACGTCACAATTATAGAGTTGTGAAGGGAATGTGACCGAGGACTTTTCAGCAAGGTCTGTGATCAGCATTGCGTGGCTAAGTGATTGTGGTCGCATGATCACAAGGGTGAGTAGGGTGTCTTATGATCATGTGACCAGGCATAAATGTAAACCAGGATTCCTTTAAGGGCCACCCAATTTGTCGAGAAAGATGGATCATCAACGGCCATGTTTTAAAATGAGCTGGGTGCTAAAGACTTGACCATTGGAATTCAAATTTAAATTTGTAGAAGGGTTTGCAGCAACATGAGGTACCTAGAATTTATGGTTTTCTAGCTTTTTCTTGGTCTAGTTGGTGGCATCGATTGTTGCAGTGTGGTCCAGGGGGCTTTGTGATTGCTTGCAAAAGTTGTTTTGTACCTGGTGGAGTGTATTTTTGAGCTTGAGAAGCTATTTACAGGTGGCCAATTTGACTGGTTTTCATGGCTATCCCTGGTGTCTTGTACTAAGCTCGTAGATTTTCATGATTGTAGATCTGCTTGAGATTTGTTTCCTCTAGGTTACCTACATTTCCTGCCCCTGCATTAAATTTTTGGTTGTTTCTAGTTGGTTTAGTCATTGTAACCCTAACCCTAGTCACCCTAAGCTTCATGTAATCTCTTTGAGATTCTCAAGGTGGCTAGTGGTATAAGTTGTTAGTTTTTGATAGAGTCAGGGTTCTGAATTTTAATCAGTCTAGAGGTTTTGATTATAGTTAGTTCTAGGGGTTTGTAGAAGGGTTGTATCACATTGCATGTAAGCTAAATAGAATTTCTGGAAGTCTTTTGTAGGTTATTGAAGTGGTTTGATCTCTATCCTACTTTGATCATGTACAGGACTCATTATACTTAATATAAGTTTTTCATTCTTCCAAGTCTCTCCTTGATGTCATTCTTGTGAATCTTGGATTTTCTGATCCATTGCATAGGGTTACCTTTGCATATGTTCTTGTCTTTAGTTCTTGATCTAGGATCAAGTGAAATATACTTTAAAGGGGACATAGATTCAGTCTTGGTTGTCTACAGAAGGATCTTATAAGTAGTGGATGGGTTGGAATGTTTATATTTATGGCTATGAGTCTTTGACAATAGTTGGTTCATGTTTCATTATTTGTATGTGAGGTCTACCCAATGGATAATGGCACTGATCAAGGATTAGTACATTTAGTTGAGTCCAATGTCTGATTAGCTCTTTTCTACCTTCCCTATCCTCATTAATCAAAGACCATTTTCAGTTTTAAGTATTATTATTGGTAGTAATACCCTTCACAAGGCCATTTTATACCCAATAGCAATTGAGATTCAATGAATGTCTGGTTAAAATTTAGTAGTCTCTTGCTATCATCTACTTTGTTTAATCCAATCCAAAGTCCTAAAATGCCATAAGTTACTGGATTAGGTGCACCCGCCATGGTTTTGTAGAGCCAGAAGTGAAGAGGGCAGTCTTGTCCCTATAGTTGGTCTAGTTGTCTTGCAGAGCTTTCACACTTAGAGCTAACCACTCCTAACATTAGTCTCAAGGCATATTGGCAGCCCTAAGTGGCGTAAGCATTTTCAAACACCAACACAATACCTCTCTAGAATCCATAGCCTAGCACCTCCCATGGGGAGTGTCAACTTTTAATCCCATTGACCTCATAATTTTAGTATGCATGATAGTATTAGATGCTCCTAAGTCAATCATGTGGTTTTTCAACATTTTTCCATTTATGATCAATGTTAAAAAGAAAGGGTCAATAGTTCCCAAAGAAGTATTTGCAACATTTGTATCTAAGTAGATCTGGGGTATCTTTGAAACAATTTCTTCTATGTCTTTCCCTTTACTTGGAGATCTACCTTTTACCCCATTACTTACTAGTTCTTGGAGATTTGTAGCCAGAACACTATTTATCCAAGTGAGGCCTTTCTCTTTGTGTTCACCTATCCTCATCATTTCCATCAGAGGCACCTTGACTGTTATCTAAGATAACAACTAGTTCATGTCAATAGGTGTATAATTTAAGATAGATAGATCTTATCTGTCCTAAGAAACATCTTTACTTTCAAACTGTGTTGCAACACCCAACTTGTTCCCCCCCTTTGATTTACCTTCATTTTGGGGAATTGGGATACCAGCCATTGGTGCTTTAGCCTTGATCTTAAGCACACTTCTCAGACCATTTGGCCTCTCAATCCCTTTTATTTTAAACTTCCTGGCATCATCAGTAACCTTATTTTTTACATAAGCCTACTTTGTGTCCTCATTATTCTTTCTAATAAATACACCTGCTGGCTTACCATCTGCATTGCCAATAGTTTGATTTCTTAGGACATAATTACTTCTAGCTTGTGTCACCATATCAGTAGTGATTTGGGCTATCTCTTCATCAAAGGGTCTTCTTAGTGTAATGGGTTCTTCAACCTTTTTTGTGTTACTATTTATGTTGTCAACATCTTCCTCCTCTTGATCAGAAAAAACTTGCTGATGGTAGGCTTCTCCTCTACTTTGAGAATTATTTACATCTTGATTCTCACTTTCTTCCTCAAAGTCAACTTCCTCATACAAATTAGTAGAAGTCATAGCACAACCTCCTTCATCATATGATTCTTCCTCATTATCCCCTTCCTCCTCATTTTTAGCTATATTTTGAGAGATCACACAATAATTAGAATCATGTGGGGATTGGCATGTTGTGCACCATAGAGCCTCATCATTCATGTTGACTAAATGCTTTTGCAAAGGGTCAGGGGTCTTGTCATTAGGCCCATCCTTTCTTTCTAGGACAGTAGGCTTCCCATCCTTCCATTGTGTATGGTAAGGAAAATTTTGCAACGTAGGCTGCCTGTTAAAATTATTTGGAGGAGGCCTATCATTTCCCTGAAACTTATTCTTATTTTCACTAGGTTTTAAATCTATTAAAGCATTCAGGATTTTTTTCAAGTTATCTTCCTCCCTAGGTTTAATATTGGCTAGTTTATCTATTTCCTTTTTCCAAACCTAGGGGGCTTAGGATCCTCCCTTCTTCCTAGCTTGCCTGACACCCTTCTATTTCTTTCAATATTTACAACAAACCTTTGAGCTTCCCTGGTAGTTCTAGGTTTTTTATCCCTAAGAAGGTAGCCCATCTTGGCATCAAAAGCATTTAGATATGTTGCTAAACACACCTTTTCATCTAATCTCATGACTTGAAAGATCTTAGGCATTTCCTTTTGAAATCTAACATTAAATTCTAGGACCTCTTCATTTTGGTTTTTCTTAATGTTGTTGAATTCATTCAACATAAAACTGTCATTTATTTTATCACCATATTGGTCCTTAAAACAATTTACAAAATCATCCCAAGAAGAAATACAATCATATGGAAGCCCTCTAAACCAATCCCTTGCATCCTCAGTTAAAGACTGAACAAATAATTTCATGATTACATCCTCGTGTTCTATTTCATAATCATCTATAATATCAATGAACTTCTTTAAATGATCTTCACATGTAATAACATTATTACTAGTAAATTTTGGAAGCTTTTCTCTAATTTTTGTAGGAATCAGATTAGGATAACCAATAATGTTATTAAAGAGAAGTTGTCGGTATCTTTCAACATGAACTAGTCCCCTTTGCATTGATCCACCATTTTGAGAGGTGGATGCTTTATTGTTCAATGTGTTAGTAGCATTTGTAGCAATCACTGGTGTGACAATAGCAGCCTAACTGGCAGAATTTCCACTGTTAGCATTAGGCATTAAAATAGGACTAATTACATTTGAAGGAGTTGAGGACTACCTAAGAAAATAAATCTTCTTTTTTCTTTCCAAAGCACTAGCCTGAAGTTCTTCCTTTCTATCTCTTTAGATAAAAACTCTTTTTCTTTTCTAGCCCTTCCTAAATCATCATCTAATTTGGATGATTGATCTAAAGGGATCCTATCAATGATAGGATCATTTATTAAAATCCCTATTGAAATATGTTTACCTTTATCTTTAGGTATTCTAGGTTCAATCATTTGATAGATAATAGGTTGTTCAATAGTTTTCTTTGGTGCCCTAATAGCATTTATAGCTTCCAAGATCAACAGCTACCTTCTTAACTAGTCTGTTCTGATTAGGGCTTGTCTCACCTCAACTTCCTTTTCCTTTTATCTCTCCCTTCTAATGGCAATCTGTTCCTAGATTCTTTTTTCTAGATTAATATTTTCCTCAAGGATGTCTTTAGAATCTGGGAGAGTTTTTTTAGAATATGAATCTTCATCATGAAATTCTTGTTGTTCATCTGTAGGTTTATGAGATTTTTTAGAAGGATAAGTCCCCTAGGTTGGAGGATCATTTCTTCCTTCTACGCCCCTACTCTTACTTATTGATCTTCTATTATTTTCAAGAGTTTTATTTGGGACCATGCCCTTATTGTACTGTGATCCTCCCTCCCCTTCTTTTGGAGGAAAATTATAGTCCTCATACTAACCTATTCCCAAACCCACAGCCTCTTCATATTATGATGTATTACCATCTTGATTGGGATGAACTTGATCATCCTTTGTATTTATTTGCTTCCATGCCTAAGGCATATTTTCAACATTTTCATACCCTCTAGGCTGACGAGCCCTAGAGGTACTTGGGATTTCTCCTTCCAATCTATCCTCTAGATGATTCTTCATTCTATCCCTAGTATTCTTATGACTCATACTCAAAGGTATATGGGATAACCTTTATCTTTATCTTTTACTCAGCACTGCTGTAGAGATTCTCAGAGTCGCCACCCAATACAAGTTGGGACTTATCTTACTAACTTAAAAGATCAGAGTACTTAACACTTGGGATTTATCAAAGAATGACCTTATAATACAAAAGTGCAAATCCTACTAAATTTTCAAAATAATGCATAAAGAAATGGATTGCAAATAACTCTCTACTTTTCAATGGTAACTGATTGGTTCTGACAAATAAGAAGGCTAGGAGTCTAGCTCAACTTGTACCTACATGATTTGATTGCAAAATTTATAACACCAGAGATCTTCAATTCAAATTTATCATAATTTTATTATCTCTATTCCCCAGCAAAGTCACCATTTTGTTGGTTCCTCAAACCAAATTTTATGCTCTCAAAAGAAACCAATATATCTAGAGATTTTAAGGAGGGGTTATATCCAAATATTAAATTCTAAGATGACTGGACCAACTATAGGGACAAGACTGCCCTCTACACTTCTGGCTCTACAAAATGAAGTAGGGTACTCCTAATCTAGTAAAATGAACTTTACTTCACAATTCATAGACTGGATTCTACAACAACAGATAAATGATAAGAAAATACTAAATGATAACTGCTCATTTATTGATTCTCAATTACCATTAGATGTGACAGAACATGTAGGTCACAAAACTTCAAAGATTTTGATAGATTTATATCAATTTTTAGGAGTACAATAAAACCTTGTCAAGAAATGATTTCTATAAACTAGCTCCACTGCTGGCCAATGCCTTATTCATTGGGTGACATCTTCACTACAAAATGAGATACATAGACAAATATATTGAACTTTGATGATTTTTATCCTTAGAAAATACTATCACCCTGTGATGATTCTAATCAAAGGACTCATGAATTCACACTACTTATTCATATCCTTATGTAAAACTCAAAGAATTAGTGCTATATCTAGAGATTATTTAATTTGATCTTAGATCAAAGATAAAGAATATCAACACATACACAGAAATAATCCATGCAATGAATCTGACAAATCATAACTCAAAGAAAAGTACACAAAGGAGAGATATAAATTCTAGACTTTAATAAATATTCTATATCATCATCATGTATACACAAAATGCTTTAAGATGCAAACTATCTGGATATTTAACTGAACCAATAATACTTGCTCTTATAAAAAACTTGGCCTAATATAGTCTACTCTATCCTAGACTCAGAAACTTTTTAGTAAGAATGTTCAAGTTCCGGTGCTTACAAAATGATCCTGGTGATCCTTTTATAGAATTTAAGGATTGCATACAAGCTTCAGATCTTTCTAGAAAAGACAAAAAAGTGTCAACCATATAAGACAAAGAAGGTAAATATAAAAACTTCTTGTTACAATTTTACAAAGTTACTTATAGACATGAGTGCCAAAATTTTGCAACAATTCCCAAGGTCAGTTCATCTTCTATTAGGTGTAACATATGTGCTTGCTTCAACTACTTGAGATCCTTTGCACTGTTTGCTTTGCTTTAAGGAGTTGAAGAAGTTCCATTTGTCACTACCTCAGTAGATGTTTCTTCTTCTTTGGTAATCTCTGAAGAATATGTTGCTTCCCAAGATGTGTAAATATCTTCACTTGGCCAATGCAAAGCCAATACTTCATCTCTTTTTGGGCAGCAATTTTTCCCAATCAATAACAATTTGATGTACTTCGCTCCTTACATTAGTAAAATGTACTCTAACATTTTGTAACATTTCAATTATTTGCACAAAAGGATTATTGTCCTTTGTATTCAAAATGGTGTCTATTCTAGCTAATATCTCATCATCAATTTGTTCTAACCACTGCTCCTTGTCCTTTATGGTTCCATCTGTGTACTATAATTGTGTCACACTTCTATGAATCATTACATTCAAGAACACTCAAGAATGAGGTCTCAAAAATTGATCCATAGCTCCCTAGGCATGGAGTGCAAGGGTTTTTAAGAATGCTCTCAGCTAGAGCTATTAAGCCAATAACCTTGCTAGTAAACCATGCAATGGGAGATTCAAATGAAGACAAGGGCAAGAATGCCAATATCCTCAAGAATCAAATGAAATGCAATGCAATGTTATGATAAAAATGGAAATGCAAGCTAAGCTATGAAAATGAAAGATGCAAGTATTACAAAGCCTCCTAGTTAAGCTAGATGAATTAATCTAAAGCATAAAGGAAATCTAAGCTAAGAATGCCATGATAATGCAAGAAGTGAAACTATGATAACATGTAGATGCAAAAGCCAAGAATGCTCCAAATCTCCAAAAGCTCCAAGATGACCTAGAAAACCTACAGCATAACATTAGCATAAAAAGTTGAGGATCTAGAATGAAGAAGAGAGCTCTCCATTTAAAGGAAATGAGGAGGAATAGACCATGGAGATTAAGAGGAAAAAGATTTAATCAAGGGTGGAGCTTGAAAGAGGAGCAATCCATGTGCACAAGTATCCTCCAATGAGAAAATAAGAGTTGACTTTTGTGTCCATATGAGACAAAAAGTTTTTTCTCTTTTTATAAAGTAAGAATAATGCTTTATTTGTGCAACTTAGGATAAGAGGAAAAGTGGGGGCTTTTTATTTAATAAAAGGGGAGGGAATTCCTTTTAAATAAATAAAAACTTAGGATAAGATGGTTAGCCCATAGAAAATAATCAAATAAATGATAGAGCTAGGATTTGATCTAGAATAAGCAATTTATGATTTAGCAAAAGGGGCTAATAGTCTAGATGACCATTTTTAGGTGTATACACCATCTACTTTGATAAGACTAGAAAATATTTGAAATTTGTCTTGGAAATATCTTTCCCTTAGGACCTCTGCCTTTCTCTTCAAATTTTCCCTCTTGATTTCAAACTCAATTAGGTCTTTAAAAAATTTATATGTATTTGTTAGTTGTGCATCCATAATATGTTGATTTTTAATCAAAGAAAATAATGACTTTAACTTATTCTTTCCAGCAACCCACCTATCCAAAATTGGGTTTAGAGTGGCCATTTCTTCCCTAAAAGAAATCAAGATGTCAGACAATTGTTTACCCATCTTGTAAGTTTCTTTAGGCTTCACATTTGCAACAAAATGCAAAATTGTATCCCTTATTCTTTTTTCATATTTTTACCTCTCTTTCTGTACTATGTTTTCATCACCCATAGGAGGGGGTAGAGGGGAGAGGGGATATTCAATTATAGGACTTAAAGAAGAAGGCATAGCAGGGGAAGAAGTAATTTGTAACTACTCTAATGTTTGGATTGGACCTTGTTCACCTAACCTTTTCTTCAAGTCTACAATTATTTTATCTTTTTCATACATCCCCTATTTCATGTCCCCTTAGGCCTTCAACGTTGTTTCCAGCCTTAATGTAAGTTCCTGTCTCTCTTTGGTTTCCTTTTCTACCATCTTTGATGTAAGCTAGGCTATTGCCATTACCATACATGTTGCCTCAATCAATGAGGTCTCAGTGACCCTTTTTGCTAGGAGGCTACCAGTTAGATCACCCTTGACAATTTGTTTTCCTTTTCTATTTTCTTTCTTCCTCAAGGACCACATGACCAAGGCTTGATGATCATCACTGAAAGTGACTCCCTTGATAGCCTATTCTACCTCCACCTTAGTCTTATGAATCGATGTTGTTTGTTTCCTAACAACATCCAAAACTAGTTTATCATCAATGTCCCATTCTTGGAGAATAAGTACTCTTGAATTCTTTACCAATTCTCTCCCTTGTTCTGGAGTGATCTTCTCAAATCTCTCAGTCATTTATTTTTTGAACTCACTCTCTATGACCTTTATGTCCTTTTGGGGATTTTCCTCTTTCCTCTTTTCACATGTTTCTTGGAACTAACGTAAGTGCAACTTCCACAAAAATTGCATGAAAGCCCTAGCTTTTACAAAGGCATCATCTACTAGGAACTCATCACATGCCTACTTGATTATAGGATCCAACTCTTTACCATATATTTCTCCCATTGTTAAGTCTGATTCGGGCTCCTTTTGTGGCTCTGGAACCCCTTCATTTATCTCCTCATAGGTCATAAAGATTTGACTGAAACTCCCTAATTGTTGTACTTTCTCTGCAACCTCTTGATAATCTATAAGGTTTAGAGGTGAATGGGAGGGAGAGTAATCTTCTTCAATATCTATAGGCCTCTCTTCTAGTTTTTATTTCTTTGATGGAGGTGGGGAATCATAAATAACCTCAACTAGTTGATCCTATGTTGAGTTTGCAATCTCTACACTTTTATCATTTCTTTCCACATGCTGTGATGTGGAATAGATATCCTTTGTTCTTCTTTCTTTTTCCTATCTATTTGGTCCTGGTACAACCACATTGTATCCAATCTTGTTTTGTACCATGTATTTACCCAGGGGCAATACTTTAGCAAATGCAAGCTTGTTTAACACCAACCTAGCCTTTTCTGGCTCATCTTGCATGACTTTCACCTTCTTCTCATTCAGAGTCTGGATAATACCCTCAAAGTGACTCATAAGAGTCTCTATTTTCTTCCCAAAAGGGGTGCAATCTTTTAGGGGATCATATCCTTTGTCAAAATGTTGAACAAAGTCTAGTGTCTTCTTGTACACTAGCCACTTCTCTTTCCTAATTTCTTGTTCCTGTATGTTAGGGATATTCCTAATGATATCCTTAGGGAAGTTAAAAGTGTGATCTATCAAGGGGCATTTAACCTTCTTCTTATACATCTCATTGTAGAAGCCCTCAGGATCTGATGTCCTAACAATTAAGGTAGCCATATGATATGCTAACAATATTTTATCCATATGAGTCCATCCCTCTATGTGTGTGAAAATTGTACCTAGTTGTAGACACAACACTTCAATAAAACATTAGAGGTTAGCAAAATCAAAATTTGTAAGTAATTGAAACTAAGCTAACCAGGTGATTTACTACCTTCTAGTAGGTGTGAGTATGATGTTCTCAGATTGAAATTGAGATCAGTGACAATGTAACACCTAAATGAAGGATTTGAATGCAAAAGAATGAAAACTGTATGAATGCAGATTGATCTATTTTTTAAGATTTTGTATGCAATAAGAATGAAAAACTTGAATGAATCTAATCTAGAATGAATCAAAATGATATGTAGATTATTCTAAGAATGTTACAACTGAATGAATGCTATGATATGAAAACTATGAAAAGCTATGACCATCAATGAAAGATCTCACAAATTGCCTGTCGCAAGTGCTTAATCCTTCAATCAAAAATTTTCCAAAGTAATTCTGCAAATTCGAGGGTGGTTAATTGTGAAGAGCTGAGCCTTGGTTTTATAGAAATTCAGGGCTTGAGGATGCATTGAGAAAAGCCATAAATCACTCTTGATAAACTCAGGTTGATTTTTGAGTTAAAAAGAAATTAGAAACAAATGAACTCACAAAATCATGCAAATCATGCAAAAACAACTTTGTAACTTAAATAAGAAGTTTAGATCAATTTTCAACTCAAAATAAATGTTGACTTTCCAAAAGATAACAACTTAAATTGATTTTCTGATTTAAAGTGTAACTACTCCTTCAAATGTGCATAGATAATTATGAATTAATTTAAAAATAAAGTGATTTATCTTCAACTTAACTTATTTTAAATTAAAACAATTGATTTATGGGTTAATCAATTATTAAATCAAACTTTTATTCAGAACTATATTATTAAATATTGACAATTGACATTAATTAATTAAATAAGAATTTAATCAATCAGTCATGAGATTTTTTATTTATTGTCAAAATTAAATAATACAATTTAAGAATAAATTGAATTAAATCTAATTAAGTAATTAAGTGGCAGAATTAAATCTGATTAATTAAATATTCAAAATATTCAATTAATCAAACTTTAGGATAAATAGGATTTATCACCAAATAATTATTAAATCAAAGATAATTAGGATAATGTAGAATTAAGATAATCAATTAGGTTTTTGATAAACTGATGTGTAGATATGCCTTAGGTTAGGACTTTGATGTCAATTTCGTTCAAATTATTGATGTAGGAGGTTAATGAACCTATAGCCCATTTTTGGGGTATTACATTTTGCCCCTCTTTGAATTACTATGTGTAGTGCAGTGGTTCAAAGATTAGTCTATGTTTGATGTAGATGTATGAAACTAATTTGAAAGATGAACCAATTCCAAGACAGAAACTGATTGAAAGATTTGAAGATGTTAGGTCCTGATTGACCAAAGATAATGTTAACTATAGCAACAATGAACAAATGATTACAAAAAAGTGTGAAAACACCTAATTCTAAACCTTATGATTACGAAGAAGTGAGTGACCTAATTCCAGACTTGAATGTCTAGAGGAATCGTAGTGGTATCACATCTGAATCCTTCAGTTACGAAGAACCAACGAAATAACACTAATGAACCGATGGTTATAAAAAGCTGATACAATTTACAAGATAGATTAGGATACCAAATTAATATGGATCTCAATGAATCTGATATGCCTCAAGTGATGTGCCCCAAGCGATGAGGTCTTTAGATGAATCAGCAACTAGACGTGGTTGTTGTCTTGATTACTGAGGAAAGATTTGAGTGACAGAATTAGATTTACAGACTTGAATGATGTGCAATACCATGCCCCCTTCAGGATGAAAATCAAAATCTAGTAAGAAAAGCTAGTGTTGAATAGTTTAGAAGCATGTTAATTGATTTGAGAAGTGGTTATACACATTCGAGAATGCGTTCTACATCGTTTGGAGGTCTTGGAGACCAATTTTGACTAGGTTTGACCATGAGTTGACCATGGTTGACCAAGTTGAAGTTTTGATAGTTTGATGTAAGATAATCAGTTAAGTTGAATTCTTGATTTTTGTGATGATTGAAGGTTGATTATGCAAGCAGTTGCCCATCTTCGGTCTGAAAATTTTAAATTGTGATTTTGACAATATAAATGATCTTAGATTTCAATTTTGATCCTGAAAATGGGTTCAGAACATTGAAATTAGCCAAGAGTGCAATTTTCATGGAAAATGGAGCACTTTTGAAAATTAGGTCAAAAGCTATATAAGGGCCAAAAGGGTCATTTTCAATTCATCATTCCATTTGACTTTTGAAACCTTCGTGGAGCCCTCTGAGCAAGAAAATGGCTAAGATGAAGGAACCTATCTCTTCACACCATTTTGAGCATAGTCAAAGACATCAGCAACCTCCACACTATGGGCATTCGGTAAGTGGACCTCTGTGCCTCTTTGTAAATTTCATTTTTGCATTTTTTTAGCATTTTTAGGACTTTCTTCGTATGTTAGAATTTTTCAATTTTCGCATGCATGGAAACTCATACAATTGTCCACTAGGACTCATATGACTTTTCACTTTTGTTTAGAGTGTCATCTCAAAACCCTTAGAAAATCATATGAGAGGGACCCAAGAGTCGTACGACATTTTCTCGGGTCCCTCATACATCATACAGGAAGATATACATTATCGTATAACCAAGGTTTGTCATCTGAGAAGCTACTGAAACTGGTATGAGTTTTGATGCCAGACTGTATTGTCATATGGAAAACAGTGAGCTAAAATCACCTTTTTAGGTCAAAATTTTGAATTTTTTGATTTCTTAGGTTGTTTCCTGAGCATTTAATGTACCTTTTGAGATAGTCAACTTTTCAATTTCTATACTTTTAGCCTATTTTTCAACCAAGTTACTAATTGCATTCCCTATTTCTGTGCTATTTAGGTCATCTATCTTGATGTCCATGTGCGTATATCACACTCGGTGACTCAGAGGTTATGTGTTTCACTACCCAACCTGATGAGGGTACATCTTGATACATGTGGCTTTGAGTATCTTATTTGGTTTCCTGAGATTAGGGTGAACCATAGACTTATGACTGCATTGATTGAGAGGTTTCACTCAGAGACTCAGACCTTCCACCTCCCTACAAGAGAGATCACAGTTACACCAGAGGATGTCTATCAAATACTCTTTATTCCATTCCATAATCCACACCTTGATTATGTGAGTTCGGGGAACTCTAGATTACATGCTTTCAAATGATTGTTCAGAGATGACACACAGCTTACCAGTTCTATCTCCTAGGAGACTCTAATTCAATGCTATGGGTAGACCCATAGATTAGAGTGTATTATAGCTGAGCATGATAGGAGGTATTATTATGTCTGACCATTAGCAGAACGGTCTCTTGATGGGCTGGGCTCTGATGGTTGCACGTTTGATGGCCACTCCATCTGAGTTGGGTTGGGGTCAGTGTATGTTGGCTCACATGTTCTCGGAGATGCATGAGACTGTGTATCATGAGAGAAATTCCTTTGCTTCTAGTGCTTTAGTACTTCAAATTTGGGCTTGGGAGCATATCCCAGTATGTAGACCAATATGCCAGAGTCAGTGCCATCCATAGGAGCTGGTGATTTATATATATTCAGGATATGTCACACAGGTGCACATGGGCCATGTTGAGTATTGGAGATGTTGTCTTGATGATAGTACATTTATGATTTGGCATCCATATCTTTAGATAGAGCCCTGGCCTACTGCTCAAGAGCAGTTTAGTCACTTTTTCCATAATTGAGTATTGATTGGGTGGTCTACTACAGTGCTTGAGCATTTTATCATTACCAGAGTGTGGCAGTAGTATGGCATCATTTAGGATGCACCACAGGATCATGCTACTTATGCATGGATAGTCAGAGAGCTTGGATTAGGATGGGGCCCTTGATTGTCTTATGCTCTTTGTACACATTAGTATAGAGGCTATGTTGGTAGAGACTAGGACTATCATGTAGACATCATAGATGTCAGAGTTATAAATGGATACATTTCTTGGCTCACCAAGCATCCTATATATAGATTTTTAGATCCCACAGAGTTGATAACTTTGATGGAGGAGGCTATGGATGTGATAGGTGCTCCGATGGGTCGAGGGAAAAGACACCAAGATGCACAAATTATGATGCCCCAATCTACACCTTTGAGGCTAAGAGCAGTCATGACTCCATAGATACCATCTGGTCATATGCGACCACCTTGTCCCACTAGCTCTACAGCAAGTAGGCCTGCAGTTTTACAGAGGAGATTGAGTAGAGGAGAGAGTGGTACTTTAGGCAGTGTTGGCAGTGCTGACAAGGTACTTGATGCTGAGAAGTATGTAGGTGATGGCCCTAATCCTACATAGGATGATACAAATTTTAACCTTGGTACTAAGGTGAGACGTCATAAGGCATAGAGGGTAGAGGCTTCTGATTAGCTACCTAGAGATACAGAGATGCCCGTAGCAGATGTAGATTTGGTGTAGCACAGACCTCTTAGGAGATGATTGGGCATTTGAGATTACAGGTTAGGGACCTGAGAGTTTAGAGTGCTCATTTTGAGGAGTGATTCATAGAGGCTAACAGATAGTGATCAAAGCTCTGAGAGGAGAATAGGAGATTACAGGTAGAGGTGACACATTAGACCTCTTGAGCTTCCTACTATGTTTCTTCTTATTATGTCATTGTTCCTATTGGTTAGAGAGTACCGACATACTCCCAGTATATGATAGTGTTAGAGGGAGCCATGGCACCCCGAGCTGAGGCAACACCTAATGCACCACCACCACCTCCACTAGATGTAGAGGATCAGGCAGATAGTTGATCTGTCTAGATATTCTAATTTTTTTGTCATTTTGTTCATATATACTGATCTGACTTCTGATAGCTCACATGAGCTCATTCTTTTATACTTTGTGCCAGTAGTGCACCCTTGACTAGTTCAAGTTATATGATATATACGAGATCAAGATTTTGGTTATGACTTTATTTGTACTCATCATGTTTTGATTTATGATGATATCATGTGATTTAAATGCTATGAGTAGTGTAGAATGTATGTATGGATTTATGCAATGCAATTATTTCTTTCAAATGTATGGATTTATGAAAATGTAATTGATTATGGAAAATGTATGGAAATGCATGATTGTGATTATGCACATATATGCAATGTAAATGCAATGATACACATGATATGTTTTGTAGGTATTGATGAAGACAAGTACTCGGTCTTATGTCAAAAAGGATGTTTAACCTAGGATGGTGACTGCTTGTAGTTCTGTGAGGAAACCTTCATGTTAGATTCAGCTCTTCATGTCAAGTTTAAGTTTAGTTTTGAAGAATCTTGTAGTGTATTCAGTAATTTGTGAGATCATGCAATCATGCAAAGTGCAAAATGACATGCAGAATGAAATGCAAACCTAAGACCTAGGACCTAGTCACTGATCATGTGTCAATTTGTTTTCATCATTGAACTTTTTAGGCAACCAGATAAATTAATACAACATCCACTAGTTGGAAAACTATAGACATATGAATATTGATTTGTATGCCCAAAAATCAATACAATGCCCACTGGTTAGACAACCATGGGCATATGAATAGTGATTTCATTTTTGGAATGTCAGATTTAGATATAAGCACCAAGGCACAAATGCCAGTGATGTAGAGCTCTCCCCTATCTAGGCAACTCGGTAAATGGTGAGACCTTTGGTGTTACTCTAAACCCAAAGTGGGCTTAGGAGAGTGCTCTGCACCTTTAGAAGATCCTAAAACAAACTCAATTACACTATCCTCATTGAAGGATTCAGTGTCTCCAACTGGCTTGTACTCTCTTGGGTTCTACTGGTGCTTAGTTGATACTCGATCAATGCTTGGTGCCTATGTTAACCGAGTGGCCTCGGTAGCTTTATAGAGTAATTTCCTGACACTTGGTAATGCTTACCACAAAATGCCTTACTGACTTATCTTTTAGATGGGAACTTATAGAATTTAGTAAGGGTATGGAAAGGTTCCATACAAAAACAAAAATGCCTTCTATGGGAATGAATTCCACAAACACACTAGGGTTAAATAACAAGTTCAAGAGTTTAGTCCATGTCAGGCTTATAACCTTTTGAGAAAGGTTCCAGGGTTCTAATTCCAAAGCCTTACAAGAAGACTATGGAAACAAAACATGTTCAGACACCCTTCAATGACTTGTAACAAACCTCTTGATCCTAAGATCCTAAACACGAAAAGCAACACTTAACAACTCCTGGTCTATTAGTCCTAATAAGGCTAATTAACTTGGTAGATGAAGGAAAACATCACCAATTGGTTGTTAAAAGTTGACTACTAAATGCAACTATGTTGGAAATCCCCTAGAGGACAACAATCTATCTTTAGACTACTTTTATCTACCCCCAAAGTGCTTCTGTCACTTCAAGTTTTCATTTCCTGAACCAATCACATAGAGATGCTTGGTCTAGAATCTGCAAACATTTTTCTCCAGATAATCCCCATTCTCCTGTGCTCTAGAGGAACTAAAATACATTTCCCCTACATGCATTTCCCAACTTTTCATGGGAATCCCGCAAAGGAAATGCAAGTTAGGGCATTTTGTGGCCAAACCCTGGTCTAGGAGAGTTTCCAAAAACCCAGAAACCTATTCCTTCAACTCTCAACTCCAATCTACAAATTGATTCAAACTAGTGAAATGGAGTCCTACTTCATGATATGTGTTGGATCAAACAAATTTCTCCCTTGCACATTTGTACAAATCCATCCACAAAGTGTTTCAAATCTAGAATTAGAGAAAATAGGGATCTTTTATTGATTGAATGCAAAATTTACAGAGTATCTGTACAGTTCAACACCACATCTTCCACCCACCTGAAAGGGCTATACGAAGACTTTCCTCAATGGATCCAACCATTTTTGAAATGGTTGTGACCATTGGGTAGTTGTTTCATAGGTTGGTGGTAACTTTCCAAAGAAGTTTTCGACAACATTTCTTACATTATTGCAACTTTTACAAAATGTTGCATTGTTTCTCTTAATGAGCCTATAGGCCTAAGCCTTGTTATTAAACAACTTTAAAAGACACCTAGGAAACCTAACATCCTAAATGTGCCTTTGGACCATAGTCAAAACCTATAATTTATAACCACACTGAGAGTGACTAGGTCTTACAAGTTGGCTTATTAAAAATTAACCTATCAATCTAAAAGTTGTGAAGAGTGGGGAGTGCTCCTTGTGTGCTCCTGCACCAGCTAGGATGACCTAAATATCATGTCCATTTTGATATAGCAATTTGTATAAGCATCAAAACATAAATGTCATCATGACCTAAATATGCCTTGCGTTACAACACATCAAGCAGTCAAGAGATCATTCTAAATCCAGTATGAATTACCCGTAGTGACCCTTTATTGTTCACATCCTTAGGTAAGATCATGTTTCATAGTAGGAGTAAGAATTCACTCAAAAATACAATATTTAGATTAAACTTTCTTTAAATTTCTGGGTATCAATGATTGAGGTACTCATGGCCATCCAATACGAGATAGAGGCTCTTACAAACAAACACCATTTCAATCCAGAATTTCCAAAGTTGTTAGATTTTACATACAAATACAAGACAAAGAAAAGATTATGCCCCCAGTCATCACTCTCTAAATCCTATAAAGGACATCATCAAAGAGCTTAAGGGGACACAATATGTAAAAATCTCAATGTGAATCAACAAGCATACAAGGAGATAAAAGCATGGAAAGCATAGATTGTTTTCAATTTGTGTTACTTTATTGCATTGTTGTAGATGCAAAATCCTTTCTGGAGAGGAGACTGACTGACTAACTCAAATGTAGTTTCAAAGGACCCTGACTAGATATGACATGTCTAAGATACACTAGAGGCCATAGGATATGGCTATGATTGCCCCCAAGTTTGAACATTAATAGGATACAGATGTTTGAGCTGATTGGTGTACAGATTGACTTTATTGAAAATAGGAATGCAGAAACAAACTGGGAGGTATGTACAAACTAAAGCAAGACTGAAAGCTGGGAGAGACCAAGATTGTGCTGATAGATGGAACATTTTGAACAAGTGGTGCCCATTTGCTGGGTTTTCACCATCTTGGCAGAGATTCTATTTTTGCTACCAAGGCACCTATTTCCAGGTTTTCACTAAGGCACTTTTTCTTTTTCTCATTTTTTTTATATTTTTCATTTTTTAAAATTTTTTTGTACTTTTGATATTTTTTTATTTTTTAGTGATACATCAAGGTGCCTATTGCTAGGTTTTCACCAGGATGGTCATTTTTTTAAGGACTTTTTTAGATTTTTATAATTTTTTTAGGTCATTTTTTAATACTGAATGCCTTAGGTGTAGAATTTCTTCATATGGAGAACATTGATTGTTTCTCAAAGATGTTCTCCTTCAATCATTGAGAGTTGATAGGCACCAGAACCAAAAGTAGTAGTGATAACAAAGGGACCCAGCCAGTTGGGTTCAAACTTCCCCTTGCGCTCTCTATGTGATTGATTTTTAGGATTCTCTCTCAAGACTAGATCACCAACTTGAAATTCTCTATGTCTGACTTTCTTCTTGTAGCCTCTAGACATTCTTTTATGATAGACTCTAAGATGATCATACACCATGTGTCTGTGCTCATCTAGTAGTTCAAGTTCTTCCAACCTAGACACTTTGTAGTCATCATCAGTTACTAGACCATGCATTATGATTCTTAGTGATGGGATTTCAACCTCAATAGGCAGTACCGATTTAGACCCATAAACTAAAGTGAATGGTGTAGCTCCAATGAGCATTCTGATACTTGTTCTGTAGGCCTAGAGAGCTTGATTGATCATGAGATGCCAATCTCTTCCTATTTTATTGACTATACGATGCAATATTTTCAATAGATTCTTGTTTGAAGCCTCTTCTTGTCCATTCCCTTGAGGATAGTAGATTGATGACCAATGTTGTGTAATCTTGAATTTAGCACATAAATCATCTAAGTCTCTATTCTTGAATTGACCACCATTATCTATGACTATAGAATGTGGAATACCATACTGACATATGATGTAGTTCAGAATGAACATTAAAATTTGTTTGCCGGTTACTTGAATCAAAGGGACTGCTTCTACCCATTTTGTGAAATAGTCTGTAGCTGTAATGATATGGGTATTCCCATTAGAAGAATGAGGATGTATGGCTCCTATAAGATCAAATTCCCATTGGTGAAAAGGCCATTGTGTAGTAAAGGGAATTAGATCTCTCCCTGGTGCATGAGTTAAGTTACTGTGTACTTGACACTTTTGACAATTCTTTGCAAACTTGATAGCCTCTTTTTCCATTTCAGGCCAATAGTACCCATCCCTAATAAGTTTTTGAGCTAGTGTTAAACCATTGGAATGTGATCCACAAATACCATCATGGACTTCCTCTAATGCACATTGAGAGTCTTCCCATTCTAAACATCTAAGGAGTGTACCATCTAGACCTCATTTGTATAGATCATTACCAATGATGACATACCAGGATGCATTTCTGATAAGGTATCATTTCTCATGGTGGTTGAAGGTATCAAGAATGATTTGATTTTGGAGATAGGAGAATAGGTTTTTGTATCAAGATGAATCATGACCATTAACAGTGCAGATCATGTAGATTTTGGGGGAATAATATGTAGGATAAGATAGTGCTCCACTAGGAACTCATAGCATAGCTCATGTTCAGGCTACTATAATAAAGTAGATAGTGTTGCCGTAGCATCAGCAGCCTTGTTCTCCATTCTAGGAATTTTCTCAAATGTGATAGATATGAATTATTTCTTTAGATCATCTACCATTATCTTGTATGGGATCAACTTTCCATCTTTCATTTGATACACATCATTGACTTGGTGTATTACAAGTTGTGAGTCTCCATGAATGTGTAGTTCTGTAACTCTCCACTCAATTGTTATTTTTATACCATTAAGAAGAGCTTCATAGTCAACAATGTTGTTTGTGCAAGTAAAATTGATTCTAAATGCTTTAGGGATCAAGTATCCTTGAGGAGTGATGAACAATATGCCTACTCTAGATCCATTCTATGTATAGGAGCCGTCAAAGAATAACTTCCATGTTCTAGAAGAAAGATTCATGATAGAGGAATCTGGGAATTCCATTTGCATTGGTGTATCATCAAACAAAGGTGTGTCAACCAATTGATTAGCAATGACTTGGTCCTTGATAGCTTTTATTTCAACATATTCAATATCAAATTCACTTAATAGTATTACCCATTTAGCTAATCTACCTGTGAGGGCAGCTTTTCTTAGTAGGTACTTTAGTGTATCAATCTTAGCTACCAAATGTGTGGTATGAGCCAACATATAATGTCTCAATTTCTATGATGCAAAGATCACAACTAGATAAGCTTTCTCAATCATGGAATAGTTCTTCTCATATGCTACCAATATTCTACTGATATAGTATATAGCTCTTTCCTTCTTGTTCTCATCATGTTGTGCTAGTAATGCCCCCAGTGATGTATCTGTGGTGGACACATATAAGATCAATGGCTTCCCTTGAATAGGAGGCATCAAAATAGGAGGATTTGATAGATATTTCTTAATATGATTAAAATTCTTTTCACATTCCTCATTCCATGCAAAGGTCACACCTTTATGTAATGTCTTTGTGAAAGGTTGTGATATGTCTACTAGCTGAGATATGAAGCATCTAATAGATTGTACTCTCCCTTGTAATGTTCTCATTTGACTGATATTCTTGGGAGGTTGCATCTCCATGATAGCTTTAACCCTTAGTAGGATCTACTTCAATTCATTTCTTTGAAACAATGTAACCTAAGATCTTTCCATAAGTGACACCAAAAGCACACTTCTTAGGGTTCAGTCTGAGACTAAACTTCTCCATTCGATCTAGTATTTTTCTCAAATCATTTAGATGTTCAAATCTTATCATAGATTTTTCCAAAGTATCATCAACATAATCTTCCATAGTTTGATGCATCATGTCATGAAAAATAGACGTCATAGCTCTCTGATATGTAGTGCCTGTGTTCTTCAAACCAAATGGCATGACATTCCAATAGAAGGTTCCCCATGCACATGTGAAAGTAGTTTTCTCTTGATCCTCTGGAGCAATTTTGATTTGATTATATCTAGAAAAACCATCCATTAAATAATACATCTCAAAGCCCGCAATCATGTCCACTAGCATATCAATGTTAGGTAGTGGAAAATCATCCTTAGGGCATGCCTTGTTTACATCTCTAAAATCTATCCACACTCTTATAGATTTGTCTGGTTTTTATATAGGTACAATATTTGAGATCCATTCAGCATAATCAATAGCATGGATGAATCTGGCTTTTAGTAGTTTCTCTAATTCAGCTTTGACCAAGAGTGCAACATGTGGATGCATCTTTCTCAATTTTTTCTTAACAGGTTTGACTCCTAGAGCTATAGATAAATGGTTCATTATTAGATCAGGATCCAACCATGGCATATATGAATATTTCCATGCAAATTTGATCTTCTTTTCTATTAGGAATGTAATAAATTTTTTCTTTTCTTCTTCTGATAAGGATTGTACTACATGGATCAACTGTGGTTCTTCTATTGTTCCCAAGTTGATGGATTGAGTGGGCTCAATAAGTACTGGAGATCTGTCGTGTAAATGACTTGGAAGGACATCAAATATCTCATCCTTAGGCACCTCAGAGAGGTTTTCACCTTTGGATACATCTTTTATTTTTACTTTTGTAGGTTCTGAGACTGCCACAAAGTGGTTTTCACCCTCAGAACTCCTTTTCTTTTTATTTTTATTCTTATTCTTTTGACTAAGATACTTGATGTCTGACTCCATCATGCTAATGCTCGGTTCACTGATGGAAGTCATCATAGGCTCAACTGCATTGAGGTAGCAAGCAAGGGCATAGTCATTTGGAAAAGTAAAGATACCTTAGCTTAGATTCGTGGAGGTTTGGTCAAGAAGTTTGGGATATTGGATAGTCAAAGTGGTGAAAGATTGGGAAATAGTGTTTACGGATATGGATCTATCATCATTGGTCCTAACCCGACTCTCAAGTTTGAAGCTGATATTACAACTCAAAACGTTCAATTTGTGAATAGGCTCAATGTCATTATGGGAGTCCAATTCATCCATAGGTGGATCAGACTCATTAAGTTCATTATGTCACTCTAGACTTACATTGGTTTTAGGTGCATAGTGGTGAACAACATCAACATGTTTCTCTGTAATAAGCTCATCTTCCTCTGGAATGACTCCCCATTCATAATCATTGGATTCATCTTCTGATTCTAGACCTCTAGGAAATCTAAGAGCATGTGTAAAGTTAGGATGGATACCCCAAGAAGGGTTACCCTTCGATCCTGATTTGAATTCATACTCATTAGAATCTATCTCATAATAGCTGCCACCTTCTTCTTTGAATGTTATATTTCCTTCGAGATCAGCTGGTTCTTGTGGTGCAACTATCTCTTGTTCTATAGTAGGTTCTTGTGTGTCTACTACATTGATTCTTTTAATTGGATCATCCTCTACTTCAAGAAGCTCTTTTATTTCTTTTGTCAAATGCTCATAAGGAATGAGCTCATCAGTGGTGTCTGAATCATCACTATCAGATAGTTTTGTTGTTTCCTCTATTGGTTCAATCTATTTTAATACATGTGGGGAGTTCTTGCTAAGATAGAAAGGCTTCTTCTCATATCCTAGGCCTGTTGTATTCTTTTTTGTTTAGCCACGATGATCAAGAGGTGATAGAAGACCCTTACCTTGTAGTCCTAGAGGTCCTCTTCCAGTATATCCCATTTTTTTTATCAATTTATCCCCTGGTCCATATGACTTCTAAGGAATTTTTCTTGAAGTAGAGTCACATTTCTAGACTGATTTGGATTGAGACTCATCCTTTTATAACCATGAAAGCATGGCTTCTTCTTCCTTAAAATCTTGTTTAGATACTTGTTCTATGACAAATCTTCCATTGAATATGACCTGGGATTCTTTAGCTATAGGTTTCACTGTGTCAGAAGGTTGTCCATAAGATTTTGGGGACAAAGGGAGAGATGTGGGAGATAAAATAGGTTCCATTGTGTATTCTCCCATACCATTGTCTTTAATGTTGACCTCTTTAGAAATGTCTTCCATCTTGGATGTTGAAGCAATGTCCATCTTCTTAGTGGAAGATTCTCTGTTATTAGGAACAAGTTTATCAACACTTTCTTTCAATGCATTGCAAGTTGTATACAAGTCAGCTAGAATCATCACCTCTACTCCTTCATAAGGAAATTTCACACATTGATGGTATGTGGAAGGAATAGCTCTCATTTCATGTATCCAGGGTCTCCCTAGAAGGATGTTGTAAGCAAAAGGTAGATCAAGAACTTGACATATGGTGTCTCTGATAGCAGGTCCTATTTTGATAGGTAAGACAATAGTTCCTTTGGAAGATCTTTCTTGTTCATCATATGCTTTTATAGTTATCTTCTTCTTAGGATCAATGGAAGTTTTAGATAATCCCAATTGTGTGATCAATTTGTAAGAAAAAATGTTGAGACCAGTGCCTCCATCTATCAACATGCATTTGACACGATGGTTTTGGATTAAGACTTCAATGTGCAAGGGCTGGTTATGCGGATCACTCAAGGAGTTATCATCTTCCTCTGAAAAGGAGATATACTATGGAGATGTCAAATGACCAACCATAGTCTAGAATATGTCTAAATCAAGGTTGTCAAGAACCTTGGATCCGAACAGAGCTTTGTCTAGATTGGCTCTATGAGCTGGAGATATCTGAAGAAACTCAAACATGGATATTTTTGCATTTGTATGTTGGAGTTGTTGGACAATACTATATGATGTTGGCCTCGTGTCTTTAGGATTTGATTTAGAGGCAGCCTTTTGTTTAGAAGTAGATGAAAGATTGAAAGGCGTCATAGGGACATTTGATGAATCTGGGATTTGTCCTTGCAGATGTGCCTGAGCTTGTGATTGAGCAACTACATTTGTTGTTTGATTTTCAATATCTTTCCTTACAATTGTGATGACATTGCAATGCTCAGATAGGCATGGTTCAACCCTATCAATGATAGCATTGTTTCTAGAGTAAGCATAATTGACTTTAGCACCCACATTAGGCTAAGAAGATGAATCTCCTTGACCATGTTTCAAAAATGGCTCTGTGAATGATGTATGATCATTGTTTCTTTTATGATTGTCAATTATGATTTCTCCATTATCAATTTTGTCTTGTATGATGTGTTTCAAGAAGATGTAGTTATTATTTTTATGACCCTTGTTGTGATGGAAGTCACAGAAATCATTCTCTTTCCACCATTTTGGTTTAGCTTCAGGATCAAATACCTTTATCTCAGGCAAGGAGATGATGTTGTTGGCCAACAGAGTTTTCATGGCAGATTCCAAGGATTCTCCAAGAGGAGTAAACTTATGTTTAGGATCTGTAGCCCAAGGTCTGTAGTTAGATGGCTTCTTGTTTGACTCTATTGCTTTTGCCTCTAAGGCTTTGATAGCTTGAGTGCCAACAGTGAGATTGAAAGTGGGTGCCTTATATGGCGCACAGATAGTATCAACAACACCATCTGTGATGATGCCTTTATTCTTGTTCTAGTTTTTGCCTTTTTCTTTCAAATTAGATCCAGATTCATACTTGTCCTTTTGAAGTGATATGTCTCCTTTTTGTACAAGTACTTTCTCAATTTTGATTGCATTTTCTACCATTTTATCAAAAGATGTATGATTTTGCATTTGCAAATGGTAGTTGAGTTCTAGAATGAGATTGTTGATGAAAACTTCTAGCTTCTCAGTTTCTAGAATAGGTCGAGCATATAGAGAAAAATTCTTCCTCCATCTTTTGAGAAAAGTCAAGAATGGTTCTCCTGAGTTCTATTTCAAATTACAGATGTCAATCATAGTGACCAGATGTTGGATGTTGTAGGAGTGTTGTTGATAGAATAGTTTGATTAACTCCTCAAAATTTTTGATAATAGGAGGCATTTTTTAGAACCAATGAATAGCTTACCCTCCTAGAGATTAAGGGAAAACATGCATTAGGTAGGTTATTTCATTCATGAACTCCATAGACTGAGTACAAAATTCTCTAACATGATCTTGAGGATCAGAGTTTCCATCATACTTATCATATTTAGGTATTTCCACTCATTTAGGGAATGGTGGCATCTACAAGTCTTTATCAAATGGAAAAGAACATAGGGCCTCCATGGATAACTCCTTAGGTTCCTTCTCTTTTTTGTGTTTGTTGAGCTTGACTTGCATGGCATGCATCTATTTCATCATAGCAGTGATTGGAGTTCCTTCCTCATGCGTAATGATATCTTCAACATTAAAGTTGGGAGGAAGTTTAGCCCCTTGATGAGCTAATTCTATGAAGTATGTTTCTCTATCTTCCTTCAAGAAATTCCTCATCATTTTCTTGAAGTCATCATCATTTTGATATCAAGCAATTTCAAAAGGTGTGGGTTCTTGATCTGCACCATGTTGAGAGTGATGTCCTTGAGACCCTTGGTTCATCCCTCCTTGAGACATATTGTTGTTATGAGAGCTACCAAGGATGGATTGATGTGGAGTTTTCTGATAGCTTCTATGAATTGATACAGAAGGGGTTGCTTGATTACCTACATGAATTGATGCAGGAGGGGCAACGTAACCACCTTTCAAGAATAAATTACCAAGAGCATCTTCTCCAAATTTTCTAGTCTCATAGGATTGATTAATGGTCTGAGCAATCATAGAAGATGTCTCTAAAGAGATTTCAGGTTGTTCTCTTTGTTTTCGTGATGAAGCTCTATTTTCCACCATTAACCTTAGGTGAAGCAAAAGAGCAAGATGAAGACAACTGAAGAATGGATTAATTCAAGAAGATTGAATGACGCAACCTTATCAAGATTGAATTGATTGAAGATTAGATTAGACATAAATGAAGGATATTGTGCCCTAGTAGTATGGGTAGATGCCCAAAAGATGGCGGACACAAGCTCGCAACACTTAGCCATTTTTTAGACAAAGATTGAATTGAAGATAATGTTGACAAGGTTTTGACACAAGATGAAGAGACTCAAATTGATAAATCAGAAGGCTAAATTAGACTCAAGAGACCACTTTAGGAAAATGATTGAATTCATTCTAGTTTTTTCTCTATTCCTGACACAGTGATTTGTTTGACAAAATCTAGAAATAGGCTGTAAAAACTAGATTCCTGACAATTTTGACAAGTTTCTGACAACTTTTTGAAAATTTTGATATGAGTTTCTCCAGGCTTGTACAAGTGTAGGTAAGCTATGGTATGACAGTTGAGCAAAATCATACAACAATTGACACCGGGGTTTAATTTTCTTGACTTTTTTTGACAAAGCTCATACGATAATGGATAGGCTCTCGTACGACAATCACGGGGTTTTGAAATGACTTTTGGAAAAACTCATATGACTTTCTGAGATTGTGGGATGACTGTTGACTCTAGAAAGGAATTTTGTTTTGGATTTTGCAATTTCTCAATTTTTAGAATTAGTGTGTTTGCAAGGTTTTCTATCCAGATTTGAAGTTCATTTTGGGATTGTTCATTTTCAATAACCAAGTAGATAAACAAGCACGTAGAATAGCAAGCAAGTGATTTCATGCACGTCTAAAAACAATGAATAGGGGACAAAGCAACCCTACACATGAACAATCAAGTGACTTAATGTGCTAATCCCTAGGAGTGTTATTTGTGTATGTTCCAAAAAGTTTTCCAATAACGCACATATTCCTAGAAAATGAAAAATTGGTCAAGCTAGGGTTTGTAGTAATGGTCTGACTCTACAACTTTAATGATCTCAAGAGGGTGAACTCCAATCTAGGTGCACCAGGGTTTTGACACAGTCTGAGAATTTAATTAATCAGGAGCTACTAGGGAGATCTGACAGCCCAACAAGAGACCACACCAGTGAAGATTTCCTCCATAAGGACATTTATATAGTGGTTGTTGCTACCATGGCAAAAATGGCTATTACTGCTTGAGGTTTCATCCACGTGGTTGACACAATTAAGGGAATGTCCACTATGGTTAAACCTCTCTAAAGGTGACTCACAAAAGATACCACAAGGGGACTAGATTAGATTCAAGGATCTGGGTTTCTGGTACTATCCAAAAAGGAAGTAGAGCATAATCCCCTAGGCTCTTCACTTCACAAAAACAAAGCAAACAGATTAATCTAATAGGCTAAGACTGAAATTATCTCACCAAGATCTATGATGTCAACCACTTATGGTCTATCAATCTCTTTGGAGAGAGAATATATCGATCAAAAGCTGAAGACTCAAAAATCCAGTAGAACGCAAGATAATCCCAGTATCCTCCCTACCTACAAGGGGATCCTTCGTCAAGAAGAGCTTCACATATGTGAACAAGAGAAAGAATCCCACTCTCTCAAGATCATCCACAAATAGTGTTCATAGGGCCTATTTACTATGTGTAACAAATATGCAGAAAGAAACTCTATGTTCATTTTATAGCCCAAAAACTGAAGTCTATAATATGAAAGTAGGAAAAGTCACACAAGCTTGGCACAAGAGAGTTTGTTTTAAATGTCCAAATCAAAGTGTTATCAGTTGTAGAAGAATACCTGAATTGCTCACAACATGCTTAGTAGATTTTACCTATTTTAGCAATTTAGTTGTGCTTTCCCAATCAGAATCAGGAAACATCAATCAAAAATAATAGAGTTCAATTGTTAGGGTTAGCCATTAGCCCAAATCTGAAAATCAAATTTGACAAACTACCTAAAAAATCTGAAATGACAATTGAATTTTGGTACCAAAACTTGTACGATAATGGGTTATCTCTCATACGACAATCCAAATATCATACAATAGTGGGTCACCTCTAACATGACTTTTGGTAAACTCGTACGATAGTGGGTACCTACCCGCATGACAAAGAAGTCTCCAAATGATAATTTGTAGTTGCTGATCACACACACATTTCTAGCGCCCACCGTGGGGCCCTCAAATGGGTTTCCATTTATTTTCTATCAATTTCTATCTATTTTCTATCATTTTCTAATCAATTCTATGATTTTATTCTCTATCTGTACAATTTTTCATATGAGTTTTGTTAGAAAATCATGCTAGGACCCTCTGAGTGTTGTACGACATTTGACATTTTTTATTAGAAAATGATAGAAAATTGTACCTAGCTGTAGACACAACACTTCAGTAAAACATTAGAGGTTAGCAAAATTGAAATCTACAAGTAATTGAAACTAAGCTAACCAGGTGATTTACTACCTTCTAGTAGGTGTGAGTATGATGTTCTCAGATTGAAATCAAGATTAGTGACAATGCAACACCTAAACGAAGGATTTTAATGCAAAAGAATGAAAAACTGTATGAATGTAGATTAATCTAATTTTTTGGATTTTGTATGTAATAAGAATGAAAAACTTGAAAGAATCTAATCTAGAATGAATCGAAATGATATGCAGATTATTCTAAGAATGATATGAATGAATGAATGCTATGATATGAAAACTATGAAAAGCTACAACCAACAATGAAAGATCTCACAAATCTCCTGTCGCAAGTGCTTAATCCTTAAATCACAAATTTGCCAAAGTAGTTGTGCAAATTCGAGGGTGGTTAATTGTGAAGAGCTGAGCCTTGGTTTTATAGAAATCTAGGGCTTGAGGATGCATTGAGAAAAGCCATAAATCACTCTTGATAAACTCAAGTTGATTTTTGAGTTAACAAGAAATTAGAAATAGATCAACTCACAAAATCATGCAAATCATGCAAAAATAGCTTTTTAACTTAAATCAGAAGTTTAGATCAATTTTCAACTCAAAATAAATGTTGAGTTTCCAAAAGATAACAACTTGAATTGATTTTATAATTTAAAGTTTAACTGCTCCTTCAAATGTGCATAGATAATTATGAATTAATTTAAAAATAAAGTGATTTATCTTCAACTTAACTGATTTTAAATTAAAACAATTGATTTATGGGTTAATCAATTATTAAATCAAACTTTTATTCAAAACTATATTATTAAATATTGACAATTGACATTAATTAATTAAATAAGAATTTAATCAATCAGTCACGAGATTTTTGATTTATTGTCAAAATTAAATAATATAATTTAGGAATAAATTGAATTAAATCTAATTAAATACTTAAGTGGCAAAATTAAATCTGATTAATTAAATATTCAGAATATTCAATTAATCAAACTTTAGGATAAATAGGATCTATCGCCAAATAATTATTAAATCAAAGATAATTAGGATAAAGGAATATTCTCTAATGCAAAATTAAGATAATCAATTAGGTTTTTGATAAACTAATGTGCAGATGTGCCTTAGGTCAGGACTTTGATGTCAATTTCATTTGAATTATTGATGTAGGAGGTTAATGAACCTATAGCCCATTTTTGGGGTATTACGCCCCCTTTGGTGATTACAAATTGGTGGGCCATTGTTGCATTTGGGAAAAGAGTTCCTCTAGCCTTCCTTGTGAGAGTGTTTTCTTGTATTTTCCCCAGTTGTCTTATAAATTTTGCAACACCAATTTTCAGGGGTACTTGATATGTAGTATGAAAGGGGTCCCTCTAAAACCATATAGTCTAATCACAATGGACACTAGATAGAAGATGAAATCACCCCAATTGTGCACAATCTTGAGGCCCTTGGAAAATTGTTTTGGCCTAATAAGTTCAACTAAGGTCTATGAGATTCTTAGATTCTCAACAAAAAACAAAGGCCTAAGCCTTGATGCAAAACATCTATCAAAATTAACAAAACTATTCTCACTCCTATCCCATGTTATGTTGAGGTTCCATAATTGTATAGGCATATTTTCACCATCCTTATGTTTCATCAAGTCCATCTCTTTTTCAAAGTAACTTGCACCTTTGAACAGGAACATATACATTATGAAAGAATACCCATAGAAAGGTTTGTCCACTTTGTTCTTCTAGGTTCCTACCAATCCCTCATGAATTAAATCAGTAATAAAAGGGGAAAAGTCAAATGTAACTTCCAGGAAGGGGTGCAAGATTTGGATCATCATATACATCAGATGCACTGGCATTCTCTCTTGAACATCTTCTCCAAAAATTTGGCATAGTGACCAATACACACCCTTTTCCCTTAGGTTAAAATACTCCAACTTGAAAGGTTCATGTGTACTTGGTCCCATGGTGATCATTCCCCCAATCTTGTTGCAGAATTCCTTCAGAGGACCACTCTTGAGATAATCCCTCTGAGCATTATAAAATTGTCTTAGTTCTTCAAAATCTATTTTCTCCAGGTCATTGGAAGGTTCACTTAACCTAAAAACTTTCCTGATTTCTTCAGCTAAAATGTTGATCAACAGGTTTCTCTTTGCATCCCTAATTACCCTAGTAATTGGGTCATAATGTTTTGCAATTTGGATCATGACATCTGCATCCATGAAAACATTGGGCACAATGAGTTTTCCTAGGTCAAATTTCCATTTATTACTAGTGGGAGGAAGGGAATTTATCTGACTGAACCCCACTTTGAATAACCCTAGACCAGTGATACCAGTGGTGCAATCTATGCAAATTGTGCTGATTTTGGCATCCCTCATATAATTACCCTTGTCATATAAGTCATCTGCTATTTTTACCCTAGGGTCTTTTGGTATTAAACCTTTAGCCTTCACTGTATCAGTCATTGAATGATCCAATAGCTCTAAGAGGTCCTCATGTAAACCCCTTTCACTGTACTCAACTTTGCCAGTCAACTCTTTTCTCGGTGTCATTTTAGTGTTTATATTTCTTTACAATTGTGTAAGAAAATTATAGCAGAATTATGAAGATACTAGCAGGGATGAAAAAGAAGAAGATATTAACCAACCTTAAAAGAATCCTCAAGAGACAATAACTAGCTCTACAATTTTCCTCGCCCAGGGTTCTACAAACTCTATAGAATGCATGAATCTATGATATATTAGCAATTAGAAACACAATCTCTCAACAATTTAGTCCACATGATCCATCCATAACTTCTCTGAGAATTTGAACTGTCATCATTCAATGGGAAAATATCTTTTTTGCACCAGTTTTGTCTCAACTTTAAATTTTGAAAATCAATCTTCACTAAAGCAGAATCTAATGGTTGTCATTCTTCTATTTCTAATTGGACATAAAGTGATACATCATGGCTTGATATAAGATCAACAGTTGCCACATGATCCCAAAGGATGAAAATATTCCTTGTGAAGAAGTGACAACCATCCAATCATCTGTGAGCTGTTAGTTCTTAAAAGTAACTAGACCCACTTGACAAGATCCACATCACCACTTACTGCAACCAATAAAGAATGAACACTTGTGCACACCTGGTAGTGGACCCACCTATTTGAAATGCTAAGTAGTAAGTAGAATCAATGTCTATCGCATGATCGCAAAGGATGAAAAGATTCCTTACAAAGAAGCGACAACCATCCAATCTTCTGCAGACTATCAATCCTTCAGAACCCTTAGAGACTGGGCGCCCAGTTACTTGCATGCCACTAGATGTTCAATATTGGATGGTCATGATTTAATAAATGTAATTGGTCCCACCTGATAGAAACATTGAGTTGGTGACAACATTAATAGTTGTTGCATCATCGCAGAGGATGAAAATATTCCTTGAAAAGATATGATGACCGTTGGATCAAAAGGAGAATAAAAAGCCTTAATCCAATGCCGAAAACTTAGGGAAATAAAACACTCAGTACTTAGGGAAAAATTAATAATGTCATCCGGACTTAGACTTAGGGAAATTAAATGGTTAGCTTAGGTAAAAGAAAGTATTAGGAACATGACCCCGCCCAATGACACAATTAAAACACATGCGTTATAAAACTTAAGTGGCTTGTAAAAGGTAACATTCAAATAGATAAATAGACAAGTGACCTAGGGTTTTCTTCAAAAGGCAAAAACATTTAGGGTTTTTTCAAGCATGGTTTTGAATTAGGGCTTCCTAGATTTCAATGAAGGCTTTGGTAATTTTGTAAGGTATTTAGGATAATTTTGCATCAAATTTTCTCAAATTTAAACAATTGGCAAATACCTCATTTTGATAAAAAGTATGAAACTCATGCTTGGAAAATGAAGTGCCAACACAAGATTCTAGATATAACTAGTAGACTCGTGTCTGAATGTGACATATATTTTTTTTTAATTTATTTCCAAGTAAATAATTAATATGATTTTTCTTCTACAACTTTTCCAAAATACAAAAACTCTCGTGTCTAACTATGATAATTTAGTCTAAACTCTATCAAATTGAAACTTTTTTTATTTTTCTTGTAGTAGGAAAATCAGAGAATGCGACACATGTTTTGGATTTCAAAAATGTTATACAATTTGAAAGTTATAGCTATTTTTCAATAAGTTTATCAATCAGGACTAGAAAGATAACAAGTAGGTGCATGTGTGACCACATTAAACAAAATCAAATGATAATATTTTTTTACAAGATTCTAGATAAAAGTAGTAGACTCATGTCCGGATGTGATGCATATTTTTTTGAATTTGTTTGCCAAGTAAATAATTATTTATGATTTTTCTGCTACAAATTTTCCTGAATATAAAAAATCTCATGTTTGACCACCTTAACTTAGTCTAAACTTCATCAAATTGTTTATTATTATTGTATTAGATGAAGCATAGAATGTGATGTATATTTCAGATTTTAAAAATGTTATATTGTTTGAAAGTTATAGTTGTTTTCAAAGAGTCTATCAATCAGGACTTCTTTTTCACATCACCACTTTTTGGCATACCATGATCCTGCACATACCCAGTTAAGTAGGAGTTAGTTTAAAGTTTCATTGAAGTGTTTAGAACTCTATTGCTCTTGCAACCATTTGATAACAAAACTGTTGGTTGTTTCCTACAGCATAAGTAAATAGCTAGTTTATAGTTATTCCAAAGCTCTAGATTAAATTTGTATTCCGCTTCTTAACCTAGTATTTCCTTCAACATTTTCATTGCATAAGTTATGGTGACACCTAACTTGGATTAGATCATATACCTTGTAGGGATCATTTCAATCTTACGTCCTTGGTTGATAATTCAATGAGATTAGTATGTTATTTTTTGTATGATATTTGGCACTATTTTTTTATAAAGTCACTATAAAAAGGATGTCCAATCCTTAGTTATACAGGTATTATATTGATCAGTCATTTTTTGCACCATTGACGAGGATGGTGTCAATCTAATCTAGACCTGAAGTCATTGTCCTATTTTTAGTTTTGCATTATTTTGTATGCATGGAAGAAGAGGTCATCTTGAGAGATTTTGTCCTCACAATATCTAGGTTGAACCATTGGATATCTTTAATCCTGAGCCTGGGGAACCCCAAGTTGAGAACGTAGAAGAAGAAGAACCATTTGAAAACCCATTTTTTGATGCACAAGAACAACTACCTTCACTATCATCTTCTGAAGAATCATTGTATTTTAATGACCTTTTTGATGAACTTGAGTATCAAGAAAATCCATCCACTCTTGTTATTTTTCAGCCAAGACAACTAGGTCCTCCTCCAAGGATGGCTCAACCTACTTTTCCTTTCCCCATCCCTACTCAGCATGGTAATCAAAATTTGAAAAACATGCCTTCCTCTCCACTACCCAAATTTTATTGCCTGATTACTAAAGAACTTGAAACCTTCATTTTTGAATTTAACATCCTCTGTAGGAGTTATGATTATACAACTGATGCCCATAAGCTAAAATTATTTCCATCCACTCTTAAGGAGGCTGCTCTAAGATGGTTCATGGGGTTAGGTGTGAATACTATAGTAGATTAGGATGCAATGAGCAATATGTTCCTTTCTAAATACAAGGAGTATTGTAGGGGTCATGATTTGAAGGGAGATGACATTTTGAAAATGTCACAAAAGGAGGATGAAACCTTGGAAGACTACATCTCATGGTTTATGTTTAACCTGTAGTGCAATACACAACATCAATTGAATGAGGAGTCACAAAAACATCTTTTCCTAAAAGGTGTAAATGATGGAAGTATCGAGGCCTTATCTACCTTATGGTAGGAAGAGACATCACTCAGAAGAACTAGGATGAAATAAATATTATATGTCTAAACTATTCAAGGGCTACTATGAAGAAAGGTAGAGGACTCAGAGATTTACCTCATAAGTCCAATGGTTTAGGGGTATCTAAGATGGAATTTTCCAATCTTATATCCTATTTCAAGTAGTAAATCATTAATGATGTTTCCACTTAGCTAGACATCATGCAGGCAAGAAGGAAGAAGGAAGAAGTTGATGCTATGTTAGGTGAATATTGTATGCAGTGTAGAGAAAGGAAGAGGAACTACAAATGCAAGACTGTTGCAAGTTTGGAGTCATAGCCAATGTCTACTAAATTCAAAGCTATTGATAAAAAAGGAGAGGTTCTCTATGTTTCTCAATGCAAGCCATGGGCCCAAAGACCGGGTATGCCATAAGACCCTCTGCAAAATTATAGTAACAATAGTCAATGGAAAAATTACTAGCATATGGGTCTCTAAGGATTTAGTGGGCATAGTAATTGGTCCAATCAACTTCAGAAAGGTTGGAAACAACCTCAGCAAGGTTGGCAACAACCTCAGTAGGGTTGGCAACAACCTCAATAGGGTTGAAAACAATCTCACCAAGGATGGCAGCAGCCTAAAGAGTGATCTAACCAATCTAATCAGAAGGACTTAATGCCACCACCTCAACAACAGGCTATAATGCCTCCTCCTATAGCCAATAGCAACCCACCTAAGCAAACCCAGTTGCCAGCTCAACCTAGTCCTAATCCTAACAATAGCAAGCCGCTAGTGCAGCAACAAAGTTATGCTATCTCCTTGAATGATATCCATCTAAGGTCAGGAGCCACTCTTGCTTCACCTTAAAAGCCTATAATAATAGAATTTGAAGATCCCCCTATTGAAAAATCAGATGTGTCAACTCCACAAACCTCTCCTACAGTAAATGAACCCCCATTTCCTCAAAGGCTAGTAGACCAAGCTCAGCCCATGGAGAACCAAGTAGTAACAGACTTGCTCAACCAACTGAAGAATATGACAATAAAAATACCATTACTAGATGCTATCAAAGAAGTTCATGTTTACACTAAGGCCATTAAGGAAGCTTGCATAAAAAAACTAGGGAGAAAGAAGAAGGATCTTAAAAATATTCATGTCTTAGGACAATTGTCTGACCTTATGTTGGAGAAGCTAATAATACCCAAATATTCTAACCCAAGGAGTCCTACAGTCACTGTCACCATTCATGGAATGCAAGTACAAAATGCCTTAGTTGATTTGGGAGCATCTATAAATGTAATGAAAAAAGAGGTATTGTCTCAATTTCATATCATTGGCCTTAGATAAATGCCAACCATTCTTCATCTTGTTGATAGTTCTACTATCAAACTAGATGGGATGGTAGATGATGTTATAGTTACATTAAACTCTTGGGAATACCCAGTAGATTTTGTTGTCCTTTCCCCCAAAAGATAATATGTGTGGGTATCCTCTCATCATAGGGTGGCCATGGTTAGATACTACAAATTCTTACATAACTTTTAGGTCAGGGAAGATGACCATATCTAATGGTATCCATACTAAGAACTTGACTCTATACTCCCCTCCTCAACCTCTATTGCAAGATGATCAAGTAGTTTGGCCTAATTTAGGAGATGTTGAAGGAGAAGTCAACTCACTCCATCATCTTATGATGATAGGTATGGATCCATTTGTAGCCTCTTGGGAAGATGATGAGGTAATCTCATCCGTTGTCACAAATGAATATGGAGTAAACTCTTAGTTGTGTTCACAACTAGACTATATTCTGGAAACTATTCTGTTGCCTCAAAATGCATCTCAATACTCAACATCCTCCCAATTTATTCATTCATTATTACCCCATGAGATGGATTCATCTCTAGTTTCTCATATATCCATGTAATTAAGATTGAAGTTAGTCCAAGAAAAGAATTGAATGTCAACAGTGCTTTGTCCTCACCACATCAAAAAATTATATTGAAGTTGCTATAGGAAAATCAAAAAGAATTTGCCTAGGATTATACAGACATGAAAGGATTGGATCCCAAAATTTTTACTCATATGATTTTCTGTAGCCCAAAATATAAGCATGTAAGGTAGCCTCAGAGGAGAGTTAACCCTATCTTAAGAGACATAGTTAAGACTGAACTGCAAAAGTTGTTAAATGTTGGTTTTATCTACCCTATCTCTTTTAGCCAATGGGTTTCAACCTTAGTTATAGTACCAAAGAAAGGAGGGAAATGGAGAGTTTTTGTAGATTATAGGAAACTGAATTCAGCCACTAAGAAATACCATTTTCCATTTCCATTTATAGATCAAGTTCTTGATATTTTGGCTGGAAAGAAGTATTTCTCTTTTATAGATAGTTTTAGTGGATATAATCATATCCAAATAGCTATAAAAGACCAAGATAAAACCATCTTTACATGTCGATGGGGAACCTTTGCATACTCAGTCTTACCTTTTGGCTTGTGCAATGCTCCAGCCACTTTCCAAAGAGCTGTTATAAGTATTTTTTATGATATATCTGCTGACTATATGGAAATTTATATGGATGATTTTATTGCCTATGGGAACACTTTTGAAGAAGCTAAGGCCAATTTGGAAAAAGGTTCTCAAAATATTTCAAGACTACAATCTTTCTCTAAATAGTGAGAAATGTTTCATGATGATGGAGGAGAGTGTTGTGTTAGGTCATTTCATTTCATCACATGGCATTTAGGTAGATTTGACAAAAATTGAGGTAATCAACACTTTTCTCACACCTAAAAAGAAAAAGGATGTACAAATTTTTATTGGTCATGTTGGATATTAAAGGAGATTTATCAAGGATTTCAGTTAAATTACAGCACCTCTTTACAACTTGTTGAAAAAGGATTCTGAATTCTCCTAGGACTCCAAGTGTGACAAGTCCTTCCTATAGCTTAAGGAAGTTCTATCCAAAGCACCAATATTGAGAGGTCCAAATTGGGGATTGCCTTTCCATAGTCATACAAATGCCTTAGACTATGCCATTGGTGTAGTGCTTGGATAGAAAGCAGAAGTAGTAGAGCATGTCATTTATTTCATAAGTAAAAATCTATAGGGGACAAAATTCAACTATACCATGACAAAAAAAGAATTTCTTGCAGTTATTTATGCATTGAATAAGTTCAGGCATTATATTACTAGTAACCAGAATATTGTGTTGTGTTCAAGTGTTCTTTCATTGTGTTTATGTTTTATGTTTAAGTATACTTAATTAGATAAAGAATTGAAACTTGTAGATAACTGATTCACCCCCCCCCTCTCAGTTATCTCTTGGGACTATTCCTAACAATTGGTATCAGAGCCAAGTGCCTTGGAGAGAAAGTTTAACAGCTTGAGATTGATTAGATGATGTACTTTAGGAAAGAAAGTCCTAATTTTGATGGAGAGAATTATCTTGATTGGAAGAACAAGATGGTGACTCATTTGCAGTGCATTGGTTTTGAAGTTTTTGATGTAACTATCAAAGCAACCAAGATACCTACCCTAGAAGACCTTGCATAGGATGGTGCTACTGATAGGCAAAAGGAATTGTTTCATCAGAATGCTATAGTTAAAAAAGCTCTTATCAGCTCCCTATCTGATGGTGAGTTTTTAGAAATAAAAAAGGTAGATACAACCCACAAAATATGGAAGCACCTAGAAGACATATTTGAAGGAGACAAACAAGCAAAGGATGCGCACAAAAAGACATGGAAGAAAAGATAAAATGCATTAGAGATGTTTCTTGAGGAAAATATTAGATCTTACAATCAAAGGATAAATGAAGTAGTTGCTGGAATCAGAAACAATGGTGGAGAGATTTCAGAGGAGGACATTATGGACAAGTTAATGGTGGAATTAGAAACAGTTCATTGTAAGAAATCTGCAAACACTTCTGGTAATTTTGATGATGATGATGAAGAGAAAACACTAGATGGTTTCATTGCTATGATTTCCAAAAGAGAAAAGAAATGAAAGGAAAATATGAAGGTCAATTACCATTTAAGTGCTTTTCATGTAATAAGATCGATCACTTTGCATCTAAGTGTCCTGCTAGAGTTAGAAAGTTCAAAAAGGATTACAAGCCTAGGTACTCTAAAGAATGCTACTATGCTGGAGATGGAGTTTTAGATGATGAATTAGGTGAAGAAGAAATTGGATTCATTGCTATTGTAGACAAAATGAAGATAGTTCATGAAGATAAGAAAGAGATTCAAGAGCTAGCATTAATTTCACAAGTTGACATAAGGATAGACTGGATTATAGATAGTGGTTGTTCACATCACATGACAGGTGATAAAGATAGATTTGTTCATTTGGAAAAATACGATGGTGGTATGGTTAGATTCAGAGACAAAACTCCTAAACCAATAGTTGGTAGAGGAGCTATCACCTTGGATGGAAAGAATAGTACTGATGATGTTCTTTATGTTGATGGTTTGAAACATAACCTTCTCAGTGTTGGACACTTACTTGGAAAAGAATATCAGTTGGAGTTCAAAGATGAAAAATGCATCATTAGCAACAAGGATGGTGTTATAATTGCATCAGGCTTAAAGAAAAGAGGTAATGTTTTTCAACTCAATTCAGAAGAAAGTTATTTTGTTGCTAAATTTGATGACAATTGGTTGTGGCATAAAAGACTGTCATATCAATTTTGATAACATAGTAAAGATAAGCAATGTAAAGGCAATAAGAGATCTACCTAGCATAGGAAAGCTAGTTGATACTATATTTAGGGAATGTGTGATAGGGAAGCATGTGAGAAATTCTTTCAAGAGTAAGCAAAATTCAGCAAAGAACAAGTTGGATTTGATTCATAAAGACCTATGTGGTCCAACTCAAACAAGATCATAATATGGTGAAAGGTATTTCATTTTGTTTGTTGATGATTATACTAGGATGATGTGGGTTGCATTCTTGAAAGATAAGTCAAAAGCATTTGAGAAGTTTAAAATATTCAAAGCTAAGGTTGAGGATGAATCTGGACTAAAGATAAAATGTTTGAGATTGGATAGAGGAGGATAATTCACCTTTGTCAGATTCTATGAGTACTATGAAGAACATAGCATAAAGAGATAGTTAAGTGCAGCTAGAACCCCTCAACGGAATGGAATTGTAGAGAGAAGGAATAGGATCATTCTTGATATAGTGTGCACCATTATGATAGAAGGAAAAGTTGCACACACCTATTGGAGAGATGCAGTCGATACATTAGTCTATACCATCAATAGAATTCAATTAAGGCTTGGCACTAACAAAACACCATATGAGCTATGGTTTGGTAATGTTCCCACAGTAAAATACTTTAGAACCTTTGGAAGAAAGTTCTACATCAAGAGGGATGAAGCAGTAGGCAAGTTTGATGCAAGAAGTGATGAAGTTATTTCTCTTGGTTACTCTACTAAAAGTAAAGCTTACCGATACTTCAATTTAAGATTGAAAAAGATCATAGAAAGTGCTCATGTTAAGATTGATGAAAAGCTTACGGTTCAAGAAAGATATCATGATTACTCACCCATGATTGAAGAAGAACCTGGACCCTCCACTAGTGGGATAGTCATTGAGGAAATGTTTGACAGTATTGATGTGTTATTCAATGACCTTGAGACAAGTGAAGAAATTACTCCTAAGGCTAATGAGTTAGCATCACCTAAAGTTCCAAAGTTTACATCTAGAAATCATTCCAAGAAAGACATCATTGGAGATTAGAGCGGCAAAGTCTTGACAAGATCACAAGCAAAGAACTCAACTAGTAGTGAAGTGGTATGTTTGCTATCTCATATTGAACCTTTAAGTGTTGAAGATGCATGTAATGATTTAGATTAGCATGATGCTATGAAATAACTTGATTAGATTATTAAGAATGACACTTGGGAACTAGTCCCAAGACCTAGTGATAAGAATGTGATTGGAACAAAGTGGATATTCAGAAACAAGATGAATGAAGATGGTATAGTAGTAAGAAATAAAGCAAGATTAGTATGTAAGGGATATGCGCAAAGAGAAGGCATTGATTATTTAGAGACATTTCCACCTGTGAGAAGATTAGAATCTATTAAGTTGTTTCTAGCTTATGCTATAGTCAAAAACTTCAAATTTTATCAGATGGATGTCAAGTCAGCATTCCTGAATGGAGATTTGAAAGAAGAAGTATACATTGAGCAACCAAAAGGATTCACCTTATTAGACAAACCTGATATGGTATGCAGATTGAAGAAGGCCCTCTATGGACTTAAGCAAGCCCCTAGAGCATGGTATGAGAGACTAGATGGATACTTAACAAAGATTGGATTCAAGAAAGGAGTAGTAGATTATAATCTATTCATAAGAGAGACATATGAAGGTTTACTACTTGTAGCTATATTTGTTGATGACATTATCTTTGGAGGTAATGACAAACTCAGTGCTGAATTTGTCAAAGAAATGTAGAATGAGTTTGAGATGAGTATGATTGGTCCTATCATATACTTTTTGGGACTAAATGTGTAGTAGACAAAGAAAGGTATTTTCATTAATCAATCCAAGTATGTGAAAGAGATACTAAAGAAATTCAAGATGGATAATTTCAAGCCAGTAGGAACCCCTATGATCACTGGATGCAAGCTTACAAAAGAAGATGACTCACCAGTAGTAGATATAACATTGTACAAATCTATGATTGGTAAACTCATATATCTTACTCAGACTAGACCTGATATTTCCAATGCAGTTGGCATAGTTGGAAGATTTGCAGCAAAACCTAAGCAAAGTCACCTCATGGCAGTAAAGAGAATATTCAGATACTTGTAGGGCACTATAGATTATGGTCTATGGTATCCTAATTCAGAAAATGTTGAGCTTCATCTGTACACTGATGTAGATTGGGCAAGATGTGTTCATGACAGAAAGAGTACATTAGGTGGAGAAGTATTTCTTAGTGATAGACTTGTCACTTGGACAAGAAAGAAACAAAATTGTATTTCTTAGTCAACAGCAGAAGCAGAATATGTTGCAGCAGCTTTGAATTGTTCTACAATTGTTTGGATCAAGCAGATGATAAAGGATTTTGGAATTCGGATTGATTATCCTATTGTTATTCACTATGATAACATTAGCACTATCAATATATCAAAGAACCCTATGATGCATGCAAAGACAAAGCACACTAAGATCAAGTATCACTTCCTAAGAGAGAAAGCTATAGAGAAAGAAGTCAAGTTGGACTATGTGAGTACTAAACATCAGTTGGTAGATATATTCACAAAGCCCTTGCCTAAGGATACTTTTGAGTATCTCAGGGAGAAATTGAGAGTAATTCCCTTCCCTGATTCTTCTTAGGAGAAAGAAGGAAAGGCATCAGTCCTCAAGGAATGATGGAAGGTTGACTACTCCACCTCAAGAGTAGTACGGGTGCTTAAAATGAATGGTGCCCTTTTCCATTGATGTCAAAGGGGGAGTAATATATAGAGTCATGAAAAATAGAAGAAAAAAAAGGATTAATATACTAAGGGGGGGTAGTATTCAGTTTTGACAGCAGTATAGTTGAGGAAATGGAGAATATTAGAAAATATTGCAGTAGATGGAGGATTCATCTTTGGGGGAGTTTTAATGAGGAAATGGAGAATGTTATAAAAGAAATTTTCATTTGGTTTGGTGGTAGTTTTTCATTCCACATGTTTCCATCAATGCCAAAGGGGGATATTGTTGGAGATTTGCCAGCAGGCCAGTACTGATTGTATGTTTGTCATTGATGACAACATGTGAAAGTAGCATATGTGGAGGTCTTATGTAGTAAGCTTTTAGTATATGTAGCATGGATATGATATCAGCATGATATTATGGGTGCAGAGGTTAACTGTTAGTATAGACAATTATATAGCAGCTTGTGTCAGCAATGTTCCTGACAAAGTAACAGGAAGTGTTCTATGCATGGTTGTTTGTATAGTTATCATGGAGACTTGAGCGCTTGGATATATGTTGAAGACATGTTAGTAATTTTTTAGTTATGGATGCATAGTCTGATATTTAGTAGAAGTGAAGTTATGAAGTCGCTATTCGCCAGTAGCGGTTTCCTATGTTTATTCAGAAGAGCCGACAGAGATTTTATTGGTTCTTGAGTTCTGCCTATCTTTAGGGTATGTGCCCTTGGAGTTAAGCTTAGAGGAGAGTTATTGATTTTTGGCTAAGAGCATGTGAATTAATTTATCTTGAGGAGAAAGATCTAGTTATTTTGGTAGAGCTGACAGTGTGTAGCATGCGTCTATAATTATCTTATTGGACAGGTCCCAAAATGTGTTGCGTGCATAGTAGAGCCGACAGAATGTTTACTAGAGTTTTTTATGGTGTCTCTAATATGATTTCAAGGTGGTTCTAATAGGCTGACTTGAATATATCATTTAGAGGAAAGATATTTATAGGCAGTCATTTTTTATTGCTTAAGCATGGTTCATAGTTGATAAAGAAGAGAAGAGCAGAGTGTGCAAAGTGTTGAGCCATCAGAAGAAGGTCTATGTGACCAAGTAAAGTATTTGTGCTATACATTGGAACTGATCCAGATAGTAGGTCAAAGCATAGTTCACCAAGATCTAGATATAGTGTGTATCTGTTATTCAGAAGGTTCCAGCTTTCACCCCTTTGCATAGTGAGCTCTCGGACAGTGTGTCCTTTCCCCTAATAGTGTGTCCTTTCCCCTAATAGAGACAATTGTAAAGCAACCCCTAATAGGGTTAAGGATCTTCTAACAAGGATCATTATACACTAGTGCAGAATATTAGTGGGTGTCAATTCCCACCGGGGTTTTTACCTATTTGGGTTTCCCCATAACAAAAATATTGTGTTGTGTTCAAGTGTTCTTTCATTGTGTTTATGCTTTATGTTTAAGTATACTTAATTGGATAAAGAATTGAAACTTGTAGATAACTGATTCACCCCCCCCCCCCCCCTTCTCAATTATCTCTTGGGACTATTCCTAACATTAATTTGATTTAAATTGAACTATGTAATTAATTAGATTAATTACACAATTAATTGATTTATCATGATTTAATCGATTTAAATTGATTTAGTGGCTTTTGATTTTCAATTGATTTTGATTAAGGTTTAATTTCAATTTATCTTTGATTTTGATCTTGATTTGATTTAATTGAATTGAATTTTCCTTGATTTGCCTTGATTTCTCAATAAATTGATCTTGTCCATTTTTTGGTGATTACAAATGCCCCTCTTTAAGTTGACGTGTGAAGTATGTCGATTCAAAGAATGTCTTGATTTAGCTAATAAAGGTCTCGATTCAACTGATAAAGGTCCTGATTTCGTCAATGGTCGATTTGATGTGCAATATAAAATGCAGTTCTAATGATAGGATTGATAGATTTTGATTCTCTGATGGTCAATTTGATGTTAGATTTCTGATGTGATACCTATTTTCATGTTGTTTGATGATTGATGCCCCTTTTGATTAATAAGCGAAAAAAAAATTTGATAAAAAATTGCACTTAGATTTGATGGTCATTCTCTTGATTTGATGATGTTGATACCATTTTGATTATCTGAGTGTATGCCCCCTCAGAACTGAAATGAAATTTGATAGATGTTTGAAATTTTTTGACGTTTAAGGTCAATTTGCGTTAATTAGGTCAATTTATAATGAATTTCAATTTCATTTCTGATAATGTTTTCACATCTATTTGATGACAAGTGCCCTTGATTTGGTAGAATTGGTGAAAATTTTGGGTCCCCGGGCCCCCTCTAGTCAAAGATTCCCTTTTTAGGTCAAAAGGGTTTATATAAAGGGGTAAAAAGTCTTTTTTACTATTCATTTTCACTTTTACTTTTGACTTTTTCTCTGACTTTCCTTTTACTCCTTTGTGATGTTGATCTTGATACGAGAGCATAGATTCAAGCATGTCTACCAATATCATTAGCCACCGACCTACGGTCCTCTGATAAGTGCCTGATCCTCTCAATTTTTTGATTTATGCATTTAAGTTCAAAAAATTTGAATTTTTCTTAGGAAAACCCTCTTTTTTTTGCTTTTTAAATTTGAAATAGCACTTTTACTATTTTAAATAGCACATTTTCCTTTGAAATAGCACTTCCACATTTTTAATTAGTGCTTCCGTAAAGTGGAATAGTGCATTTACACGCCTGTTCTAAGGCATAAACCGCTTTTGATTTGTCAAATAGTGCTTTGAAATTTGATTTCACTATTGCAATTTAGATTAGCACATATGAATTTAAAAATGGCACTTTTAAAAAGTTTTCATCCGTTTGACAAGATGTTGCGCTTTTGATTTTTTAAGTAGCACATTTAACTTTTTAAAGAGCATTTTTTAGTTTTAGCACTTTTAAAGCCTAAAATAGCGATTTTTCTCTGATAGAAAAGCTTTTAAATTGTCAAAGTCAGTTTTTCAAACTGTTCAATGTCATCGATCAGATGATTGGTTAAGGTAACAAACCTGATGTTATAGCGAGTCGTAAGATGTCAGTATGAGTCAGTCATAGTTTGAATGTTTGATCGTCAATCTAGATTTAGATGATGGATGATGATGAATTTTTTGTCCTCTCTAAGTAGAATTAGGAAAATTGATTGTGGTTTGATATTTGCAAATTTTTGATTGACTTAGGATAATGCAAATGATAACTAATTTCAAAACTGATGTATCTGAACTTTGTTTTTGTAGGCGGTGCTGAAGTCATTAGCCATCCATAGTTTGTATCCTCTACCGCTCAGTGTGATCTAGGACCTAAGTGCATTTGATCGAAGACATGTCGGTCTATGTGGATTGTCTTTCCTTTTGGCTCTACCTCAATTCCAAGTGAATCAAGGTTTGATCATTCCTATGGCTAAGAGATGGCACTCGAACCATAACACCTTCCATTTGCCTATGGGTGAGATGACGATGACCCTGGAGGATGTGTATCGTATCCTTCACTTGCCTACCAGAGGAGAGCTAGTGTATTATGATTTTGTTTATGATGGGTCAGCGTGTCGGTGGGTCTTCCAAGATCTGACCATTGGAGATGATCATATCCAGTGGGCATAGTTTCATTCTTTTCCAGTGTTACCAGTAGTATTAGGTTCTCTAATCGATGGGTTCCTTATTTCAGATAGATGAGGGCATGCGTTTGCAGTTGGATAGGGTCCTATTTTGGAGGACTTGATGGCACATCCCCGATGGTTTGATTGGGGATCCTATGTATTAGCTCAGTTATATCATGAGTTACATATAGTTTTTTATAGACAATCTTCTACACTCACTGCAGGAGTGATTTTATTATAACTTTGCACTTGGGAGCATATCCTAGTGACACAGCCTATCACAACATGACAATGAGATCCGGGTTGTCCATTCACCTGGATGTACGAGGATATGGGTATTTAAACCCATATGGGTAAGTTGGATTATTGGTGTCATGTTATTGATGATATGGCTATTGTGGTCTAGAGGCCTTATCTGGGATGTGAGGCTTGGCCTGAGGATGGTACTAAGCTACCTTTCATGTTCTATCCATGATGGATGATTGGGCATACCCCATACGTCATTGAGAGATTTTGTTTCAGGAGATTTTTGCATCAATATGGGTGGACACAGGGTATGCCCCAAGGAGTGGCTATGTATGCTTGTGTCCAGGTGGATAGATTTGGATGGAGCCCCTATGTGGATTACAGGACAACTTTTCAAGAGATTTGAGACCTTGGGCATTTACCTTGGTCTATGAGAGAGAATATTATGGATGCTAGGATTACGGATGAGTATGCTAATTGGCTAGCTCAGAACCCATTTCTAAGGTTTACAGATCCCACTGAGAGAGTTCCTAGTATTGATGAGGGGTTTGATGATGATGGAGGTGATGCGGGGAATGATGGAGATGATGCAGATGATGGAGATGGTGGGAGGGGTGGGGGGTAGGAATAGAGCACGGCATGGACGATGGGGTCATTGGGTAGTCAAAGTAGGTAGAGTACATATTGTAGTGATTTTTGTTGCTCCTATCCCTCCTGGGGGTGATCAGGTTAGAGGTGTAGATAGAGCACTTCATTAGGTTATCGGGGATCCAACTGTCAAACCAGGCTGACATAGGGCTAGGTGACAGTGAGAGGTTGATGCATAGGTTGCATATGTTTTACTTGATCAGGCACAAGGTCATCCTACTTAGTAGGTGATACCTCCAATCATTCCACAAGCTTCCTCTTCTCAGGCACCTGCTTCTACTTTACTACTATCATCTTCTTCACGTCCATCTTCTTCAAATTTTGTTCCATCCTTGTTAGATCCATCTTCTTCCATGCCTTCTTCTTCGATGCCTCCACCATAGACTTCTGCTACACAGGATCCTAGTACAATTGCCCCAGAGGTTCAGGCCTTACAGTTAGATGTTTTTGATATCAGATAGGAGGTTAGGTAGATGAGCTCCATGATGTAGGCCTTTATGGTGGTGATGAGTCAGCATGGGTTACAACCTAGTTTGAGTCAGCCTCCAAATAGTGCTCTTGGTCCTGATGGTGGGGATGGTACTGGTGGTTCAGCTAGTTGAGATATGTTATGAGATATTTTAGTTTCTTTTTATTTGATGATATACATGATCTCACTCTTTTGTTGATAGTGAGACATTGGACTCTATTGTATAATTTTTTATTTGATCTATGTTGTTGATGTTGATACTTTGATAGTTGGATGGACTTTGATATCTGGATATTGCTCTTATGATCATTTGATGGCCTCTGATATTCTAATTACTTCATGATGATGTTACCATAGACTTTGATACTCAATTGGATAGCTTTACTATATATGATGTCATGATGTGTTGGATCTCCTTTTTAGGTGTTTTAGCATGATATGCAGATCTAGATGGTTCTATCCCCTATATTTTTTTCTTTATGATTTTCAGATGCATTTTTTGATATGTATGCACATGTTCTATTGATGCTTTAAATGGTTGTCTTATGTATGACATAGAATATATGAATGAATGCTATGATTATCACTGATGGATACAATAATATATAGATGTGTTAGATGGATTTAATAAATAATGTATATGAATAGCTTTGTGAATGCAATGGTAAATGCGATGAAATGATTTTATGTGATGAAATGTGATATGATATGGATATGTAATGCTTAATGATTCTAGATGTTACATGATATAAATGATGATGCAATACAATGCAATGCTTTTGTTGAATGGATTTATATGCAATGTTTCTAAGATGACTTAAATGATATGCACCTAATGATGAAGGTTATGATATATTTGAAATGTAATGATTATGATCCTAATGAATGCAATGGTAGATTCACTTAATGGATGTAAAATGGATGATTTCTTTTTGTAAAAGAATGATGCATATTTAAATGAAATGAATCTAATGCACTTAATGATTTTGTAATGAATGAATGAATGCAACTTGATGCAATTTAATGGTCTTAATATGATGAATGCAACCTAATGGAACTTATTACAAATGATTCTAATGATAAAGATTAATGCAACTTAATGAAATGAACCTAATGAAAATGATGATTAATGACTTATGCAACTTAATGCAATGATTTAAAATGATGAAATGCAATCAACTTAATGTTTTAAATGATGAAAATGCTTAAATGAATGTAAGATAAAATGAATCTAATGAAAATGATTTCAATGATTTAATATGATGTAATGCAATGGTGTTGAATGAACCTAACAAATGCAAGTGAACTAATGAAATGTACTTTGTTTTTTTTGTTTTTTATTTCCAACACACTCGATCACATATAATTTTTGATGATCCTTTGATTTTTTATTTGACTACACCCCCTTTCTTTTTGTCAATTTCCCTCTTGCAATTCAAAGACTAGAGATTAAGGAAAAAAATACATTAAATGCATTTGATCTAGGATGTATGCAACTAACTATCACTATTCAGAAATTTGGAGCTTATATTCATCATTGAGAAAATTTTGGAATTCCAATTTTTAGTACAACCATCACTAGTTTCAACCATGATGATATGAATACTTTTTGCACCTCTTTTTTTTCTTTTCCATCCTTTCTAGGTATGACCATCACTGATTGAAACCATTCATGAGAGTACGAATACTGATTTTGTCAGATTCTATGTTGTAAGTGGATTTTGGTATTGTGATGTTGAACATCAAGATATCCAAGGTATCCTTTTGCGTAAACAAACAAAGATCTCAATTTTATCCTATATATATAAGTCCTTGATGATTCTTTGATGATCACATCCTTAGACAAATAATACATGATTTAGAACTTTGATCTTAAGACAGTCAGTTAGAAATCAATAAAATATCATGCTTTCATCATAGCTTATCTTGTTTAAAACCTTTCATCAATTTGCTACAAAGATATGATGTCATCAATCAAGTTAACACTTAGAAAAAATTTGCAATGTTTTTCAAATCCATATTTCAAGTATAGTTCCATCCATTTCATACTTTTAATCCTAATAAAGATAAGATCATGTGAGATCTTGGATCAATTTTTGCATTGGGTTCACATTGGATTAGAATTTGGATTTGATTAAGCATTGTTACTTGTGCTTTTGATGATTTGATGTGGTGTCTGATTGAAATTTTCTTTTGATGAATCATTTCTCCTTTTGAGTAGATTTCCCCTAGCTTGATATGATTACATTTGTGGGACTTGAGAAAATTGGCAGATTAGGTGACCAAAATCTTTAGGTACTTGCAAATGCAACTGTGGGGTTTTATTATACAATATATACAAATGCTAGCGAATGCAGTATTTATAAGAATGACCACTAGGTATGTGACTAACTTGGACTTTCAATAGCACCTATTTACCATATTTTCACCGATTGAATGGATCTTGCTTTATTTTTCTATTTTTAAAGCCTTTTCTCTTTTTTTTTCCTACCAAGGTGCCTATTTGCTAGGTTTTCACCAAGATACTTTTTTTCTTTTCTGATTTTTTCTTTGTATTTTCTCTTTTTTCAATTTTTTTTTTTAATATCATCAAGGTGCCTATTTTTTAGGTTTTCACCAAGACAATATCTTTTAAGGATCATTTCTTAATGTTTTTGGCTTTCTTCATGCTCAATTTTCCACTATTTTTTATCTTTTCTGCTTTTCTAATTTGTTTGGTCTTTTTTTATTTTCAATGTTTTTGGTATTTTTAGGATCTCTTTTGACTATATACAATAAATAGGATGCTTTCCATCTAATTTTTTGATACTCTTTATACTCTTTCATCTATATTATGTGTAGAACCTCTTTAGGTGAATGTTATTGATAGGTTCTTGTAGCTCTTCTCCATCATAATTAGCTAGTTTATAGGTGCCTATGCCAAAAGACGAGGTGATCACAAAAGGTCCTAACTAGTTTGCCTCCCATTTTCCTTTCTTTTCTCTTTCTACTTGATTCTTGGGATTCTCTCACAAAACTAGGTCACCTACTTGGAATGTCCTTGATTTAATGTGCTTGTTATAGGTCCGTGAAATCCTATTTTGATATACTTTGAAATGATCAAATGCTTGTTGTTGTTTCTCATCTAACAGTTCTAGTTCATGCAACCTAGAAACTCTATAGTCTTCTTCAGTTATCAACCCATGTAGTGATACCCTTAAGGATGGAATCTCTACCTCAAAAGGTAAGATTGCTTCTATTCCAAAGACTAAGCAAAATGGTGTAGCCAATGTTGGCATTCTAATGGTGGTTCTATAAGCCCATAGAGTTGGGTTTATTTGGACGTGCCAATCTCTACCTGAGTTATCCATAGTTCTCTTCAATATTTTTAGGATATTTTTATTCATTGCTTATGCTTGTCCATTACCTTGGGGGTAATAGATTGAAGAGGAATGTTGTATCATGAGAAATTTTATACACAACTCTTTCAAATCCTTTTTTTTAAGTGTTTAGTATTATCTATGATGATGGCATGAGGTATGCCATATCTACAAATTATATGATTTAGAATGAACAAGGATATTCATTTGCCTATTGCAGTTGACAAGGGTACAGCTTCCACCCATTTAGTGAAGTACTCTATAGCAGTGATGATAAATTTATGACCATTGGAAGATGGTAGATAAATCATTCCTATTAAGTCTAATCCCCATTGAAACGATGGCCAAGGTGTAGTTACCGGATGAAGCTCTTGGGTTGGTACATGGATCAAATTTCCATGAAATTGACACTTTCAACAAGTCTTAGAAAAATGACAAGCATCTTTCTCCATTGTAGGCCAAAAATATCCTATCCTAAGAAGTTTATTAGCTAGGGTTAATCCATTTGAATGTGACCCATAAATTCCCTCGTGGATTTCTTGCAAGGCTACGTTCAACTCTTCTTTCTCTAGACATCTAAGAAGCATTTCGTCTAGACTCTTACGATACAATGTTTCATATATTAAGGTATATCGAGAGGCTTGGTGGATGAAGCTTTTCTTTTGGTTCCTGGTTTGGTCCATTGGTAATTTGTTCTTTGAGGTAAGTATAAATGGCTCCATACCAAGGTGATTCTTGTCTAGTTAATAGGAAAATGGTATGAGGATGGGTAGGATCCAATGTGGGTTGTTCCACTTCCTCTACCAGAAATTCATAACTAGCACTTTGATTTGGTATTTGTAGAAGTGATGCCAAAGTTTCCATTGCATATGCTACTCTATTATTTTCTCTTGGCACTTGCTCAAATGTAATAAGAGTGAAGTACTTAAGATTTTCTACCATGTTCTTGTAAGGTACCAACTTGTCATCTTTGGTCTGATACTCATCATTAATCTGATTAATGACTAGTTGGGAGTCTCCATAAACCTTTAGTTCTGTCACCTTCCATTCCAAAGACAACTTTATGTCGATGACTAAGGCTTTAGATTCTACTATGTTATTGGTACATGGAAATAGCAATTTATATGACCTTGTAATTGTAGACCCTTGTGGGGTAATCAAGAGTATGCCTTCCCCTGATCCATATTGTGTTTATAAACCATCAAAGTATAGTTGCCATGTTTTTGCCTCAACATTCACAATCTTAGAATCTGGGAATTCTACTTGAATCAGATGATCATCTTGTAGTGGTGATTCTTCTAGTTGGTCAGCAATGACTTTCCCTTTGATAGATTTTTAGTCTACATATTCGATGTCAAATTCACTCAACACCATGACCCATTTGGCTAGCCTTCCATTTAATGTTTTTTTGCTAAGTAGATACTTCAAAGGATCGATCTTTGCAATGAGTCTTATCTTATGAGATAGCATATAGTGGCATAGTTTTTGGGAAGCAAAAACCACAGCCAAACATGTCCTTTCGATGAATGTATAATTTAACTTGTATTTCACCAGAGTTCTACTTATGTAGTATATTGCTTTTTCTTTGCCTAATTTATCTTCTTGTGCCAAAAGTGCCCCTAATGAATTCTTAGTCGCTGAAATATATAGGATTAAGAGTTTTCCTCTTATTGGTGGCATAAAAATTGGAGGATTCATGAGGTATTTCTTTAACATGTTGAAGGCTTCTTCACACTTCTCATCCCATTTGAAAATTGTGTCTTTATGGAGAAGTTGAGTGAAGTTGTGACATTTTTCTGCCAATTGGGATATAACTCTCCTTATGGATTGAATTCTTCCTTGTAGTGACCTCATTTGGCTTATGTTTCAAGGTGTTTCCATCTCCATAATGGCTTTGAATTTAGCGGGATCCACTTCTATTCCTTTCACTGATACAATATAGCCTAGCAGCTTGCCTAATTGGACCTCAAATGCACACTTTTTTGGATTAAGCCTCACTTTAAATTGCTCTAATTTGAAAAATATTTTCTATAGAATTGGTAAATGCTCCTCTCTTGAATGATACTTTGCTAATATTTCATCTACATAGTCCTCCATGAACTTATGCATCATGTCATAAAATATAGTGGTCATTGCTCATTGATAGGTCACTCCGGCATTCTTCAAACCAAAAGGCATGACATTACAGTAGAAATTCCCCCATGCACACATGAATGTTTTCTTATCTTGATCCTCAGGTGCTATCTTTATTTTTTTATAGCCACTAAATCTATCCATGATTGAGAACATAGAATGTCCTGCAGTTAGGTCCATGATGGCATCTATACTTGGAAGAGGAAAATCATCCTTAGGACATGCCAGATTTAAGTCTCTAAAGTCTATGCAAATCTTGATAGACTTATCTACTTTTGATATTGGTACGATGTTTGATATCCATTGTGCATAATCAATGGACCTAATAAATCTCACTTTTAGCAATTTCTCCAATCCCACTTTTACAAGCAAGGCTATATGCGAGTGCATCTTTCTTAGCTTTTTTTTGACTGGTTTAGTTCCTTCTTTGATGTTTAAATGATGCATAATCAAGTTCAGATGTAATCCCAGTATATCATCATATGACCATGCGAAGTTAATTTTTTTTTCCTTGAAGAATTTGATGAATTTTTTTCTCTCTTTGCTAGATAATGATGTTGCTAGGTGTATGATCTTTGGTTCAGAATCTGATCCAATGTTTATCTTTTATGTAGGCTCGATCAAGATGGGATATCTCTCTTCATAATTTTCAGGTAAAGCATCCAAACTTCCTTCCTTAGGTGCCTTAGTTTGGTTTTCACCTTCAAAAACATCCTTTATTTCTTTTTCTTTTTGATCTAATGCTGCCACCATGTGGTTTTCAACATTAGATTCTTTTCCTTTTTTACTTTTTTTATTTTTTTTATTTTTAAGTGGATTGAAAGTTTGGATACTTCCCTTTATCACTTCCTCTTGATATTCCATAGTAGAAGAAGGTTCAACCACACTGAGGTATTGGGACACCACGTTGTCATTCAAAAAGGTTGGGAGGATGGTTGGTTCAATGGAATCCCATTCGATTAATTTTGGGTATATGAGAGTTAAAGGATCAATGCTTTGGTTTGGTTTGATGGGGTTTAGGGATAAGACCTCATTTTATGGTTTGTACATTGTATCATTCAAGTCTATGACATGTGCCTCTTCTAAATGTTCTAAAGAAGTAGGGTCAAAGTATTTCTCGCTAGACTCCTCTAAGGTTTCTGTTGGATAAAAGTCTCATGGATTAAACCTAACATTTGATTCCTCCATAGTAGGTCTCCATTAAGGTACATAGGGTTCTCCTACCCATTGATTTATTGCAATTTCTTGAATTTGAAGGTTCTCTAAGACCACTTAATTTGAACTAGAGGCTTGATTTTGATTTGATTCTGCTATTTGTCCTTTTTATTTGCTAGAAGTGTAGGTATGAATAGAATCTACCTCCTTATCATGGAATGAATCACTTGAAAATGAGTCCCATTCCCATTGATTAGAATCTTCATCACTATGGGATTCTAATTGCAATATTTGATCATAGACTTTAGGATAGTTCTTTTGAGTGTACCCTTGTTCGAGGTACCCTAATCTAGTCTTCTCCTTCCTATCTCTCCATGTCATTTCAATGGGTTCGATGAGTCCTTCATTCCTTGTGCCCAAAGGTCCTTGGCCTTTGTATCCCATCTTTTGCATGATTTGAAATCCTTTCCCATATTGATGTATGGGAATACTTATATTCTAGATGTGTTTCTCATGTGCACTTGTCTCTTCATCCTTATAAAGCCAATTTAGGATTTCATTATCATCATTGTCCATAGATGAAGAGGTGTTTTCTCTCACAAAGTGATCATTGTATTTATGGGGTAAATTAGATGATCTTCCATAGGACTTAGGTGATAATGGAAAGTCCATCATGGATAGTGAATATTCACCTACTCCTTTTTTCTTGATTTTGCATTGTTCATCAAAATTTCTCATTATTTGATCCATTTTCTAGTAGTGAGCCTCCTTGGTATAGACTTGGATAGATTTGGTTTGATCTTCTTTCAATTTTTCAACAATATTATCCTCACTAACCTTCTCTTTTCCCTTAGCTGATGTAGCTAGGTTAGTGGGTCTTGGGATTTCTTTAACAACAACCTCTTTTTCTATCTTTTCCTTTTCCTTCAATAATGGGATGTCCTTATAAATTTTCCCTTGCTCCATTTGATTAGGTATAGACCCCTCTACATTGTGTGGGACTAAAGAGCCATTCATAGGCTTGATGTTGTTACAATATTGGAAGGGGTTTGAGTCCCCACTTACCATTATTGCCTTCCCTAGATAAGGAAACTTTAGACATTGGTGATAAGTAGAAGGTACGGCCTGCATTTCATGGATCCATGGCCTCCCTAATAAGATATTGTAGGTCAACTTTAAATCTAACACTTGGAAAATTGTTTCCTTTTGCATAGGACCAACTCTAATGGGTAGTATTATGACCCCTTTAGACACTCATTCTTCTTCATCGTAAGATTTGATCATTACTTTTTTCTTTAAATCAATAGCCTCCTTGGAAAACCCTAGGGATTTTACCAAGTTTAGGGTACAAATATTCAAGCTAGCTCCTCCATCAATAAGAACTCTTTTCACTCTATGTTTGTGAATAAGGACCTCTATGTGCAAAGGTAAATTCTATGGATGGTTTAGCGACATGTCATCTTGTTCTAAAAATGATAAGCAATACAGAGAAATGAGATGCCCTGCCATATTTTGAAACTTGTGCGCATCTAGGTTTAGTAGCACATTGGTTCCACTAAAGCTTTCTCTAGAATTTCTTTATGTGTAGGTGATAATTTGAGAAACTCTAGGATTGAAATTTGAGTGGGGGTCCTTTGTAATTGATCCACCAAGTTATATTTCTTCGACGATGAAGATGTGTTTTGGTTTGGTAGAACAATTCTTGGAGCATTTCCAAATAGGGTTATTTTAGAATCTTTCCCCCTAGTGACAACGTTAGATGATGCTTCTCTTGGTTTCTCCTTTACCATGATAACATTTATGGTATTTTCCTCTTTGCTTAAAGTATTAATTATGGTATCATGGGTGTGAGAAAACTTCACCTTCTCATTACCTCTTTTCTAATTTTGGTTGGTACTAGATGATTCACCCTTTTCATGATTTAGAAATGGGTTCTTGAAGGCCGTATGATCCTCATTGTTTTGAGGCCCTTCAATTTTGATCATTCCATCATCTATTAGGTCTTTCACTAAGTTTTTTAAATTCATGCATTCATTGGTTTTATGACCCTTATTTCGATGATACTCACAATGGTGAGAATCATTCCACCAATTAGGTTTAACTTGAGGTTCATAAGGTCTCAAATCAAGTAATGTGATAATCTTGTTAGAAACCAAGGTTCTTAATGCGTTCTCCAAGGGTTCACCTCGAAAGGTGAATTTTCTCTTTTGATACATGGAGAAGAAGGGTTTGAGCTTATTCCCATTAGAATTATTAAAAGGATTATTATTAGAATTGTTGTTGAGATTGTTAGAATTGTTGTTGGAATTATTGGAATTGTTATAATTAAATTGAGCCTTATTCATTTGATTTACATTATATGAAGAATTAGCTCCACTTGATAAGTTAAAAGGGGTAGCCTTCAAGTTGTGGGCCTCCACGACTCCATCGTTCACAAGATTTTTGTTATTATTCTTCAAGCATAACTTAGGTTTATCATTGTGATTACTGGTTCCCCTATTATTAGTATAATTAGATACATAATGGTTATTGTTGGTATTGGTATTAGATTTATTGTCTTTGAATAATTTTATCTCTCCTCTATTTACCAATACATCTTCAATTTTAATCCCATTTTCGATAAGCTTTTCAAAGGTTGGGGGACATTTAAGTTGGAGTTGATAATTCATCTCCATGTTCAAATTGTTTGTAAATATTTCCATTTTCTCCTTTTTGGGGATACTTCATGGATACCGTGCAAAAATGGTCATCCACCTTTGTAGGAATCCTAAGATGGATTCACCATCTTTTTGTTTGGTATCACACAATTTTAGCATCATGATTTCATGCTTGATATTATAGGAGTAATGGGTCACAAACTTAGAGGCTAATTCCTCAAAAGTCTTTATTCCTTGTGGGAGTTTAGAGAACCATTCCATGGCAGGACCTCCCAAAATCCTAGGAAAAAGTCTCATTAGGTATGTAGTGTTGTGCATGAACTCAATACTTAAGGTGCAAAATTCTCAAAGATGATCTTGTGGGTCTATTTTACCCATATACTTATCATATTTAGGAAAAATGGTATTGAAAGGAAAAGGTGCCATGACTAAGCTTTTGTTGAATGGGAATGGGCACAAGGCCTCAATAGAAAAGGGCTTAGGGTCAGTGGCCATTTTCATTAAACCAATTTGTTCTTGGAAAATTTTTAATTACTTGGTCATAGCACTCATTGGGTTCTCTTCTTCTTGAGTCTTCTTAAGTTGATCTATATCATAGTCATGTGGGAGCTTTACTCCCGCTTGGGCTAGGGTTAGGAAAAATTTCTCTCTATCCCTATCTATCAGTTTATCCATGACCTCAAGAAATTCCATGTCTTGGGCTGCTCTCTCAACTTTTTCTTCAAGTGTTTCCTTAGGAGGTTGATTAGCGTTATTGATGTTATCATTATTTCCTCCATGTTGGTGATCATAAAATGCAGAGTTTCGATCCATATTGTCAATTCTTTCTTCAAAAAGGTGTGGGAGACTATCCCCTTGATTATGATTATTGAAAGAACTTTGATAGTCAAACTCTTTGGCCACGCAAGTGCCATCTCCTTGTAAGGATACTTTGAATTTATGGGAGCATATGGAAACTGGCATCCAATGAGGTTTGATTTTGAATTGATCCTTCAATTTGGTAATTTTTGTTTTTAATGAGGAAATTTAAAAATATAAGATGTTCTTTTGGATGGATATCTCTCACTTGTCTTATGTTTTGTCAAACACAACAATCACAAATACACTTGTCTCTTTTTAACCCTTAGCACAATAATGTTTGATTTTGAAAGAATGTTATCACAGGTTTTTGCACAAAAAGATACTTCAAGCAATCTACCCAGCTCAAGATTGGTTTGTAAACATGGCTCTATAAGGTAGTCTTTGCTAAGTTAACAAGGTATCTAATCAATATTCTATTCAAAATGGATGTTAAACTTTCATCCTCCAAGTATATTAGGAGGCTTCCCACCACCCGCATGTTGGAGTTTTGTGCAATCCCATAGAACTACTCGAGGAAGTTCAAAATTTTAACACCCTTTTGTCACACACCCCATTAAGGATGCATGCATTTCATTTTATAGTGGGTTGGATGATCATGGAAAAGGTGAGTGTATCCCATTTTGGGTTTTTCCTCTCACTGGCCCTTTTAAGGAAAATCTTGGGAGGTGAGCCCAACTAAAGATCTAGCATGTTTTTGTGAAAGCAAGAAAATGGAGTTAACCGATAGGTTTTGGGAATTTGATTCACCAAAAGGTGAAGATCATATCCCTAGCTATTTCTCAATTCCCAAACACAATTAACAATGTTCAATTACCAAACCCACTAAACTAATGGGATTCGAGTATCACTACTCTCTTCCACAAACAAGGGGTTTAAAATTTTAAGTGCTTGATTTCCTTAACCTTTCTTTTAATCAAGAAATTTTGACATGTTTGGCATTTTGATTCACTAAAAGAAGTGAAGAGCATAGGCCTAATGTCAAAATTTCTCAAACAATAATAGGCTCTTTTTACTTACTAGATTTTTGAAATGACAAAGCCACAATTTAAGAAAAAAATGACTAAGTTTTAGGCTTACCTCATTTCGATGCTAGCAAAGGCTAGGGGCATTTTTGATGATTTTTAAAATTTTATGCTCATCTAGTGGCGATCATTCATTTCCAATGTGCTTTTCCTCCAACAAGTTAGTCAACACAAATAGAAAAAGTGAAGAAAGCAAGATAGAATTGAAAATTAAGACCTTATTTGTCAAATTTTAGCAAAACTTGATTAAGGTGAATAAATCCAATTCAATGATACAAACTTTTCTTTATATGATTCTACAACTTTTAGATAATGTTCATATACCTTTGCTCTCTTGCTGTGAATCTTCTAAAACAAGTTTAATGTGAGCAATGTTCTCCTCTTTGATCTTCTTTGTTAAAGATTTGCCTTCTTGATTGAATCTGCTCTCTAGTTTTTTTACTTTTCTATGATCAGTCATCTTGTAGGGACATGAAAATCATTTTTTGACAATCAGATTATGAAAATTTGTAGTTTATTCAAAAGCACTCCAGAAATGATTGTAAGCACTATTTAAATGCTCAAAAGTGCTACAAATCGGATCAAAAGTGCTATTTAAACTTTTAAAAGCACTAAAACATAAAGCAAAAGTGCTAAAGAATTAAGCAAAGGCATCACAAAATGAGCAAATGTGTTGGAGAAATAGGCAAATGTGTTGGCTAGTCAGGGAATAAGCACTGATAGAAATTTAGACAGAAGCCAGAAAGAATCAAAAGTGATGTTTCTCTACGCAAAAGCGCAACAATTTGTCGTGGACGCACTCTTACAGTGCTCAAAAGCATTGTTTAACTACTTAAATGTGTTTTTTAAAGTCTCAAAAGCATTGTTTCACCTGCAAAAATTTGAACAAAAATGAAATTTATGAATTTTTAGAAAGTGAAGCCTAATGCCCCATGGTGGGTGTCATTTTGTGTATAAGAATTTGTACCTTCATAGGGTTAGTATTGTCAATAAATCAAATAGAAACTAAATTACCACAAATAGAAAATCTATTTAGCAAATAAAGAACAACGAAGCACTCTATGGCTCTCTAACTAGGGATGTTAATGTTGAAGCTCTCAGCAAGCCTCCATTAATGATAGTCCTAGAATGAGAAATGATATGATAAGAAAGCTAAAATTATTCAATTCCAAATGAAATACAACTAATTTGCCTTAATTTGCCTTTCTAGCTATAAAATGCAAGAGGTTTGATGCTATTCTCAGATTTGTGGATGATAATTGATTGATTTTAGCCTTCCTTTTATAGATTTAGGAAAGGGTAGGGGGTGTAGTTGAGTTGATCATGATTAGGCTTGAGTTGAGTCTTTGGTTCCACCCTTTGAAGACAATTTAAATATTGTGTCCTCAAAGCTTGGGACAAGAAGACAAGATGAGTGGACAAGATGCTCTTTTGGAATGAGTGATTGAGATTGAATTTTGGCTTGATCCTTGTGAGTTAAATCCTCAATTCCTATTGGTTGGTTGATTTTTCTCCCATTTGGTGTTTGAGAGAAAATAGGAATTAATCAGTTGAATTTAATTAATTTATTTAGACATGTGGACCCCTTGAATGTGTTAATTTGATTTAAATTGAACTATGTAATTAATTAGATTAATTACACAATTAATTGATTTATCATGATTTAATCGATTTAAATTGATTTAGTGGCTTTTGATTTTCAATTGATTTCGAATTAAGGTTTAATTTTAATTTATCTTTAATTTTGATCTTTATTTTATTTAATTGAATTTAATTTGCGTTGATTTTCCTTGATTTGCCTTGATTTCACAATAAATTGATCTTGTCCATTTTTCTGCAATCACATCCATAAGAAAGATTGGGCAACCAAACTTCTTGAAGCACTTTGGGCTTATAGGACTACCTGGAAAACTACCACGGGATTCACCCCCTTTGAACTTGTTTATGGTAAGTCAACTATGATGCCTATGTAGTTTGAACACAAGACTTTAAGGACAGTATTGGAGCTTGAACTGGATCTAACAATTGCCCAGAAGGAGCAAATCATGACTCTGAATGGACTTGATGAATAGAGAAAATATTCCTTACATAACATAAAATTGGTGCAACAACAAAGGAAACAATGACATGATAAATTTATCAAGGATAAACAATTTTCCTTTGGTGACAGGGCTCTACTCTATGATTCCAGGTATCAGCATACTCCTGAGAAGTTTCAAACCCACTGTTTGGGACCGTATGAGATTATCTCTATTTTCTCAAATGGTGTTGTTCAATTATCAACTGTTGATCCTGTACGCTTTAAATTATTGGTAAATAGACAAAGGCTTAAGTTTTACCACAAGCCTTAGAGAAAAGAAGAGTTCATGTAGTAGTTTCAATCATACACTAATAATGTTTCTCCTACAGGATCTGGAAATGAGCTTCCCAGTCATTTTGGTTCTTCTCTTTAAATGTTCCAATCACACCATAATAAATAATTTCTTTATGAAAGTACTTTCTCTATGATAAATTCCACTTTTCCACTTCATCACTTCTAGTATACCACCTGTAGGCAAGAAAAATTGGCAAAGGCTTAAATCAATCAAAAGGTGCATCAAATCATCAAAATAGCATGAAAAATCAATAAATGGAACAAAGGCAATTCAAATCAAAGAAAAATTCAATTAAATGATTAAATGATTAAATAAAGCTTGAAAAGGGGAAAAACACTATGAAATTGATTAAATTCAATTAATGACATAGTTGTTGAAAGAAAAAATCAAAATGAACCTCTTACCCTTCATGGCTAAATTTAATTACTTTAATTAATTAATAAATCATAATTTCCCTCAACAAAGCAAAAAAAGGAGACAAAATGGACACAAATCACTCACTTTTGTTGAAATGGTCCAGCCTTTTGAAACCATTTAAATGTTTGTCCCCCCATTTAGGGACAAAGCAAAGCCAATTGACCTTACCCAAGCATAACCATGGTTATCTCACTCTACCCCCTACCCTTGGGAAAATCTTATAAATAGAAGGCATTTTGAGGCATTATTCATCCACTCCATATCTTTGAATTGCAGCAAAGCTCTTGCAATTTGCATCCACATCACTCACTTAGCAATTTTCATTGATAATTAGCTTCAATTGTTGATCATTTTGTAGATTTCTTATCAAATAGAGCTAGAATTTGATAATTAGATCTAGTTTGCATATCATTCTTAGTTCAATTCTCATAATTAGAGTGTCACTAGTGAGGATTTGCAGCTAAGAGCCTCATTTACCACTTCAATTTAGAGAACCATGAGATATTTAGATTAATTTGTGCATTATTTAGATTAGTTTGCTTTGAATAGTGTAAATTCTCTTTAAATCTTGTTATTTCATGAAGGTGTAAATCACTCACACACAAATGGCGCCCACCGTGGGGCCCTAGGCCTCAAATTCATCATAATTTCCACGTTATTTGTAAAATTTAGGCTAGAATTGCATGATTTTGCTCACTGTTTGCAAGTTACAGAAAAGAAATCACGCCTGCCGGTAAAGAAGTCACGCCTAAAGCAAAGAGATTTCGCGCGTGAAAATTAAAATATCACCTCAAGTCTGAACGATTACGCTTCCCGACCTACATAATCACGCTTCTGGCGAAAGAAATCACGCCTGCAAAAATTAAACTCTCACGTCACAGACAAGCAGTTGATGCCTTTGGTCATTTAGATGTCGCCTGGACAGAATTAAAAGCCGCGGCCGAGGAATCATTTTACGCCTGGTGTAAAGGAAGTTTACTGCCTTATTCATTTAATTTCTCACTTTGATGATTTTAAATGTCGCCTTTGATTAATAAAATGTCACTTTTCATGAATTAATTTGTCGCATCTAGTAAAGAGTTCACGCGTTATTATAATTTGATATCGCACTTGATTATTTTAATCTCGCTTGAGCCCCTTATGGTGACGCTTGCGGTTAAAGTAATTACGTCTTTATTAAATTAGATCTCGCGTTCAGCATAGACAATGTCACCTGATTGAGCATTTATATTTTATCAGAATAATTACTGTTGTCGCTTCCAGTAAAGATTTCACGCGTAGCCAAAATTTGATATCGTGCTTGTCTATTTTAATCTCGCTTGAGCCCCTTTTGGTGACGCTCGCGGTTAAAGTAGTCACGTCTTTATTAAATTTTATCTCGCCTATAGTCTGGATAATGTCGCGTTGCTGTATTTTCTATGTTTTATCAAATTGTTAAAATGATGACTGAATTTTAACTCTATGTCCATTTTTCTATCTCAGGTACAGGCTCTATCGCAGAAAAGTGGTCCAAAAAAAAAAAATTTCTTTTTTGCATGCAAAAAAGAAACAAAAAAGGACGTCCTATTAGAGTATACCTTGCACCTTTTGGATTTAATTTGCAAATATTTGAGTTCAAAATAAATCAAGAGCATAATCAATTTGATCATTTTAAGCTTTTTGATTTTGGTTTCCCCTCACTTTGTATGAATTTGTGTTGACTAACTTGTTGGTGGAGGGAACGTTTTGCTAAGGTAAGGGAAGGATTTGGAGAGAAAATGAGAAAATCTACTACTTAAAAATGCGCCTAGCCTTTGCTAGCATCGTTTGAGGTATTTTTCTCATCAAGCTTGCACATTCCCTTAGCTTGTGGCATTTCAAAGTTCAAAATATAGTTTAATCATTAAGAGAAAAGAACAAACATTTCAATTCTAAGAACCCCTTTGTCACGGGGTTGAAAAAGAACCAAATTGATTGTGAGTGTTTGGGATAAGGGAAAAGCAATAGGGATATGCTCTTCACTCTTTGAGTGAATCAAATTCCCAAACTTGCTCTACCAAATCCACTTTTCATGCTTTCAAATGAACATGTTTAAAACTTAGTGGGCTCACCTCCCAAGATTGCCTTAAAAGGGCCGGTGAGAGGGACAGCCCAAAGTGGGATACACTTGCTTTTTTTGCAAGAATCTGACCCACTATAAAATGAAACATGTGTATCCTTAATGGGGTGTACGACAAAAAGGATTTTAGCTCTTTCAAACTTCCTCTAGTAGTCTTAACAGATTGCGCAAAATCATGCTTCGGTGCATGTGGGAAGCCCCTTAACATATTTGGGGGATGAATAGTTGAAATCCATTTTGAACGGAATCCATGCTACAAAATGGTAAAAATAGCAAAAACTACCTAATAGAGCCATTTAAAAGCCAAATTTGTGCTAGGTAGCTTGCTTGGAAGTCTTTCTTGTGATCAAACCCATGGAAACATTTGAGAATATACACATTAGAATGATCTAGGGATATGGTGAACTATTGATGTGTGTGTTGAGATTGTCTTCAACTTTTCAAACAAGAAGTTCCAAAGTACTTGATCAAAATACAATTAAATTTTTAAATCTTATAAACTGATCAATACCATTTACCCATTCCAAACCAACCCAACTAGATTGAAATTAAAGAAGGAAGGATTGATCCATAATGAGGAGCCTATTTGAGAAACAAATCAATCCTGTTATGGAGCATAATTATCGAAGTCAAGATCAAGATCTCCATAGGAATCAAAGTGATGAGGTGTTTGAAGATGATGTTGTTGAAGCATCCCAAAGTCCCAGGTTTCTGGAAATAATGGAATTACTTTTGAAGTGGGATAAAGACACATATTTTCTAGCTTTAGCTCAAGCAGGAGCTAAACTTCCTTATAATTATGACACATCAACCTTGAGAAAGAATGAGGAAAACCAAAGAGATACATCATATAAAATGCCATTATTAATATCAAGCTATTCTTTTCAAAGTGATGAGGTGTCTAAAGATGATGTTGTGAGAGCATCCCAAGATCCCGTGTTTATAGAAATAATGGAACAAATTTTGGACTGGGATAAAGAAGCATATTTCCTAACTTTAGCTCAATCAAGAGCTAAGCTTCCACATAATTATGACACATCAACTTTAAGAAAGGATGAGGAAAAACAAAAAGATACTTTATCTAAAGAGCCATCATTAAGATCAATTTATCCTTTCCTCTATGATGATGGGTCATCCATATCTTCATCCTCCTCACAAAAGGAAGCATTTAAGAGTGATAAACTTATCTTGGATCAAAGGAAATTGCATAATCAACCTATTTGTGATCAAGATAATAAAGAATATGGAGTGAAAAATACTGCTCTCAAGCAAGATCTAATTCAAAAACCTCCATATAGCAAGAGTAATCCATTCATCCTTTGTCCATCTCCTAACAAGGTTTCTCCCTGGATGACTTGTACACCTTTCATCCTTCATCCATCTCCTGAACCTCTATCTAGCAAAGACCCTCCCATAACTAGCATTCCTTTCATTTTTTCTTCATCTCCCAAAGCTCCACAATTATCCAAAATTCCTCCATCAAAGAATGAGCCTAATGATGATACTTTTCCCATTGACTATGTCTACCCTCAAGGGCTACCTCTAAAAGAAACCCAAGCTAACTCACATCTTGCTGCAGATTGTTTCCATGCTTCAAAGATCTTAGAACCCAAAGCTTCATGTGCCTCAATGCCTATTATACCTATTCAAGAGGATCCTACACCATTCTTCCAAACATTCCCCACACATATCCAAACATCTACCTTGTCCTTAGAAGTGGCTTCATGTCAAGAGGATAATCTAAAAAGAAAAGAAACAAATATTGATAAAGATCAAGATCAAGATTATATACAAACCCCTCCCATATTTGATGAAGGTCCCATATCCCTTGAACCTTGTGATGATCCCCTTGCATCCTTTCATGTCTTTCAAGATGATATCCTTCCGTTCCAAGAACAAAGTACCCTTCCAAGTTCCACATCTTCTCCACTTCCCAAGCAAGATCAAGATATCCCTTCCATAACTTCCAATGAGCATATTGAAAATCAAGAGCAAAATACCTTCACTACACAATTCAAAGATCCTTGTCAAGATCAAAGTATCCCATCATTTCCTTGTCATATTCCTCCATGTTCACCTCAAGAAAACATCATTCTTCCAAATCCCTTGCAAGATAATAAATCCCTTCAAGCTTCAGTTGATCCTATCAAATGTGTTCCTATCAAAGCTACTCATGAGCCTATTAGTATAAAGATAAAACTTAAAGATGAGAACGGTGACGATGGAGCTCCTTCCAAAGATATTGATATCCCTTTCACACCTTATATTCCTCCATTCAAATACAACCACATACCTTCACTATCCTCCAAATCCATTTTGGGTGCCTATGTCCCAAAACAAAAGTCTTCATCCCTTCCATCCATACTAGGTCCATATATTCCCCCATCAACCGTTCCTATCATCCCTAGCTATCCATTCACTTACCCTACCATGTATCAAGATCAACGAAGACACACATACTTGAAGAATGTCCAAACACCAATCCATATGAACCATCCATATTATTCCTATTCATCCACAATTCCTAAGCCTTTTGGAAGCAATGTTGATGTGCAACATAAAAAACATAAATCCAAGAATCCATATGTGCATAAAAATCACAATGTCCCATCTAATCGACATGTGAATGAAAAGAAAAATGAAATATCCAAAAGGCCACAAAGGTCCACCAAGCAAAAAGAAAAAAATAAAATGTGGGTTCCTAAATCCCTCATTGAAGAAATGCATTCAAAAGCATTCCAAAAGAAAGAAAAATCAAAGAATATGTGGATTCCCAAGTCATTGTTAAAAGAATTGCACACAAAAGAAGAATCAAAATTGACATTCAAGCTTCCAAAGGCTTCCATTCCATCTCCTTCCAAACATCCTTCATCTTCTTACATCCCAAAATCCACTACCTCAAAAGGACCCTTACCTCCGTCATCTATTGTTCCTCCATCATTCCACCACTCTTCAAAGTGTGTGTCAAAGTTGATCTTGCCAACATTTCCATCTTCAACATACCTTCTTCTTATCCTCACATTCATTTTCCAATGCATACTTTCTGTACTTCCATCCCTCTTATCAATATCTTTGAGCATCCTAGTCATACCCATGGTTTATTATAGCATATCTTTCAGAGGAGCATTGTCCAAAGATTTCGATGTTGGGAAAATATTGAAAAATACAAAAAAAGAAAAAAACAAAGAAAAAATGAAAAAAATGAAAAAAGAGAAAAAGTACCTTGGTGAAAACCTAGCAATAGGCACCTTGGTAGCAAAAATAAAAAGAAATAAATCTAGGGTGAAAACCACTTCTTGTGGTGCCTTAGACAAGTACCATGATGAAAACCTGGCAAATAAGCATCATGCATAATTCTTCCTTCTTGCACTCTACACTTGGGGGTAAGTTTCATCCATGCCATCTTTCATCTTCCTATCATTTACCTCACTTTCATCCATATTTCCTCTATCACCTTCATCTTAACAAGGTTGAACACATCCATGAGCATTGAGTATCTTAACATCCGTTATCCTTTCCATCAGCTTATGTACTTGCTACATCCATGTTACCCTATCATGATCTTGCTTATCCCAAATTCACCTTCATCATTCCTTGACAATCTTTTCATAATCCCAAAACATCCTTTCATAGCCTCCATCACTCCTTTATCTTGATTGTGTTATCTTATCCACATCTTACCCAAATTGACCCTTGGTCTTGATCAAGATGAAGAGCTTAAAAAAAAAAATTGTTATCAAAAACTTCTTGACATGTCCACTCTTTTGGATCACTCCTTTTCATGGCAGCAGATCGTTATCCTATAGGCTATCTAAAACTGTATCATTGGCTTTCATGGCTTATCCAAAAAAATGCTTCACATTGCTATATCATTTTTTTCCTTAGCTTGGGTACTCTTGAGGAGATAGTCCTATGGGTCACATTCGCATACTTCTTCCATCATAGCCTTTCCATCTCTAATCCATCAGCTTACAAATCCATCTTTCATGTCTTATATCTTGCTAGACATTGGGGCAAACCAATGTGATCTTGTTTGAGAGCTGGTAAAAAGGAAAGCATAAAGTGCTTCTAGATGCATCTGGCACAAACCAAGCTTCGGTAATATTTTGGAAGTTTTTCCAAGTCCAACATTTTTTCTATCCAACTGGGGCATTTGATCTTAATCAGCAAATTTTAGCAAACAAGCATGAATTCACATGAAGCAAGGCATCAACTTCAAAAGGATTCAATAGTACAACATTCAATCACATCATAGAGACTTATCAGAGCTTCAGAAGAGAGTGATTTTCATGAACCTTTGATGGATATCATTGTTCACTAACCAAGAATTCAATTACCACAACTTGATCCATGAGCCTTCATTGACTTTATTATTCGGGATTAAAAATTGACAAAACACTTTAAAAAGATCAGAATACATGGAAATACTTTTTGAAAATCATGAAAAAATGCAAAACACTTGAAGCTTTCTTTTGATGATCTTTACTTACATTGATTTTATCACATCTTTTTAGCTAATCGATGATGTTTCGACTAGATTGGCGATGATGGAGACATGATATTTTTCTTGTCTTTGAGTGACTATCTTGAGGGATATCCAACAACTTATGTGAATTCATCTAACGACATGGTCATCAAAGAACCATCGAGGACTTTCATATAGGGTGGAAGGTTGACCTTTGCTTGTTTATGCAACATTGAATTCGTTGAAACTAGTATTCATACGCTCATAGTTGGTTTATTCGACTAGTGTGGGTTGTACTAGTTCAAAAGGGTGTTACCAAAAGCGATAAAAAGTGGTATTCATATCATCATGTCAGTGGGCAGTGGTGATTGTACTTGCTTTCTGGTCCCAAAGTGCTCAATGATGAAAAGTTATCCTCAAGGAATTTATTTGCTAAAAGCTAGTGACACTTAGCTGCATTGCATTGCATTATCATGGAAGGTTAATTGCATTATCATGTTAGATTAATTGCATGTGCATTTGTTTGCAGTATTTTTCCAAGGGAAAAGGGGGTTCATTGAATTGAAATCTTGATCAATCATAAAATGGGTCATTCAATCAAGAATCAAGGAAAGTCCATAAATCATAAGTGTCCATAATATCAAAGATCCATGAAGTCTGTTTAATCAAAGATACAATGTCATCAAAGTGATACATCTAAGTCTTGATCAATAACTGAAACATGATACAATATCAACAAACTGAAAGAGCTCCATAATCAATCATCTCAATAACATGTACTCTAGCTGGGTCAAACCATGACTTAAATCCAAATATCCAAGAAGCTAAGGTCCGTATATATATCATTTACGGAAATGTGCCTGTTTCACAAATCAAGGGAATCATATTAGTATTTTATATCAGTGAGTCATCTTACATCAATCAATCCTATCAAAGTATCAAGCAATCACACCCAGTACCATCATTCGTGTCTTTGTGTCCTGAGAACGAAGTAGCAGTATCAAATCATATCGGTTTTCACACTGATTGATTTATACCTATCAGAACTATCCTATGAGATTGACAAATCACATTCATTGGTACCATTATCCTGTTATCCTAATCACTTGTTTCGCTTAACTACAAACAGACCTATCTATCTTGGATATGCAAATTTGTGAGTCATGGCATATCATTAATTTTTTTTTTTAGAAATGAAAACATATTGGACCAATCAATTAAAATCTTTCAAATCAAGGAATCAATATATTTTATTTCTGAGGGGGCATCAGAGTATCAAATTGACATCACATCAAAAACATTTATCAATGGGGCATATCATATCAGTATCATATCATATCGTTATCATATCAGGAGGCAAATCAATTGCATATCGGTTTCATATCAAATCTGCTATCATATCTATCAATGTATCAGTAAGCAATCAACCCAAGACCTTTATCAATCAACCCAGGACCTTTATCAATCAACCCAAGACCTTTATCAATTAACCCAGGACCTTTATCAATGAACCCAGGACCTATCATCAAACCAGGACCCATATCATATCAGAGGCATCAAAATCATATCAGCACCATCATCAGAGGCACATCATCGTCATCAGGAAGTACATCAATCAGAACCATCAGAGGTATCAAGGAATCACAAAACCAGAACAGAATCAGATCATCATACTAAGGGAATCTTTGAATCGGTGTTCTTCGTACATCGATCCAAAGAGGGGCATTTGTAGACACGAAAAATTGGCAAAGGCTTAAATCAATCAAAAGGTGCATCAAATCATCAAAATAGCATGAAAAATCAATAAATGGAACAAAGGCAATTCAAATCAAAGGAAAATTCAATTAAATAATTAAATGATTAAATAAAGCTTGAAAAGGGGAAAAACACTACGAAATTGATTAAATTCAATTAATGACATAGTTGTTGAAAGAAAAAATCAAAATGAACCTCTTACCCTTCATGGCTAAATTTAATTACTTTAATTAATTAATAAATCATAATTTCCCTCAACAAAGCAAAAAAAGGAGACAAAATGGACACAAATCACTCACTTTTGTTGAAATGGTCCAGCCTTTTGAAACCATTTAAATGTTTGTCCCCCCATTTAGGGACAAAGCAAAGCCAATTGACCTTACCCAAGCATAACCATGGTTATCTCACTCTACCCCCTACCCTTGGGAAAATCTTATAAATAGAAGGCATTTTGAGGCATTATTCATCCACTCCATATCTTTGAATTGTAGCAAAGCTCTTGCAATTTGCATCCACATCACTCACTTAGCAATTTTCATTGATAATTAGCTTCAATTGTTGATCATTTTGTAGATTTCTTATCAAATAGAGCTAGAATTTGATAATTAGATCTAGTTTGCATATCATTCTTATTTCAATTCTCATAATTAGAGTGTCACTAGTGAGGATTTGCAGCTGAGAGCCTCATTTACCACTTCAATTTAGAGAACCATGAGATATTTATATTAATTTGTGCATTATTTAGATTAGTTTGCTTTGAATAGTGTAAATTCTCTTTAAATCTTGTTATTTCATGAAGGTGTAAATCACTCACACACACCACCCATCCACCTCATCATTCTCCACCAATGGATGATGCTTTCACGCTATCATCAGTGCCTTGTCAGGTTTGTATACACTATCCAAGATATTAATTTTCTAAATTTATTTTTAAAAATCGGCTATGCTCTCATCACATGTGCAATTGTGGGACCAATTGATAAATTATGTTTGTGGGGGAGATTCATTTTATTTTTTATGTGTCTATGTAATTATTATATGTTATTCTTTTAAACCATACTTACGCTTTTGCACACTCTTGCCAAATTTAGCTTTGCATGATGTGACAACTCTAAAAGAACTATTGATTTTGCACATAATTCACAAAGGTGGCTAGTACAAGATGTCTCAAGAAGTAATAATGAATAGTTAATTTTTGATATGTTTTGGATTCACACTCTTGTTTCCTTAAGAGCCTAAACCTTAGAAACTCTATAACTTTCTACATTTGAAATTACCTGTAACTACTGCCTTTGTTGCCTCTTCATTTCAAGAATTCTCTCAAAATCCTTGTTGTAGTGTGTCTTGAATTGCTGTGAATTCTTTTGTGTGATTTGGTACTCTAAAAGATGGGAGGAGATTTGATTTGATGTGAGTCCACAATCCATGATCTCTTGTTAAATGACCAAGCATGCATGTCATATTTTCAAGCCAAGGGTTGGCTAGATTACATTCAGAAGCTCACCAGCTAGGATGGTGAGGTAGCTTCATAGTTTCTAAGAACACTGAATGGTGGAGTAGCCACGGTCAAAGGATTAAAGGTTTCATTTAGTCAAGAAATTGTGGCTCAGGTCATGGGGTTTCCACAAGAAGGTGATTAATTCTCAGAAAGATTTGATCCAACTACTGCTAAAGAACAGTTTACCCTGCATACAAACCCTCCATTGGATATTGATAAAAAGTAAAGTACGAGTAGATTATCTTTGCCAGAACCTTATAAGAAATGTGTAGTCTATATCATAAAGTATTTTACCTATGAGGGATGACAAAATTTCCTACATTCTATCCATTTCAAGTTCTTGAGCTTCTTGTAACATGACAATAGGCCAATGAATGTACCCAGTTTCTTGTTCCATATCTTAAAGAAAAGAGCTTCACTTGTGCAGGAAGGTAAGCCCAACACTATCTCTCACCATTGTTTAGTTAAGTTAATTGTGGAAAAAGTGTTAAGAGAGTAGTCAGATATGTTGTGGGAGGATTTTCTTTTGGGAGAATTTGAGAAACAAACCCTAAACCATATAGGGTGAAGAGTAGGGAAGAGGGTTCAAACTGAGCATGGGGTTGGTAAAATCATTGAAGAACTAGAACCAATGTCTTCTTTAGGAAGAAGGTCTAGGTGTAGGAACCCTAAAAGTTCTCCTAAAGCCTCTACCTCTAGATTAGTCCAGAATAAGGACAAGAAGAAAATATCTACTGAAAAGACTACTCCCCCATCTGTGAAAACCAGGGCTCTTGTGAGGAAAGAGAAAGAAAGGAGAAAAATGGCCTCTGTTTCTTGTCAAAAGACAAACTAAAAAGTTTCTACAGCTTCAACCACCCCAAGGAAGTAAAAAATTACTCTCAAAGAAAAAGAGACCCCAATTAGGAGTTGTAGAAGAATACAAAATTTGTCTGAAAATATACCGCAAACTATGTCAGTTGTTGACCCTGAAACTTTCGAGCCATGTGAGCCAAGAATAGATGAACCTAGAGATAATCAGGGAGAAAGAGCATTCCCCTATGGAAATAATGGGTGAAGAATGCATAGTGATTAGAGATTATTCCATTTTTTATGAGCAAGCCTATAGGTTTTAGAGGAGGGGTTCATCTTCCAAAGTACCTCAAATAGTTGATGACCTCATTGACTTAGAAAATGACATTATGTTAGAGGAATGTTTCATAGTAGAAAAAGACATACCAGAATCACCTCCTACAATAATAGGAAGGAATTTGTTTGAAGAAGATTCTGAGGTTAATATGAGTTTTGTAAATGAAGTGGTCAAATAGATATTAAATTGGGGTTTAGATGCACTGGTCGCAGCTGCTCAGCGGTGTGGTAATTCAAAGAGGTCTATGATAGTGTGGATAGATCCTACAAAGGAAAAGAATCCAAGTAATAATAAGATTGATGTTCCACATTCGACAGGGGAAAACCCTAGTACAAATATCATGTCAGATGCTTCTTATCTTGTATCATTGTTTTCCATTATTTTTTAGCTATCTAATTAGTTAGTTATGGAAAGAGAACAATGGAGATAGCAAAAGAAAGATTTGAATCAAGTCATTAATCAGCATTATCAAGAACTTCTAGAAAATGAAGAGGAAGTGGAGAAACTTCATGTGAAGCTTACTAAGGTAACATCAATTATTCCTAAACTGATGAGCTACCGATCTTTGTCTCCTATATATGCAATATTCCTTAGGGAACAGTTTTTAAAGTATCAAATGACCTATGTAATGAGAGATAAGTCTCCATTGTTAAATGAACCCCTTGAGTCTTCTTGAGCTTTCCATAGTTCTCCTACAATAATACAAAAAAATTTATTTGAACTTTTCCTCACCCAATGATAGGGACTATAATCCCTTGTTGTATGTTGGGGATATCCAATTAAGAGCCCTTATGTCATGGATCCAAAATGAGATAATTAGGGAATCCCAAGCTAAATTTTATAGGAGTTAGAGGAAAAAATTCCTCTCTACCTAAGACCACAAGCCAAAGGTCCTAAATCTTATTACTATGATTGGCTGAAAATTGCTCCTTCGAATTCAAGAAGTTAAGTCATTTACCCCCTCAAAAATGCATCTTTTGATGAATATGTTAAAATGGTTGAAGCTGAGTTTCCTGGGGCTATGAATTCAATAAAATGGTGTTGGATTAGCATGATTGAAGAACTCAAGAATGAGGAGCCACATTCACCCCTCAATTTCAATATGGAAAATAGAAGAGCTCCTTTGTATATAACATTGGGCAAAATGAGATAGAGTTTCTCGATTCCTCTCACCTTTTAGCTGCCCTTGCTTATTTCTCCTTTATTGGAAAATTTAGAGAATTTAGATGACTATGATATGGTAGGGGAAGTAAGGAGGTGGGAGAAACATGGGGAAAAAAGGATTCTATTGGAGCTTTGTAGAGGGAGTTACAGGGTAGAAAACAACTACAGACTACAGGATGACAGGGAGGATAAAGAACTTCATGTTTGCTGGAGGACCAGCACAAGGAAAAGTTGGGGGGAAATGATGAGGCTAATTCAAGGCATATTTGGGCTATAATTTTGTATTTTATTATGGTTAAGAATTGGGAACTTTATGAGTTTTTCATAGACTTATTCAGACTGCTTATGTTTAAAACTACTATGTGTGTGTGTGCACTTGGATGCTTTTAAGTTTAAATGAATATGATAAATATATATGTTACATGGTTATATGGAATGAAATATAGTATCTTTCCATCTTGCATTGACTCAGTAGTGTTTCCTATAGCCATGTGATGAGAGAAAAGCTAGTGTAGAAAAATTTATTATGAATTCTATCTTGGATATGTATTGTGATTTTTGCATGTGCACGCTAATCTCTTGCAGGGAATGTTGAGTCAGCAAGTGAAGAAGAAGTCAACATTAGAAGACAAAGTGGTAACATAAAGTTGAATAACTATTTTGGGACTCATAATGATTCCATCACTTTCAGTCGGTAGCATTTTTTGTTGCGGACTGGGTCAATACGGTTAGCAACCATTGAGGATTAAATCTAGAGGTCAAAAGTTCCTAAATTCATGAGCAACTAAGTGCAACTTACTCCTACATTGAATGATGTTGTTCTTGTATCTTCAAAGTTGTCATATTCCTAACATTGGAGAATCCTAGTTTTAGGGAGTTATGTTTTAAGTTGTTGATAAATAAGATGGAGTTTCATATTCTTGAGTTAGCTAGTTTTTTCAGGAAATCCTTTTGTAATCTAGAAGTAGTGAAATACAATTTTGTTGCTACACTTTGTACTTATGCTTTATGAATCAATTAAATGATATCTTCAGTTCTTAATCTCTAAGTTTTTATTCATTCACTCTTCTGTGGGGCCCACGCAAGAGGTGAACTCAGTTCATAGTTAAGTAGGAGTTAGTTTTAAGTTTCATTGAAGTGTTTAGAACTCTATTTCTCTTGCAACCATTTGGTAACAGAACTGTTGGTTGTTTTGTGAGCATAAGTAAATAGCTAGTTTACTGTTATTCCAAAGCTCTAGATTAAATTTTTATTCCACTTCTTAACTTAGTATTTCCTTCAACATTTTCATTATATAAGTTATGATGAGACCTAAGTTGGATTAGAGCATATACCTTGCGGGCATCATTTCATTCTTACATCCCTGGTTGATAATTTAATGAGCTCAATATGTTATTTTTAGTATGATATTTGGCACTGTTTTGTTACAGAGTCAGTATAAAAAGGATGTCCAATCCTTAGTTACAGAGGTATTATACTGACCAGTCACTGTAACCCATATTATGATGTACCCTTCAAGTATCTGAAAATATTCTTTATTGCTACAACATGTGTCTCTTTAGGTTCTTCTTGAAATCTAGCAACAATACCAACTGCATTAGCTATATTAGGTATTGTGTGAGTTATGTACTATAGTCCTCCAATCATAGATATGTACCTTCTCTTTTCTGCATTTGGTGATTCATCCTTGCTTGAAAACTTACATCCAATTACCATAGGGGTTCCAACTAGTTTACAATTCTCCATTCCAAATTTTGTCAACAAGTCCTTAAGATATTTTGTTTGTGATATTAAAATGCCATCCTTTTTTTGTGTAACCTATAATCCCAAAAATTATTTCATCTCACTAATCATGCTCATTTCAAATTCATCTTTCATTTCATCTAAAAATTTCTTAGTTGCTTCATCATTAGCTCCAAAGATAATATCCTCAACAAATACCTCAACAATCAATAATCCATCATCTTTTTCCTTGAGTACATATTACTATCAACATTACCTTTCTTGAATGCCAAACTGATCAAGTATTTGTCTAACCTTGCATACCAAGCTCTAGGAGCCTGCTTCAATCCATACAGTGCCTTTTTCAATTTGCAAACAATATCCTTGTCTTATATTAAAGAAAAACCATCACATTTTTCAATGTATACTTCCTCTTCAAGTTCTCCATTAAGAAAAGTTTATTTAATATCCATCTGATATACCTTGAAACTTTTACTACAAGCATATGCCAAAAAAATTCTCACTACTTCAATTCTAGCTATAGGTGAAAAGGTTTATTCAAATTCAATACCTTCTTGTTGCGATTATCCTTTACATACCAATCTTGCTTTGTTTCTTACCACTTCACCTTTCTCATTCATCTTGTTTCTGAAAACCCATTTTGTGCCAATAACATTATTTTCTTTAGGTCTAGGGACCAATTCCCAAGGCTTGTTATTTTCAATCTTCTCAAGTTCTTGTTTCATTTCTTTCATCCAATGTTCATCTTTGCATGCTTCATCTGCAGTCTTTGGTTCAACTTGAGATATTAAACATAGTTCTTCATTTACCTTGATCCTTTTCATAACTCCTTTGTTTATGCTTCCAATGATTTGATTCGTAGGATGATTCCTTGCAACATATTTAGGTGTTCTTGGTTCAACTCTGACTTCTTCTCTAGGTGTTGATTCAAGTTCAACTCTCAGTTCCAATCTAAATTCTTTAATCTACAAATCATTTTCAATTTCATAAAATAATTCATGTTCATCATTCTGATTAATGTTAGTCCTTTGTCTTTTCTCTTCATCAGAATCATAATCAAGAATTATCTCCTTAATTCTAAACTTTTCATTAACCTTCACATTAGTACTCTCAACAATAGTCCTCAATCTTTGATTAAAATATTTGTATGCTTTACTTTTCAATGGATAACCAAGAAAAATTCCTTCATCACTTCTAGCATCAAACTTTCCAATATCATCATCTCTTTTGATATAACATTTACTTCCAAAGATTCTAAAATATTTCATAGTAAGTGTATGTCCAAACCAAAGTTCATAGGATGTCTTACTAGTACCTTGTCTAATCTAAACTTTTTTCATTGTGTAAACTGTAGTGTTCACTGCTTCTCTCCAAAAGATATGTGATACATTAACTTCAAGCATCATAGCTCTAGATACCTCATTAACTAGTATGTTCCTTCTTTCTACTATACCATTCTGATGCAGTGTTCTAGGTGTCGAAAGTTATCTCTTAATTCCATTATTTTCACAAAAGATATTAAACTCATTTGAAGTAAACTCTCCTCTATCATATCTCAAACATTTAATCTTTAAGCCAGATTCATTCTCAACTCTATTTTTCAATAACTTAAACTTCTCAAATGCTTCATATTTTTCTTGAAGAAATGCAACCCACGTCATTCTTGTAAAATCATCAATAAAAGCATGAAATACCTTTCACCGTTGAGTCCTTTTGTCCTTGTAGGTCTGCATAAGTCTATGTGCACAATCACCAATTTGTCTGATGTTGTAAACATTTTGTTCAAAAATGAATTCTTCCTCTATTTAGCCATAACACATTCCTTTCAAACCATGTTTGTAGGCTTCACAATCTTAGGAAAGTCTCTAACTGCATTTGATGATCTAATCTTCACAATGTTATTAAATTTTATATGAAAAAATATCTTATGCAATAGCCAACTGTAATCCAGTTTAATAATCAAACATGTCATTTTAGTAGGAGACAACTGAAATATATTACCTTTTGTCTTTATACCTATTTGAATTAGTCTATCATCATTGTCTTTAATAACACACTTGTCTTCTCCATGAAATATAACATGTATCCTTTGTCCACAAGTTGTCCAACAGTTAAAATATTATGTTTCAATCCATCAACAAAGTAGACATCTTCAATGTTAGTTTTTTCATCAACTGTAATAGATCATTTTCCCTTAATCTAACAAGGTGCATTATTTCCAACTCTAACTATTCGTCCATCATATCTATCATGTTCAACAAATTTATCCACATCTCTAGTCATATGATGAGAACATCCACTTTCAATAATCCAATGAGACTTTTTATGTTCTAGATGTAAAACTAAATCTTTTTCTTCTCTTACTTCTTCTTCATCAGAATTTTCATCTTTAATAGAAAAAAATCCTATTTCATCTTTATTTTCATCATCACTTTCTAAAAATTTTACATCTTTAAATGCAATTTCTCCTTCTTCATCAACATAACAAAAATTCTAGTCTTAGGTTTATAAGGTTTTCTATATCTGATCTTTTTTTCTCTCTTAGGACGTTTAGATGAAAAATAACTAAATTCTTTGCATGTCCAATAAGAAAAATCTTTCTTACCTTTTGGTTTTGTCCTTGTAATTAGTGCCATTGCATCATCAAACTTTATTTCTTCTTCTTGCTTAGCTGCCCAATCTCTAGCATAATCTCCACTAGTACTTGCAATTCTTGTCAACATAGGTCTGTCCTTTTGTATGCTAAAATTTGTTTCCACTCTAGGAGTACCTTCCTTTTGTTTCATCCATTTCTCATGTGCCTACAACTTTCCAAGTAGCATTTATTTTTTAAAATCATGAGTAATCATTTATTTAATAATTCATTCTTAGTATTAAAGGTTGGTGGTAGGGATTTCACTATCTTCCATATAAATACATTATCTGATTTCCTTCCACCACAAATCCTAATTCCTGCAACAATCTCAATAATCCTGCTAAAATAAATTCTTATAGTTTCATCTTTCTTCATCTTAGCACTTTCAAACATACTAATATAATTATACAATTCAGCTTTCTTCAAAGCTTCATCTCCTTCAAAAAGATTTTTTAATTTAGTCCAAATCTCAATAGAAATTCTTATATCTTTTACCTTAGTATATTCTGTATCCAGAAGAGCTGATAAAATAGCCTCTCTAGCAAGCATATTGTACATGTATTGGTTCTTCTCTTTATTTGTACATGAATCAAGTTTTTCTTCTTCTACAATAGTCTTCTTCATGTTGATAGCTATCAATTCTCATGCATAGCAATTGTGTCTTTATTCTTTATTTCCAGTTGTCAAAATTTACTCCATCAAACTTCAAACTTTCTTTCCTAAAAAATGTAGTAGCCATGGATCTCCTTAAGCTATTAAACTTTTCCTTCAAGGACCTGATGCTCTGATACCAATTATTAGAAAGCAAAATCCCACCAACACAATTCAGAGGGGAGTGGATCACCTGTGAACTTAATTAACTTAAATTCAACTATATCAAATCTTAAGTTTTTAATCAATAACATCAATAACCACAAAATAATAAACATACACAATAACACTATATTTGTTAACTAGGGAAACTGTTGGCAAGTTGACTTTACTAAGAATATATGATTAAGATTTGTGTTATCATTATGACAACAAAGTCACATGAAGTTTTGTTAGTTAGCGCACTAACTTGGAAGATCATAATTTGGCTAAGTATAGAAGACAGAGCAGACAGTGAGCACATGATGATCAGAGCATTGACACATGTGTGTATGATCGAGTTTTGGTATGCACCCTTGGATATAAGCTTTTAAGTATGTTGGTATGCTAATTCTAAGAATACATGGTCAGATTTGATAGTATCAAGAAGTTACAGCAAGTCTAAGTGACACTGGTAGTTAAGCGACATAGCAGAATAGAGCATGTAGCTGACAGGAAGTTTTTTTTATTAGCGTGTATCATTCTATTTTGTAAAGGCTATGTGCCTATTGTAATAGTGATGTAAACATGTTATTATCATTGTATGTAAACACGCTTGAGCCAATTAATTTGGAAGCATTATATGTATTAGGTTTTAGGCCAACATAGTATTTAGTTTTGGTTGCACCTATTCAGCATGTATATATATGACATGCAATTTTTTATTTGAGATATAGAGCCATAGATAGAAGAGAAGAAGTATGTGAGTTCATTTAGCATGATATAAAGCTCTTAAAGAAGTTAGAGAAATAGCGCACAAAAGGAACTAATCAGACACCAGTGTCAAAACATCAGTCCACCCTTCTAGATATAGTGTGTATCTGATAACCAAGAGGTTGTAGCCTTCTTCATTGAGTAGTGAGCTCTAGTAGTGAGCCATCCACCCCTAACAGGTTTTTTTCTTCTAGACTCCTAACATAGTCATTGTACTTAATATTGTAATGACTTCTCCTAACAGGGAAAAGGAACTCTAACAAGTTCATCAGACTAGTGCAATTATTTGTGGGTGCTAATTCCCACCGGGTTTTTCCTATGGCCAAGGTTTCTCCGTAAACATATCTTGTGTTATGTGTTATGGTTGATTGTTTCATTTTCTTTACTATTCATTTCAGTATTTAAACAATTGGGCTAGGTTTCAAGAAGTAGAAAAACATTAATTATAGAACACTGATTCACCCCCCCCCCCCCTCAGTGTTAACAATTGGTATCAAAGCTTTGGTCCTCTAAGATAAGTTTAACCACTTGAGGAGATCATGGATACAACAAAAGTGAAACATCTAAAGAAAAATTCTTGAAGTAGCTCTTGACAGATCTGAAAATGAAGGTCAGTGGTTCACAAGTATTCATCAAGAAATTGAGAAAAGATTTGAAATATTGTTCAACCAATGATTTGGGAAAAATGGTCAAAAATCTTAATGAAGAAAAAACATCTTTGAAGGACCAGATTGAAGATTTGAATGAGCAGTTAACTGATAGCAAGATAGCCTATGAAGAAAAGATCAAAGAAAACAAACATTTGGATAATGAACTCATGTAAGAAAACATGAAAATATTGGAGTTAGAAAACATCAAGAAAAAGATGGAATCTAAGTTAACAGAAGCAAAGAATCATATTGACAAATTGCACACAAGTGTTGCTCTATTAGTCTCATAGATTTATGCACAAAGAATTAAAGGAGATTCCAGTGGTATTGGATTCAATGAAGCAAAAATTCAAATCAATGCAATGCAAGAAAAAATGAAAGCACCAGAAGAATCTATAGAAGCTGATATAACTAAAAATCATATTGAAGCTAAAGCAGAATCATCTAAAGATGAACACAAGCCAGTAAACAGAACTTGTTATACCTGTAACAAGCATGGACATATAGCAAGAGATTGTAAAGAGGTAAGACCTTTTAATGGTTATTTTTATTCATGCAATAAGTTTGGTCATAGAGCTATTCAGTGTAGATCAAATCAAATAGGTCAGACATAGCACAATCAGAGAAATCAACCACAACAAATTTCTAGAATTTCTCAAAACATCACATGTCAGATATGCAATTATAATAGTCACATAGCTAGACAATGCAGTATGGTAACTCACATCAATGCAGGCCTCTGGTTATTTTTTGCTCTTGTAACAAGGTTGGACACATCTCAAAGTTTTGCAGAACACAAGTGCAAAGACAAGAAAGACCTAATAAGTCTCAAGGATTGATATTGGATGAATCTAGAGAAGTCAAGTTTGTGAAAGTTATAGAAGATGCGAGCAAGTTTTGGATGGAAGTAATGAAAGATAATGTTAGTGACAAAGTAGTGGATGCATCTACAATGGACACACCTTCTACTTCTGGATAAATGACCCTCATGGTCATAGGGGGACTAGATAAGCTCTAGACCCCTGTGCAGCTAGTATACTCACCCTCAGATTATGCACCTTTGGTTTTAGTTGTTTGGTTTCTAGTTGATGTAGTTTGCAAGATCGCACAACCTGATTGATAGCAAGAACTAAGATTGTAATTCACTGTTAAAACCCGTGTTACACAGAAAGCATTAATTACAAAAATTTGATTTATTAGTCACCAGAGATCTATTATCTTCACTTTTACATTCAAGATCAAGCCCTTAGAGAGAACAAAAGATCAAAGTAGTAAGTATTGAAGGATTGAATTCACTTCATCAGTGAAGAAGAGTTAAGTTATTGTTAAACCCTAGCTCGGATGCATCATTTCAGAAACCTCTTGGAAGTAATGGCAACTCCAATAGTCTTTGATGTCACACAAAGGAAGAGATATGTGTTTAAAAAGCATCCATTCAAGTCAGTGTTAGATGATTTAGAAGGAGCATTTTCCAGAACTCTAATGGGAGCTATGCATGTTGAAGATATTTGTACTTACATCTATTGTAAGAAAGAGTCTGTAGGAGTAGACAGGATAAGGTTTCATATAGAATCAATGGTTAATCCACACTTTTCATTCAAGGATGAATTTGTGCACCTCACAAATAACCCTATCATAGAGTATGCCACTACATATGAATTCTATGAGTCAGAATGGATCAAGATCTTACTAAGAAGGATTCATGATAATTTATTTTGGATTAGAGAAGTCCTTGTCCATATAACAACATATCTCATTCATGAGATGACCAAACTTTCTAAGACTGGCGCCATTCTTCCAATAGGTAAAGATGTCAGAAAATAGGTTGAGTAGGCATGTAAGTCCCAGAGTGATAAGCATGGCATGACTATTGAGCCCATAGAGGAGAAAGACATTAAACTCATGGCTATGATCCTAGGATGCAAGCTCCAGCATGAAAATAGAGTGAATAGTATATCCGCAGCTACAATTCTAGCAACTATAAGGATAGTGAAAGAAAATGGAGAGTTTAACCTATGTGAGATCCTATGCACATAGTTTTTAGAAAACATAAGATCCAAAAAACCTGATAAGAGCAAAACATTTAGATTTGGTTCATTAATTATATACATGTACTTTCATATAGTTGGTAAAAAATTTTATCTTTATCTTGACAAAAGGATACCTATCTTGCCTCAAATTTCATTTAAGGAAACATCAGAGAGCACATTAAAGGATTTTATGGAACTATAAATCAAGACATTCAAAATCAAGATGCAAAGAAGGTACAAAATACCTGAGAAGATAGTGGAGAAATACAAGGACTCTATATGCTTCATGGTGGAAATAGATACTACATGCATGGAAGCAGTTGAGCCTAGGACAAAGTGGATTCATCCACTTGGGTATGAAGTTGATGAGAACATTTTGGAAGGTTATGCACAAGTCCTCCTATCTACACCTAAAGACCCAAATGAACCTAGATGGGGTACTTATGAAGAAAAGACAAGACATGTTGATTTTGTCTTATACAGTGCAGCGACTAAGAGAAAAGGATCAAGGATTACCTCAAATATTCTAAAAATTCATGGTGTCACCCAAGCAGACATAGATAAAGAAAGGGAAGCCAAGATTGCTATGCAACTTGAGAGTTCACCCTCATCTGAAGTCAAAATAGAAAAATCTGATGATCCAAAGGAGAAGAAGAAAAAGACAAAAGAAAGCACCTCATCGCCCATGACCACAATTGATTTGGAGTCCACTCCACCTCCTGAGCCAAGCAATGTGTCTAGAAGGAAGAAGCAAACTAGTGCAAGACACCCATCCTCGAGGACAACCAGAAGCAAAGGAAAGGACACTCAAGCACCTCCTAAGGTAGGATTCAGACCAAATTTGGAAGTCTTGAAATCTAGAGTTGTTGATGAAGGAATGATAGATCAAATAGAAAAATTCTATGAAAGGTATCGTGAGATTGATAAATCAAAAATTCATTCTATGATTATCAAGCATATGATTAAGTTCAAAAAGGCAGTTTTGGAACTTAAGACAGTCATCCTTGATCATGTATGGAACATATTGGATTCATTGAAAAGACAAGCGATAGAGAAGGATTTGAGAATAAGAGAAAAGACATTGGATGACAACCTCCCTATTTGTTCACTAGAAGAGAAAATATTGTTGTTAGATTTGGTAAAGCCTCATCTAAGAACAAAAATTAGAACTCTGCACATAATGAAAAAATATTATGAGTTGATTGCAAAGGAGATAGAGAAAGCATTTGAGCAAGTTTTTTTGAATAGACACATGTACCATCCTACTGCGCCTGCAACCCAAGTTCCCTCTGGGCAAGAAAAAGAATCAGAGATCCCTAATGCACCTATGAGAGGTCCACAAGATTTTTTATCCAAGGCTAAAGCTAAGAATGAAAAAATTATGATTGATAATGTTGAAATATCCATGGCAATGATAGATAATGATCTAGATAAGTTTGAAGAAACCTTTGTGATTACTGAAGAAGCTGAGATCCTATGCGGTGAAGAATCACCTATGCAACAAGAAGTCCAAATTGAAGATATAACAGGACAAGAAACTGAGAAGGAAGATGAACCTAAAGAAGAGCCTTCTATTGAGATCCTGGTAAATGTAAAGAGTGAGATTATAGATGTAAGTCAAATCACACTTCTTACTCCTAGGTCATCCATATCATTGTTGTCAAGTTTGACTCCTGATACAACAAACTTAGACTCATGGGGAGAAGAAGATCTGATGAAGATTAGTGTATTGGCTATGGAAAACCCCAAAGAAAAACAAGTAATGAGGAATCCTCTATTTATGGAATCATTTAGCATACTAAATAATTTATTGCCCGAGGATAAGAAATTGATAAGTGTTCACTCAGTGGATGATGTTAGCAATACCTTGTCAAGATTCAAAGTAAACTTTTCAAGCCTAGAAGACTCAGCCAAAAAAATTGTAGAAGAGAAATACAACAAGAAAAGACTAAATGATCTAATAAGAAATTTCTCACTTGATCTAAATTCTCTTAAGATTGGTCAAGAAATGCTAAAAGAGTTAGTAGAAAAAGGAAGAAAGATAATTTCTAACTGCATAAACAAGGATAAACTCACTGCAAGCTACTCTAAGAAGATTCAGGAAGCATAATCTCTTATGGAAGTAGTAAAAAAATTAGTTGAAGATCCCTCCCAAGACATAAACATGTGCAATAATGTTTATCAAGGATAGATAGACAAAATAGAGAAGGCAGAAAAAGAGATTGCAAAGATAAGGGCTAGACAAGCACAACTAAGAAATGCACTAGCACCCTCACTAGATGTACTAAATCAGAACATCAAGCATATAGATGCTACAATAGTAATGTTGTTAGGAATGAATCCTGAAGCCTTTGGCAGTCATTCTGTAGCAGTGGTTGTTGCATTCATGACTATGATTGTCATTGATGTCAACACAATGATATTCTGGAGTTTAGAAGAGTAGTAGGCACAGTTTTGTTTTGTGCACATGTCATATTGCAGATTGAGTTATGCCTAGTTGATGGTATGTTCTTTTTTGTGTTATTAGCCTATGGTTAAGAGTGCAAAAATAAATTCATTTATTCATGAAAGTTATAAGCATTTTGGTGGAAGCAGTATTTTGGCAATATTCTTGTGTAGCGGTTTTTGGTAATCAGAGGATATCTCCTAACCAGGATGGAATCTGATTCTACATAGTTAAAGGGAATTTTGAGACTCATTGGTGGTGACGTAGTTCATATCACAAACTTTGAGGTCACATGATTGGAAATTTATTGTATCTGGAAGCTGACAGTTTTATGTAAATTTGATGTAGCGTGTTGAAATTATTATTTTGTATTTACATGCCGACTCATTTGTAATTATTTGAGTGTGATATAAAGGAAGGAATGTTTTCCTTGTTATGTGTATTTCTAGAATAGTTGTAATATGAAGTTGTGAAAGTTGTGATGTGAATGTATGCATGAACTAAAGAAACGAGCTAATTCAGTGATGAAGGAAGACTTGCGAAGTACAGAGATCTGGATTTGTGATCTTGTGTAGCAGAGAGTGTGGTTTTGGCACAGTGTGAAGGAGGTAACATATTTCATATTATTCTATTGAATAATCCTAAGATCTGTTGGACAGTGAGTTTAGAGATCTTGCATTGAAGCTGTTTGGGCAGTGGGTCCTTATGTCTTCCATAACTCCTAACAGGGTTAGAATCTTTTAACAGGGATTCAAAATCTCCTAACAGAGATTCATATGTACTAAATGTATTTCATAAGACTCCTAACAGGGTCCATCCTCTAACAAGGAACTTTCATATTAGTGCATCATTTTGTGGGCATCATTCCCACCGGGGTTTACTCTTTGATCAAGAGGTTCCCTAGTTAGCATATCTTGTGTTATTGTGTCATTGTGTATGGTTATCTTTCTATGGTTGGTTACTACATTAATTATATGGTTTAAAGCTATTGAAGTTGATATTGAAGTTAATGTTGATAAATGGTTTAATTATCAGATAACTAATTCACCCCCCCCCCCTCTCAGTTATCTTGGTGGTCTTTACTTTCTAACAATTGGTATCAAAGCGGCACTTCCTTGAAAGAGAAGTTTAAAAACTTAAGGAGATCTATGGTGAATTTCAAGAAAGAAAGCCCTAAGTTTGATGGAGTAAATTTTGACAGCTGGAAAAAAAAGATGAAGACACATCTCTTGTGTTTAGGACCAAGTTATTGGTTGATTACAAAGAATGAAAGGACTATAATTGAAGAAGATAATCTTGAAACAAGTTCTAAAGATGAGGTAGATCTATTTATGTGTAACATACTTGCAAGAGAAGCACTTTTATCAGCACTTCTAGAGAATGAATACAGTCAGGTAAAAGGTCTAACTAAATCTCATGATATTTGGAAAGCTTTACATTCTACTTTTGAAGGTGATGAACATGCAAAGAAAGCTAGGTTACATAATTGGATTTGTGCATTTGAAGACATAAGAATGATGGAAGATGAATCTATTAGAAGCTATATTGGTAGGATGTCAGAAATTGTTGCAGGAATAAAGTCTTATGGAGGTGAAAAGATAGAGAATGAAGTAATATGGAAGATTTTGAGAACATTGATACCGGTATTTAGGCAGACTACACAAATGATTGAACAAGTGATACCTTGTACACCAAAATTTTCAAGAGAGACCCTTCTTGGAAGATTGGAAGGAGCAGAGATGAATTTGAGATTATTAGCAGAACTACCTAGAGTGGAGATAGCATTCAATGCTCTTAGCATCAGACATACTTTGTCTAGAAGTACAAATGTGAATGGAGATTATGCCAATAGTAGTGGATCCAAATATGATGAAGATAAGAAGATTGAAGAAGGTATTGGCTTGCTTGTGAAAAGAGAACTAGATGGTAAGAAAATCTTTAAATGTTGGACATGTCAAGAATATGGTCATTTTGCATCTAAGTGTCGTAAGAGAGTTAAGAAGTATAGAAACAATTTTAAGCCTAGAAGATCTAAAGAATGTTATTATGCAAATGATGAAGAAATTGAAGCAGGAATTGAAAGACATTTGAGTGACAGTGATAATGATAACTTTGATGACATAGGATTTGTAGCAATTAAGGAAGAAAATTATGAATCTGATATTAAAGAAGAAAAAGCCTTAGTTTCCCAAGTTGAAAAGAAAATTGATTGGATTATAGATAGTAGTTGTTCACATCATATGACTGGTGATAAAGGAAAATTCATAAAGTTTAACAATTATGATGGAGGAGTTGTTAGAGTTGGTAACAATGCACCTTGTTTGATTAAAAGTATAGGATCTATTACTCTTGATGGAAAGACTAATATTGATGATGTTTACTTTGTTGATGGATTGAAACATAATCTTTTGAGTGTTGGACAGTTAGTGGATAAGGGATATCAAGTTTGGTTTACTGAGAAAACTTGTGTGATTAAGGATTGTGGGTGACTGATTTACACCTTCATGAAATAACAAGATTTAAAGAGAATTTACAATATTCAAAGCAAACTAATCTAAATAATGCACAATTAATCTATCAACATCTCATGGTTCTCTAAATTGAAGTAGTAAGTGAGGCTCTCAACTACAAATCCTCACTAGTGACACTCTAATTATGAGAATTGAACTAAGAATGATATGCAAACGAGATCTAATTATCAAATTCTAGCTCTATTTGATAAGAAATCTACAAAATGATCAACAATTGAAGCTAATTATCAATGAAAATGCTAAGTGAGTGATGTGGATGCAAATTGCAAGAGCTTTGCTGCAATTCAAAGATATGGAGTGGATGAATAATGCCTCAAAATGCCTTCTATTTATAAGATTTTCCCAAGGGTAGGGGGTAGAGTGAGATAACCATGGTTATGCTTGGGTAAGGTCAATTGGCTTTGCTTTGTCCCTAAATGGGGGGACAAACATTTAAATGGTTTCAAAAGGCTGGACCATTTCAACAAAAGTGAGTGATTTGTGTCCATTTTGTCTCCTTTTTTCTTTGTTGAGGGAATTTCATATTTATTAATTAATTAAAGTAATTAAATTTAGCCATGAAGGGTAAGAGGTTCATTTTGATTTTTGCTTTCAACAACTATATCATTAATTGAATTTAATCAATTTCTTAGTGTTTTCCCCTTTTCAAGCTTTATTTAATCATTTAATCAGTTAATTGAATTTTCCTTTGATTTGAATTGCCTTTGTTTCATTTATTGATTTTTAGTGCTGTTTTGATGATTTGATGCACCTTTTGATTGATTTAAGCCTTTGCCAATTTTCCATGTCTACAAATGCCCCTCTTTGAGTTGATGTGCGAAGAACACCAATTCAAAGATTCCCTTAGTATGATGATCTGATTCTGGTCCTGATTTTGATATGCCTTTGATCGTTCTGATTGATGTACTTCCTGATGACGATGATGTGCCTCTGATGATGGTGCTGATATGATTCTGATGCCTCTGATATGATACTGATCTAATATGGGTCCTGGTTTGATGATAGGTCCTGGGTTCATTGATAAAGGTCCTGGGTTGATTGATAAAGGTCCTGGGTTAATTGATAAAGGTCTTGGGTTGATTGATTGCTGATATGTTGATAGGTTTGATATGATAGCAGATTTGATATGAAACTGATATGAAATTGATTTGCCTCCTGATATGATACGATATGATATGATATTGATATGATACTGATATGATACAATATGATACTGATATGATAACCTGATATGATATGCCCCACTGATAAATGTTTTTGATGTGATGCCAATTTGATACTCTGATGCCCCCTCAGAAATAAAACATATTGAGTCCTTGATTTGAAAGATTTTGAGTAGTTGGAATATGTTTTGATTTCTGATACCATTTGAAAGAAACAATAAAGTTTGATTCATGCCCCGGCTAATGAAAATGTCATATAATAGGTCCAAAGTGCATTTTTAAGTGTTTATTAGGACCAATTTCACCTTAAATAGGGTAAAACCCCTCATTTTACTATTCATTTGCACCGTTCCCTCTTGAGATTTGAGCTCTGATTTTAGCCTTTTTTACATGATGGTGGTCCCACATCGCGAGCATCGGTTTGAGAGAGCACACCGGTTCAGTTGAAGAGCGACCGATGGTCCTCCAGTATGTCATTCAAATTTTTGTCATGTTTTGAAAGTTGCATTTATGACCTCATTTAATGCATTTTAAAATTTTGATTCTGCGTTTGTGAAAAGAAATGTCACCTCCGTGCTTTTTAATTTCACCTAAAAATTTAAAATGTCGCCTTTGGTAAATTTGATATCACCTTCCTTAGGTTTGCTCACGCATTTAGAAAATCCTTTATCGCCTGTGGATAATTTAATATCGCTTAGGGTTTTAAGCATTTTAATTGTGTATCACGTGACAATCTTGAATAATAAAATGTCACCTGCGGAAAATCTAATACCGCTTCCATGAAATTAAGTCACGCAGATGATTAAAATCACGCGTATGGAGAAATAGATGTCACCTCTGGTAAAAGAAATGACGCCGCAAAGAAAAGTCACGTAAGTGAAAAAAAAAATTTATTGTTATTTGAGACTTTTCAAGGACGTCTGATTGCTCGATTGCGTCAACTTGATTGATATCGATCACGTCAATGAATTCAATCAAATGTTCAGTTAGGGTGTTCCCCTTGTTTGATTTCAACAACGAATTAGGACATAGGTAACTATAATATCAAAGAATAAGGTTAATCAATCTTCATCATGAATGATAGGTCATGGATCTAATCGTCCATTCATTTTATGCTCAAATGCTTAGAGACATAAAACTAGGATCATCCTTCCTCAATGCTTAGAGTTAGGATTTGATAGGTCTGATAGGTATATTTAAATTGATGACTATGATTGATTGTTTGATTTCCTGATAGTAAGTTACTCATGTGATTCCATTGTTTTGATTAAACAGGAGGATGTCCCTATTCTGTACCTCCAGACTGTACCACACTGGGTGATGGAGCTTAGGGAGCAGTTGACTGATGCCGAGAGGTGAGTGATTAGGCGCTACAGTTTACTATGTGTATTAGAGCTTCCTCAGTTCCAGATGAACCGAGGTTTGATTACCGCTGTCGCAGAGCGTTGGCACTCTGAGACAAACACATTTTGGCTACCACAGGGCGAGATGACGATTACACCTGAGGATGTTTATAGATTGCTACGGATCCCGACTCATGGAGAGATAGCATATTATGATGCAGTCTATGATGGGACGTATTGTCGATGAGTATTCAGAGATCCATCTATAGGTGATGATTGCATCTTATGGCCTCAGTTTGCCTCATTTCCTATTTTACCAGCATTATTAGGTGAGATCATTGGTGGTGTATTATTACCTGATCGGCGAGGTCGCAGATTTTTAGTGGGATGGGGCAAGATTATCAAGGATTTGCTACATCAGCCTCGACGCTTTGACTGGGGATCTTGTGTGCTGGCACAGCTTTATCATGATCTTCATGAGGTGGTTTATAGGAGATCAGCTTCATTATCTGTTGGGATTCATATTTTACAGCTATGGATATGGGAGCACTTACCAGTTAGTCGTCCTATATCAGATCGAGATCGACCCTTAGGATATCCTTTTGCATGGCAGTATACTGGTATGGTGACACAGCATCACTTGGGTCATTTGGAGTATTGGTGGCATCAGATTGATGACATGGATGAGGTCTATTGGAGACCATATGTCAAGGTCGAGGATTGGAGAGAGGATAGCTTGGAGTTACCGTATATGTTTGCTCCTCGATGGATGATCGGCAGGATCGACTCTATTCTTGAGAGATTCTTGGCAGGTAGAGTGCTACGACAGTTTGGATGGATTCAGCCTATGCCTCAGGGATCTGCAGTATATGCTCGTTCTAGTGCAGAGCGTGCTACTTGGGGTCACATGCCTTCATACGATGACGCTATTGAGCAGATATCACTGCTGGGTTATATGGACTGGGATATGAGGTTACACATTAGAGATGCCAGAGTTACTCAGGAGTATCTAGCTTGGTTGATGGAGCATCTTATGCCTCAATTTACAGACCCTGCAGAGCCAGTGCCTAGGCGAGATGATGATGGTGATGATGTCGGTGGTGGGAGGAGATGCAGAGGTAGACCATGAGGTAGGGTGGTGATTAGACTCAGAGGATGAGCGAGAGATGTACAGATACAGGCACCACCTCCTCCTCCTTCTCATCCTGCAGTAGCACAGAGACAGAGGATAGATCGTCAGGATCATGTGAGGGCTGCTAGGCAAGATCCAGTTGCAGGACAGGATATGGGAGTAGGATCACAGCAGGCTACCGTGGATGGTCAGGATACAGGTGCACAGCAGATGCTAGCAGCTTTTTCCTGTGATCGGGGAAAAGCTCCTATAGATACAGGTGATCCTCAGAGTACCTATGAGGTTGGGGAGAGTTCTAGTACTACCCAGCTACGAGCAGATGTGGGAGCATTACAGACAGAGGTATCACAGATGTCTTCTATGATTCAGCAGTTAGTATCAGGTTTGGCTCCATTGGTTCCTCTCCTTGTTGCTATGGTTGGTCAGACACCTCCTCAGCCGCCTCAACAGCCTCCATCACAGCCTCCTCCATAGCCTCCTCCCTAGCCTCCTCTAGGACCTCCTCCCAGTGGTGATGAGAGTTGAGCTATGAGTGCTCTTATTGATCATTTGTGTACTGATGCTGAGATACTTGATGTTGTACCATAGTCTTGTGACCTTGGTGTCACCTTTCCAGTTGTACTTTGATACTTATTTGACATTGATGCCCCTGTTGATGGGCAATTATAGAGTTGATTTATGATATCATTGTTATACTTGATGCATTGAGTTGTGAGTAGACATGTGATATGAGGACATTTATGATCTTTCCTGCTTTTACTTGATGATATATGAGATTTCCTTTAGATGATGTTATATGTGTTTATCTAATGCATTTGTTTTTGGATGGATGTGTCTATGGATGCAACGTATCTTATGTATGATATAGATAGATGGATGCATTTCTTTCTCATGTATGGATGCAGTTTTGATATGTTATTTCTCATGTATGCAATCTATATGTATGCACATGTAAATGATTATTTCCTTCTTTTCCTTGATAATATATCTATGTAATGATTAATGATATGGAATGAATGCAAAAAGTATAATCTCAGGTTTTTATTGTAGAAAAGATGATATTGAAGTGATGTTGTCCTTGCTGATTTAACCCTGTTGATGATGTTATGTACCCCCTTTTTGATGCGAAATGAAACCCTTGGGAAAAAAATGCATGTGCAAATAATCTAACATGAGAATGCATTTAACCTTTCTATGAATGCAGCTAAGTGTCACTAGCTTTTAGCAAATAAATGCCTTGAGGATATATTTTCATCATTGAGCATTTGGGACCGGAAAGTCGATACAATCACCACTGCCCACTGACATGATGATATGAATATCACTTTTTTTTTTTTTGCTCATATGGTAACCTCCATTTTGCTTTCCCATCGGTCTCGTCGATACGACTATCACTGATTACAAACAATCATGAGAGTATGAATACCGATTTTGTCAGATTCTATGTTGCAAGTGGATTTTGTCATTTAGATATGAAGAATCTAAATATCCAAGGTATCCGGTTGCATAAACAAACAAAGGTTAACTCATTGTTTTATAAGATAATCCTCGATGGTTCTTTGATGACCATGTCTTTAGATGAATTCTCATAAGGCAATGAATCTTCCTCCAAACAGTCACTTCGTAGTCAAGAAAAATATCATGTCTCCATCATTGCCAATCTAGTCGAAACATCATTGATTAGCTAAAAAGACTTGATACAAATTGAATTAATGTAAGTAAACAGATTTTTAACCAACTTTTCAAAAGAATCTATCTAAGTGGTTTGCATTGTTTTCTAATCTTCAAAAAAAATATTTCCAAGTGTTTGATCATGGAATGATGTTTGATTTTTAATCCCGAATAATAAGTCAATTTAGGCTCAAGGATTTTGTTGTGGTAGTCAACTTCTTGGTTAGTAAACAATGATATCAATCAAAGGTTTACAAAAATCTGATCTCTCTTCTGAAAAATGTTGATCCCTTTCTGCTTATGACTGAATGTTGCTCATTTGAATCCTTTTTGAGGTACCCACTTTCCAATCCGTTTATGCTGCCCCCAAGTATTTGATGTATCAGTTTTGACAACTTTGGGCAATGCAAAGGATGATGCTACAAAATGTTATTATGACTATGTACAAATGACGGATGTAATGAAGGTTTAGACAAATGAGATTATGAGATGCATTATGTACACATGTGACTAGGAAAGAAATGACTTAAGGGAACCAAAAGTGCTTGTTGCCAAGTTTTCACCTTTGGGTGCTCTCTTTTTTTTTTTGCTACCGAGGCGCCTATTTGCTAGGTTTTCACCAAGGCACTTTTTCTCTTTTTCATTTTTTTTGTATTTTTCTTTTTTTTCTTTTTTTGTATTTTTCTTTGTCACCTTGGTGCCTATTTGCTAGGTTTTCACCAAGAGATAGTTTTTCAAATGTTTTTGCTTTCTTCATGCTCAATTTTCCATTGTTTTTGATCTTTCTTCTTTTCCAATGTTTTTGGATTTTCCATTTTCAAATGTTTTTGGTATTTTCAAGATCCCTTTTCAACTATGTACAATAATTATGATGCTTTCTCATCTGATACTCTTTATACTCTTTCATCTGCTTTAGGTGTAGAACCTCTTCAAATGAATGCTATTTATGGGTTCTTGTAATTCTTCACCATTACAATCTGATAACTTATATGTTCCAGTTCCAAAGGATGACACTATCACAAATGGGCCTATCCAATTAGCTTCCCACTTTCCTTTCTTTTCCCTTTCAGCTTGATTTTTGGGATTTTCTCTTAGTACCAAGTCTCCTACTTGAAAAGTTATTGGTTTGATGTGTTTGTTGTAATTGCGTGCAATCCTGTTTTGATAAACTCTTAAATGCTCATAAGCTTGAGTTTGGTGTTCCTCTAACAATTCCAATTGTTGTAGTCTGACAATCCTATAATCCTCATCAGTGATCAATCCTCTTAATGAAACCCGTAGAGATGGAATTTCAACTTCTAATGGTAGAACTGCTTCGGTTCCATAGACTAAAGAGAATGGGGTGGCTCCTTTAGGTGTTCTGATACTAGTTTTGTAAGCCCATAGTGCGGGATTTATTTGCACATGCCAATCTCTTCCTGATTTGTTAACTGATCTTTTTAATATTTTGAGGATATTTTTGTTCATTGCTTCAGCTTGTCCATTGCCTTGTGGATAATAAATGGATGATGAATGATGTGTAATGTGAAATGTCATGCAAAGTTCATCAATATCCTGATTTTTGAATTGTTTCCCATTATTCGTGAGAATGGCATGTGGAATACCATAGCGACAAATTATGTGGTTCAAAATGAACATTGAAATTTGTTTGCCGGTTGCTGTTGTTAATGGAACTGCTTCCACCCATTTGGTGAAGTATTCTATTGCTGTGATGATATACTTGTGTCCATTTGAAGATGGAGGATGTATGACTCCAATCAAGTCAAAACCCCATTGATAAAAAGGCCATGGTGTAATGAATGGGTGTAATTCTTGAGCTGGTGCATGTATCATATTACCATGATATTGACATTTTCTGCATGTCTTCACAAATTGACAAGCATCCTTTTCTAATGTTGTCCAAAAGTACCCTAAACGAAGGATTTTCTTAGCTAGATTAAGACCGCTTGAGTGTGACCCGCAAATGCCTTCGTGGACCTCGCGTAAAGCTAACTTAGACTCTTCTTCCTCTAGACATCTAAGTAACGTCCCATCAAGACCCTTACGATACAATGTGTCTGAAAGAATTAGGTAACGGGCGGCTTGGCGTATGAAGTTACATTTTTGGGCACGAGTTTGGTCTATGGGGAGTACTTGGTCTTTAAGGTAAGTATAGATGGGTCCATACCAAGGAGAGTCATGTCCATGTAAAAGAGCAACAATTTGGGTGTCAGGAAGGTTAAATGCCGATTTTACCAACTCTTCCACCAAGAACTCATACTTCTCATTTTGATCTGGTTTTTGTAACAATGAAGCCAAGGTAGCCATGGCATCTGCTGCTCTATTCTTTTCTCTTGGAATCTGTTCAAATGTGATCAAAGCAAAGTACTTCTTCCATCCATCAATCAAGGTTTTATATTTCATCAATGTTATATCTTTGGTATTGTATTCATTATTAACCTGATTGATTATGAGTTGAGAATCTCCATACACTTGTAATTCTGCAATATTCCATTCCAAAGCCATTTTGATGCCAATGACTAATGCCTCATATTCCGCTATGTTATTGGTGCATGGAAATAAGAGTTTATAGGACTTTGGAATGGTGTACCCTTGAGGGGTAACCAATAATATACCTGCTCCAGAACCTCCTTGTGTGTAAGATCCATCAAAATATAATTTCCATGTCTTTGCTTCTATGTTGACAATTTTTGCATCTGGAAATTCAATTTACATGGTTTGTGTAGACTCCATTGGGTTATCTGCTAAGTGATCTGCTATCACTTGTCCTTTAATTTCTCTTCTATCAACATATTCAATGTCGAATTCACTTAGGATCATGACCCATTTTGCTATTCTACCTGTTAAGGCAGTTTTACTTAGCAAGTATTTGAGAGGATCAATCTTGGCAATTAATTTGATCTTATGCATCAACATATAATGTCTTAGTTTTTGAGATGCAAAAACCACTGCTAGACATGCTCTTTCCATGAATGAATAATTGAGTTCATATTTTATTAAGGTTCTACTAAGATAGTAGATTGCCCTTTCTTTTCCTTGCTCATCTTCTTGTGCCAACAATATGCCTAGAGACCTTTCTGTGGCTGATATGTATAACAACAGTTCTTTACCCTTGATAGGTGACATAAGAATAGGTGGGTTTATCAAATAAGTCTTCAAAGTAGCAAAGGCCTTATCACATTCTTCATCCCACATAAATGTAGTGTCCTTGTGTAACAATCTGGTGAAGTAGTGACACTTTTCTGCTAATTGAGAGATAAATCTCCTTATTGATTGAATCTTTCCTTGTAGTGACCTCATTTGGCTAATATTTCTTGGAAGCTCCATTTCTAGAATGGCTTGCACTTTTTCAGGATCAACTTCAATGCCTTTTGCTGACACTATATAACCCAATAACTTGTCGGATTGGACACCAAGAGCACACTTCTTTGGGTTTAATCTAACTTTGAATTGTTCTAACCGAATGAATATTTTTCTTAGGATTTGTAAATGCTCTTCTCTATTGTGGGATTTTGCTAGAATGTCATCCACATAATCTTCTAAGAAAGTGTGCATCATGTCGTGGAAAATAGTTGTCATGGCCCTTTGATATGTAGCTCCAGCATTTTTTAAACCGAAGGGCATGACATTCCAACAAAAAGTACCCCAAGGGCAAGTAAATGCTATCTTTTCTTGGTCTTCGGGAGCAATCTTGATTTGGTTGTAGCCACTAAATCCATCCATTAATGAGTACATTGCGTGACCTGCTGTCAAATCCACTATGGTATCAATGCTTGGCAATGGGAAGTCATCTTTGGGACATGCAAGGTTTAAATCTCTAAAATCCATACACACACAGATAGATTTATCATGCTTAGTAACTAGCACAATGTTAGAGATCCAATCAGCATATGCTATTGTTCTTATGAACCCCACCTTTAACAATTTTTCTAATTCTGCCTTGACTAGGAGAGCCACATGTGGGTGCATTTTCCTTAGTTTTTGCTTTACAGGTTTAACTCCGGGTTTAACATTCAGATGATGCATTATGAAATCAGGATCTAGTCCAGGCATATCGTCATATGACCATGCAAAATTTACTTGTTGTTCTTGGAAGAATTTGATAAAGTCCTCTCTTTCAAGAGATGTAAGTGATGCAGCCAAGTGTACAACCTTTGGCTCTAGTTCTGTACCAATGTTAACTTTTTCTGTTGGTTCTATAAGAATAGACGACCATTCTTCTTCATGTTCAGGCAAAGTATCCAATCTCTCTTCTAATGGTGCCACAGTTGGGTTTTCACCAAAAGAAACATCTTTTATTTTCATTGTTTTTGGTTCTAATGGTGCCACAATTGGGTTTTCACCAATAGAACTTCTCATTTTTTTATTTTTTTTCATTTTTTTATTTTTTTGACTAAGAGATTGGACCCTTGCTGTTGTCATCATGTCTGTATTGAGTTCGTTGGTGAAAGAGGGTTCAACGGCATTGAGGTATTGGTTTGTTGCTTGGTCATTTGGGAAGTAAAGTAAGTCATGTGGTTCAGTTTGATCCCAATCAATGAGGTCTAGATGTATCAAAATTAAGGAGTTATTGGGTAAGGTATCATCAATAGGATTTATGGACATGACTTCATTTGAGGGTTCATACATTGTATCATTTAGATCTATGATGTGCGCTTCCTCAAGATGATCCATGGAAGCAGGGTCAAAGTCCCCTTCGCTTAAATCCTCGTCGACCTCTACGGGAAACAATGTGGGAAAAGCCACAAGTGGGTTAAAACTAGTGTTTGAATTTCCCTCCTCTGAAGGTGTCCAAAATGTTTCTATCCATGCTCCACTACTAGATTCTTGTTCTATATTAGGCCTTTGAATAGGAGATTCTTCATTAATTGGAGCATCTTGTTTTGGGATTTTTGCATAAGTATGTATAGCAATGACTTCTTTATCTTGACATGATTCATCTGATAAAGTATCCCATTCATAATCCCTAGAGTCATCACTATCTCCTTCGGATTCTAATGCATTTATTTGAGGATGAAAATCATGCATTGGACTTGAACTTTCTCCCTTATATTGGAAACCTACTCCAGATTTTTCATGACTTGCCCTCCAAATAGGTTCAATAGGTTCTAATAATCCTCTATTTCTTTGGCCTAGGGGTCCTCTTCCTTTGTATCCCATCTTTTGCATAATATCAAATCCTTTCCCATATTGTTCTGTTTGTATACTGACATGCTGAATTCTTTCCATGGGAGTGTCTAAGGTACCATCCTCATCATGATAAATCCATTGAAGGACATCATCCTCTTCCTTATCCCATGTTGCTTTGCTATCTTCCCTCAAAAAATAAGAATTATACTTATGTGGAAGATGTTCTTTTGAGGGTTTTCCATGTGATTTGGGAGACATGGGCATGTCAAATAGAGAAACTGAATATTCTCCTACCCCTTTTGAACTAATCTTGCATTGTTTGTCAAATTTGTTCATCATCTCACTCATGTATTGATAATGAGCTGCTTTAGCTTGTTCTTTTTCCTCTTTAGTAGGTTTGTAGATCACTGTCTCCAATTTAGGTGCCACATATGGACTTTCCATCACATTTGGACCCTTGTAGCTCACTTTTTCCTTGCCCTTAGTTGATGTAGTTGAGCTAGCTTGAAGAGGATTTTGTGCATCTTCATTGGTGATTCTTGGAACAACTCCTTCACGATTATGTGGAATGTATAATTCATGCAAGGGTTTGAGTGCATTACAATATTGAAATGGATTTGAGTCTCCTCCAACTGTGATTTCTTCACCCATGTATGGGAACTTGATGCATTGGTGGTATGTGGATGGGAAAACTTGCATCTCATGAATCCATGGTCTTCCCAATAAGATGTTATAGGTTAATTTCATGTCCAACACTTGACATTTGGTTTCCTTCTTGACTGGTCCCACTTGGATGGGCAACACAATCATGCCTTTAGAAGCTCTTTCAGCTTCGTCATAAGCTTTTATGGTGATTTTCTTTGTAGGGTCAATGCAAGACTCAGATAGACCTAAGGATTTTACAAGACTCAATGTGCATATGTTAAGGCCAGCCCCTCCATCAATAAGGGCTCTTTTGACTCTATGCCTTTCGATCAAAACCTCTATATGTAATGGCAAATTTTGAGGATGAGTTATAGACATGTCATCTTGATCGAAAAATGAAAGACAATGAGGAGCCACAAGATGTCCTACCATATTTTGAAATTTTTCTTCCCCTAAGGTAGTAGAAACATGTGTCTCTTCCAAAGATTTTTCCAAAATCTCTTTATGATTTGGTGACAACTTCAATAACTCTAAGATTGAGATTTGTGCTGGAGTACGTTGCAATTGGTCCACCAAACTATAAGGCCTTGTTGCTGTAGGAGGTTGTTTGACCACAATGTTGGATGGTGGGATATTGGTGTTTTGAGGGACTATCCCTTGTAAAGTCATTCTAGAATTCTTCCCTCTTGTAATGACATTTGTTGCTTCCTTTTGAGGCTGTTCATTAATGATGATAGCATTAACAATATGATCATATGATGGCGCAAAGTTGAGATTATTGGCACTTTGTTTCTTGCCATTTGATGACTCACCTTTATCATGTTTGTAAAAAGGTTGTTTGAAGGCTGTATGATCTTCATTATTTTGGGGTCCATCAACAGTGATTATGTTATTATCTATCAAGTCTTGCACCACATTCTTTAATTGTAGACATTCATTTGTAGTGTGCCCCCGAATCCTATGATATTCACAATGATGCTTAGCATCCCACCAACCCGGCTTGTGGTCTAGTTCATAAGGCTTAATAGCGGGTAATGTAATAAAATTGTTAGCTATGAGAGCCTTTAATGCAGTTTCAAGTGATTCTCCCAAGGGTGTAAAGTGTCTTGCAGGAGTGGGCTTCAAATACTTATCATACTTGCTGTTTTGATCCTTGTTTCCTTGATTATTCTTGTTGGCATTGTTGTTGTTGTTGGAAGGTGCATTATATGCTTGATTAGTATTATTCACTTGATTTGGTGTCTTTGTAAGGGAAAATGGAATCACCTTCAAGTTGCTGGATTCCACTACACCATCATTAACAATGCCTTTGTTGTTATTCTTTGCAGCATAACGGCTATTGTTGTTGTACCAACTTTTATTTGGATTGTTGTTATTGTTGGTATTGTTGTTGTTGGAGTTAGAGTTATTCTTATTTTCCTTGTACAATTTCAACTCTCCACTCTTAATCAACACTTCTTCCATTGTAATTCTGTTATCAATCAAATCTTGGAAGGTTTTAGGACATTGCATCCTTAGTCTATAATTCAGTTCGCTTCTTAAACCGTTAATAAAGATATCCATTTTTTCTTTCTCCGGTACACTTCTTGGATATCTAGCAAATGTAGTCCTCCATCTTTGCAAGAATGTGAGGAAGGCTTCTCCATCTTGTTGCTTCGTGTTACATAACGTTATCATTGTGACCTCATGTTTGATGTTATAAGAGTAATGAGTCACAAATTTAGAAGCTAACTCTTCAAAGGATTTTATGCCGGATGGTAGTTTTGAAAACCAATCCATGGTCGTTCCTCCCAAGCTTCTTGGGAATAGTCTCATTAAATAAGTTGATTCATGCATGAATTCAAGACTCAATGCACAAAACCCCCGAAGATGATCATGTGGGTCAGATGTTCCTTCATACCTCTCATATTTAGGAAATGTTACATTAATGGGAAAAGCCACCATGACCAAACTCTTATCGAATGGAAAAGGACATAATGTTTCAATAGAGAAAGGCTTAGGAGCCCCGTTTTGTTTCAAACTGTCAATTTCCATTTGTAATGCCTTGAATTTTTCCCTTATTGCTTCCATAGGGTCTTCTATTTCCTTGGGCTTTAATTGCTCTATGTCAAAATCTTTAGGTAGCTTTATCCCCGTTTGTATTAAGTCCATGAAGTGTTTTTCTTTATCCATAAGCATGGTATTTTTCATTAGTTCTATGAAATAAGGACATTGTCTTGCCTCTAACGCTCTTTCAACCATGGCTTCTTCCGCAGTTGGGGGTAAGTTTGTATTATGAGGAGGAAATAAGTTGTTGCCTTGTGAATTTGCCTCTTGAGAATTAGGATCTCTTCCTCCATTATTAGAATTTCCTTGATTGTTGTTAAGATCCATACCCCCATTCATGTTGTTCCCTTGGTTTTTGTTAGGATCTATACCCCCATTCATGTTGTTCCCTTGGTTGTTGGGATCGATATTTCCTAGGGTACTGCTAAACATCTTGTTAATGTCCTTTGCCTTAGCAGGTTTTTCAGTCACTCGTGAAGTAATGAAAGTGTTCTTTGGAAATGGGAGCTCTTCTCCGTTGTAGGTCCTGTCTGTTTGTAATGCTTTCCTTATAGAGAGTGACCTTGTAATAACAGGCATGAACAAACTTTAAGGGTATGTTGACTTTCTTCTCTTGATAAGCTATTTTTGGACTAAGGTAAAAGTTTTTGATCAATTTTAAATGGTTTAAAATTTTAATGGTGTTTTGATCAATAACTTTGGAATATCTTGTTTGAAAATAAAAACAATCTCAACACACACATCAATTGGGTACCATATCCCTAGAATGCTCTAATGTGTATATTTTTGAACGTTTTCACAGGTTTAAACACAAGAATAGCTTCCACACAATCTACCTAGCACATAATTGGTTCGTAAACATGGCTCTAATAGGTAGTTTTGTTATTTTACCGTTATGTAGTAAGTTTTCCGTTCAAAATAGATCTTAGCTTTTCATCCCCCAAATATGTTAAGGGGCTTCCCACACGCACAAAAGCACAATTTTGCGCAATCCGTTAGGACTACTAGAGGAAGTTCGAAAGAGCTAAAATCTTTTTTGTCGTGTACCCCATTAAGGATACTCGCGTTTCATTTTATAGTGGGTCAGATTCTCACGGCAAAAGCAAGTGTATCCCACTTTGGGCTGTCCCTCTCACTGGCCCTTTTAAGGCAATCTCGAGAGGCGAGCCCACTAAGTTTTAAACATGTTCATTTGAAAGCATGAAAAGTGGATTTGGTAGAGCAAGTTTGGGAATTTGATTCACTCAAAGAGTGAAGAGCATATCCCTATTGCTTTTCCCTTATCCCAAACACTCACAATCAATTTGGTTCTTTTTCAACCCCGTGACAAAGGGGTTCTTAGAATTGAAATGTTTGTTTCTTTTTCTTTTAATGATTAAACTATGTTTTGAACTTTGAAATGCCACAAGCTAAGGGAATGTGCAAGCTTGATGAGAAAAATACCTCAAACGATGCTAGCAAAGGCTAGGCGCATTTTTAAGTAGTAGATTTTTCATTTTCTCTCCAAATCCTTCTCTTACCTTAGCAAAATGTTCCCTCCACCAACAAGTTAGTCAGCACAATACAAACAAAGTGAGGGGAAATCAAAATCAAAGCTTAAAATGATATAATTGATTATGCTTTTGATTCTTTTTACCAAAATATTTGCAAAATTCTTACAAACTTAAGGACTAAACTCTCAATTTAATGAGACATATTTTCGTTTGTAAGCATCTACAATAGCAATGTATTTAGCATATAATTCTACTTCTTTCTCTAAATCATTGTTGAGAACAAAGGTAGAATGTACCCGATTTTCTTTCCTTATCCTTTTAGAGATCAATTTCTCCTCTAAGTTATGCCTTCTCTCTGGTTTTTGCACTTTCTTATGACAGACCATGCTCCTGAGACAAAAAAAATGACCGTGAAGTTAGCATACAGTCATCATTTTAACATTTTTGACAAAATAGAGAAAATACAGCTAGGCGACATCATCCAGACTACAGGCGAGATAAAATTTAACAAAGACATGACTACTTTAACCGCGAGCGTCACCAAAAGAGGCTCAAGCAAGATTAAAATAGGCAAGTGCGATATCAAATTTTAGCAAAGCGTGAAATCTTTAATACACAAGACAACAATAATTACTCTGATACAATATAAATCCTCAATCAGGCGACATTGTCCATGCTAAAGGCGAGATCTAATTTAATAAAGATGTAATTACTTTAACCGTGAGCGTCACCATAAGGGGCTCAAGCGAGATTAAAATAATCAAGTGTGATATCAAATTATAATAACACGTGACTTCTTTATTAGATGCGACAAATTAATTCCAGAACAGCGACATTTCATCAATCCAAAGCAACATTTAAAATAATCAAAGCAAGAAATTAAATGAACAAGGCAGAAAACTCCCTTTACACCAGGCGTAAAATGATTCCTCGGCCGCGGCTTTTAATTTTATCCAGGCGACATCTAAATGACCAAAGGCATCAGCTGCTTGTCCGTGACGTGAGAATTTGATTTCTGCAGGTGTGATTTCTTTCGCCAGAAGCGTGATTCTGCAGGCTAAAAAGCGTGATTGTTCAGACTCCAGGCGACATTTTAATTTCCGCACACGACATCTCTTTGCTTTAGGCGTGACTTCTTTACCAGCAGGCGTGATTTCTTTTCTGTAACCTGCAAATAGTGAGCAAAATCATGCAATTCTAGCCTAAATTTTGCAAATAATATGGAAATTATGATAAATTTGAGGCCTAGAGCCCCACGGTGGGCGCCATTTGTGGGTGAGTGATTTACACCTTCATGAAATAACAAGATTTAAAGAGAATTTACAATATTCAAAGCAAACTAATCTAAATAATGCACAATTAATCTATCAACATCTCATGGTTCTCTAAATTGAAGTAGTAAGTGAGGCTCTCAACTACAAATCCTCACTAGTGACACTCTAATTATGAGAATTGAACTAAGAATGATATGCAAACTAGATCTAATTATCAAATTCTAGCTCTATTTGATAAGAAATCTACAAAATGATCAACAATTGAAGCTAATTATCAATGAAAATGCTAAGTGAGTGATGTGGATGCAAATTGCAAGAGCTTTGCTGCAATTCAAAGATATGGAGTGGATGAATAATGCCTCAAAATGCCTTCTATTTATAAGATTTTCCCAAGGGTAGGGGGTAGAGTGATATAACCATGGTTATGCTTGGGTAAGGTCAATTGGCTTTGCTTTGTCCCTAAATGGGGGGACAAACATTTAAATAGTTTCAAAAGGCTGGACCATTTCAAGAAAAGTGAGTGATTTGTGTCCATTTTGTCTCCTTTTTTCTTTGTTGAGGGAATTTCATATTTATTAATTAATTAAAGTAATTAAATTTAGCCATGAAGGGTAAGAGATTCATTTTGATTTTTGCTTTCAAAAACTATATCATTAATTGAATTTAATCAATTTCTTAGTGTTTTCCCCTTTTCAAGCTTTATTTAATCATTTAATCATTTAATTGAATTTTCCTTTGTTTCATTTATTGATTTTTAGTGTTGTTTTGATGATTTGATGCACCTTTTGATTGATTTAAGCCTTTGCCAATTTTCCATGTCTACAAGGATAAAGATGGAAATCTAATTGGAACTGGATCTAGAACCAGAGGTAATGTATTTCAGTTGAACCCTACTAAGATGACATGCTTGATGACTAAGATTGATGACAGTTGGTTATGGCATAGAAGGTTTTGTCATATAAACTTTGATAATATTGTGAAAGTAAGTTCTACACTTGTAGTAAGAGACTTACCTAAGATTATGAAGCCTACTAACATGATTTGCAAGGAATGTGTGATGGCTAAGTAGAAAAGGAGTTCATTTCCTAGCAAGAAGTTCACATCTACAGAGAAGTTGGAGATTGTTCATACAGACTTGAGCAGTCCTACTAGGACTAGAGGATTCTATGGAGAAAGGTATTTTATGATTCTTGTTGATGATTTTACAAGAATGATGTGGATTGCATTTTTGAAAGAAAAATATGAAGCATTTGATAAGTTTAAGGTCATGAAGAATAAAGTTTAGAATGAATCAAGAATGAGGATTAAATGTTTGAGATCCGATAAAGGTGGAGAATTTACATCTAAAGAGTTTAACACTTTTTGTGAAGTGAATGGTATTAAGAGATAGTTATCAGCCCCTAGAACACCTGAACAAATGGTATTGCAAAAAGAAGGAACAGATCAGTGACTAAAGCAGCTAGAGATATGTTATTTGGAGGTGATTTGGCAAAGACATTTTGGAGAGAAGTAGTGAATATAGTAGTATATACAATGAACCGAGTACAAATCAGAGCAGACACAGACAAGACACCTTATGAATTGTGGTTTGGACATGCACCCTCAGTTAAGTATTTTAGAATTTTTGGAAGCAAATGTTATATTAAGAGAGATGATGATATAGGAAAGTTTGATCCTAGAAGTGATGAAAGATTTTTTCTTGGATATTCTTTGAAAAGCAAAGCATATAGATGTTACAATAAGAGAACTAAAACTATTGTTGAAAGTGCAAATGTAAAAGTGGATGAGAAGTTTAAAATTCAAGAAAGAATGCTTGATTATGAATCTGATGAAGGAACTAACCCTCAGCCTAACATTGAAACTACTAAACATTTTTTTGAGACTGACAGTGAATTGTTGAATGAAAGTCATGCTGAAGAAAATAGAGAAGAATCTACAGTTGAAGAAAGATCAATGACTGTGACACCTAACAGGTATATATCAAGACATCATCCGGTTGAGAAAGTTATTAGAAGTTTGGACAAAGGAGTTATGACTAGAAAGAAGGTACATTTATGTTTGATTTCTCAAATTGAACCTAAGCATACTAATGAAGCTTGTGAAGATGAACATTGGATTAAAGCTATGAAAGAAGAATTGGATCAAATTGAAAAGAACAAGACATGGGAATTGGTCCCTAGGCCTAAAGACAAAAATGTGATTGGAACTAAATGGGTATTCAGGAACAAGATGAATGAACAAGGAGAAGTAATTAGAAACAAAGCAAGATTGGTATGTAAGGGATACTCACAGCAAGAAGGAATTGACTATGAAGAGACTTTTGCCCCTATGGCAAGACTTGAAGCAGTAAGAATATTTTTGGCTTATGCAGCATTTAAGAAATTCAAAGTGTATTAGATGGATGTGAAGTCAGCATTTCTAAATGGTGAATTAGAAGAAGAAGTCTACATTGAGTAGCCTGAAGGTTTTCCTTTGACTCAAGAAGGAGACATGGTATGTAAACTAAAGAAAGCATTGTATGGACTAAAGCAAGCATAGTAATTTTTAGTGGCTAATATTCGCCAATTGGCTAATTTTGGAAATTTGAGAATCCAAATTTGGCTAATAATTCAAGATTTAAGGCAACCTAAATCGCCACATTTTTATAAAATTTTGATTTAGAAGTATTTAAATCACAAAATAATTTATTTTATAAAAAACCTGAACTCGAAAATTCGCCACAATATTCAATACATGATTAGATTTGATTCGCCAGAATCTTATAAGTTATTGTAGAAATTTAAATTAATTCTCCAATAATATATCATGATTATTAGTTACACTGTAAGGATCTATCACCAACTTTTAGTTTCCATTACTGACTTAAAGTAGAATCTAGTGACCCTCATTATATTCTATGATGTAAAAATGTTACTATTTGGTTTGTAATGCTTATGTGAGCTAAAATTTCTTTAAGATTGTCGATCTCAATATAAATCAATGGTCTTGAAGAAATTTTGGGCCCCATTAGTATTTTAAAATATTAATATATTTGTCTCACACAATATAATGATGTTGTTAGATTATATTTTAAATAAATGATAGCAAGTAATTATTACAGAGTCTATTCCTTAAACCTGTCAAAGATTTCCACATTAAGCTTAATAATTTTCTATAAGAATTCTATTTTTTCAAATAGAAGTATTCACCATGGTGATTAATTAATTTCTTTTTATTTTTGGAGATTCACCAATATTTTCTACAAAAAAAATATATTAAAAAATAATCGCCAATAAGAATTTTTTTTTTTCAAAAAAATTTAGAGATTCGCCAATAGAAATTATTTTTCTTTTTTCAAGAAAATGAAAGGTTCGCCAAGATTTTATATCTTTTTTAAGAGGGGGGTTTCTTAAAGATTACTCTGAAAGCAAGCACCTAGAACTTGGTATGCTAGATTAGATAAGTATTTGTTAAAATTGGGATTTACAAAAGGAATAGTTGATAGTAACTTATACACAAAAGAAATTGAGAATGGATTGTTAGTTTTGGTTATTTTTGTTGATGACATTATTTTTGGAGGAGAAGATGAAGCTAGTGATAAATTTGCTGATGAAATGAAGACATAATTTGAAATGAGTATGATTGTAGAAATGAAATACTTTTTGGGATTACAAATAACACAAAACAAAGATGGTATCTTTATAAGTCAGACAAAGTACTTGAATGATTTGTTGAAAAGATTCAGTATGAAGAATTGTAAACTAGTTGGAACACCTATGGTTATAGGACATAAACTATCTAGTAAAGATGAGACACCAAAAGTTGAGCAAAAGAAATAGAGATCTATGATTGGTGGATTGCAGTACTTAACACACACTAGACCAAATATACAACATTCAGTTGGGATGGTAGCAAGATTTCAAACTGAACCTAGAGAGTCACATTATGCAGCAGTAAAAAGGATATTGAGATATCTTAGAGGCACAATGGACTATGGACTGTGGTATGAAAATTCTGATGATTTTACCATATGTGCATATACCGATGCTGATTGGGGAGGCAACGTTGATGACAAGAAAAGCACCAGTGGTGGAGCCTTTTTTCTTGGAGGAAGATTAGTTTCTTGGTTGAGCAAAAAGCAAAATTGTATCTCACAAAGTACAGCAGAAGCAGAATATGTAGCAGCAGCAAACAACTGTAATCAGATAATTTGGATGAAGCAGATGTTGATGGACATTGGAATCAAGTTTGATGAGCCTATTGTCATATATTGTGACAATACAAGTACAGTTAGTATGTCTAAGAATCTAGTTTTATATTCTAAAACAAAGCATATAGAGATCAAGTATCATGTTGTAAGAGAGAAAGTTGTAGATAAAGAAGTTAGACTGGAGTACATAAGCATAAAAGAGCAGATAGCAAATATATTTATTAAGCCTTTGCCTAAGGATACATTTGAGTATCTAAGAGGTATGCTTGGGGTTATGCCCCAACCTACTTTTGAGTAATGATGTAGTTGGTTGCATCCGTCTAGTGGTTTATGGTCCTATCTATTTTCTGGATTGGATGTTGGTACTTCCTCTATGGGGGAGTATGTGTATCTGAGCTGAGTCATTGAGGACTCTTGTGAGTGTATTTTCTGAATAGTGTCTTTTGACATTGAGCTATTGTTTGACATAGTGATAGAATTTCTATCATTGATGTCAATGGGGGAGAGAATCATGAAAAACATTGAGAAAACATTGAGGAACTACATTTTTTGGAGAGATTGAATAGGATAACGAAGCAAGATTTGATTGATGATGAGTAGTAGTGCAATTGAGCAGCAGTGATTGGATTTTTGGAACATTGGATGTTTTTCATCTATGTTGCCATCAATGCCAATGGGGGAGATTGTTAGGAATGAATGCTAAAGCCTTTGGCAGTCATTCTGTAGCAGTGGTTGTTGCATTCATGACTATGATTGTCATTGATGTCAACACAGTGATATTTTGGAGTTTAGCAGAGTAGTAGGCACAGTTTTGTTTTGCACACATGTTATATTGTAGATTGAGTTATGCATAGTTGATGGTATGTTCTTTTTTGTTTTATTAGCCTATGGTTAAGAGCACAAAAAGAAATTCATTTATTCATGAAAGTTATAAGCATTTTGGTGGAAGCAGTATTCTGGCAGTATTCCTGTGTAGCGGTTTTTGGTAATCGGAGGATATCTCCTAACCGGCATGGAATCTGATTCTGTGCAATTAAATGAAAGTTTGAGACTCATTGGTGGTGATGTGGTTCATAGCACAAACTTTGAGGTCACACGATTGGAAAGTTATTGTATTTGGAAGCTGATAGTTTTATGTAAATTTGATGTAGCGTGTTGAAAATATTATTTTGTATTTACATGCCGACTCATTTGTAATTATTTGAGTGTGGTATAAAGGAAGGAATGTTTTCCTTGTTATGTGTATTGTTGGAATAGTTGTAATATGAAGTTGTGAAAGTTGTGATGCGAATGTATGCATGAAGTGAAGAAAAGAGCTAATTTAGTGATGAAGGAAGACTTGTGAAATACAAAGATCTAGATTTGTGATCTTGTGTAGCAGAAAGTGTGGTTTTGGCACAGTGTGAAGGAGGTAACATATTTCATATTATTCTATTGAATAATCCTAAGATCTATTGGATAGTGAGTTCAAAAATCTTGCCTTGAAGCTATTTGGGCAGTGGGTCCTTCTATCTTCCATAACTCCTAATAGGGTTAGAATCTTTTAACAGGGATTCAAAATATTCTAACAGAAATTCACATGTACTAAATGTATTTCATAAGACTCCTAACAAGGTCCATCCTCTAACAAGGAACTTTCATATTAGTGCATCATTTTGTGGGCATCATTCCCACCGGTGTTTAGTCTTTGATCAAGAGGTTCCCTAGTTAACATATCTTATGTTATTGTGTCATTGTGTATGGTTATCTTTCTATGGTTGGTTACTACATTAATTATATGGTTTAAAGTTTTTGAAGTTGATATTGAAGTTAATGTTGATAAATGGTTTAATTATCAGATAACTGATTCACCCCCCCCCCCCCCCCCTCTCAGTTATCTTCGTGGTCTTTACTTTCTAACAAATGTATGATCAAGGTCCCTGCACAGATGTAGAAAAGATGGAAAAGCTCACCTATGCATTATGCACCCATCTTCAGACAGTTGATGCACTTAAAGTCTTTTGGCAGCAAGAAATCAAAAACCTTCAAATTGCATACCCTGATGTATTTTCTATGTAAGTACTTAAAGATTTCCTTTTTTGAGCACTTTTGTCATTAATGTCAAAGGGGGAGTAGTATATATGGTATAAAGGAGATAGTAGTGTATAAAGAAAAAGAAGATATGATGTATAGTATATAGAAAGTTGATAGCAATGTAAGATATGGTTTAGCAACTTCACCATATTCCTTTGTTGCCATTAATGATAAAGGGGGAGATTGTTGGCAAGTTAAATTTACTAAGAATATATGACTAAGATTTGTGTTGTCATTATGGCAATAGAGTCATATGAAGTTTTCTTAGTCAGCACACTAACTTGGAAGATCATAATTTGGCTAAGTATAGAAGACAGAGAAGACACTGAAGCACCTGATGATCAGAGCATCAACGCACATGTGTATGATCAAGTTTTGGTATGCACCCTTGGATATAAGCTTTTGATTATGCTGGTATGATAATTCTAAGAATGCATGGTCATATTTGATAGTATCGAGAAGTTACATCAAGTCTAAGTGACAGATAAGTGGTAGAGCATAACAAAGCATGTAGCTAACATGAAGTTTTTTATTAGCGTGTATCATTCTATTTTGTAAAGGCTATTTGTCTATTGTAATAGTGATGTAAACATGTTATTATGATTGCATGTAAACACACTTGAGCCAATTAATTTGGAAGTGTTGTATGTGTTAGGTTTTAGGCCGACACAATATTTAGTTTTAATTGTGCCTATTCAGCATGTATATATATGACATGCACTTTTGTATTTGAGATATAGAGCCATAAATAGAAGAGAAGTATGTGAGTTCATTCAGTATGACATAAATATCTAAAAGAAGTTAGAGAAACAACGCACAAAAGGAATTGATCATACAAAAGTGTCAAAGCAGTAGTTCACCCTTCCAGATATAGTGTGTATCTGATAATCAAGAGGTTGTAGCCTTCTTCATTGAGTAGTGAGCTTTGGCAGTGAGCCATCCACCCCTAACATGGTTTTTTTCTTCTAGACTCCTAACAAACTCATTGTACTCAGTATTGTAATGACTGCTCCTAACAAGGCAAAGGAACTCTAACAAGTTCATAAGACTAGTGCAATTATTTGTGGGTGCTAATTCCCATTAGGGTTTTCCTCTAGACAAGGTTTCCACGTAAACATATCTTGTGTTATGTGTTATGGTTGATTGTTTCATTTACTTTACTATTCATTTCAGTATTTAAATAATTGGGTTAAGTTTCAAGAAGTAGAAAAAATTAATTGTAGAACACTGATTCACCCCCCCCCCCCCCCCCCCGCTCTCTCAGTTTTCCCATTCTTAATAGAAACTCTTGATCAGATGGAAAACACCGGTGGGAATGATGCCCACAAGATGATGTACTAATATAAAAGTCCCTTGTGAAAGGAAAAACCTTGTTAGAAGTTTTTTATAATACAATTAGTACATATGAGTCCATGTTAGGAGACTTTGGATCCCTAATAAAAGATCCCAATGCTGTGATGAGTTGACTAAGAAACAACAACGAAGACAATTGAACCCACTTTCCAAATTGCTTCAAGACTGTCTTCACTCAACAATCTTTAGGATAACACATCCAATGGTGAACTAACTAAAATAGAAAATCTCTTTTCTTGAATAGTTCCTTTGAAGTCCTCAACAATCCAACAACATCATTTTCTACTTTAATCATAAATATTTTGCATTCAAAGCTCGCACAACATTTCATGACCGCATGATATCCCTATGATACCCTTTGTTACCTTTCCTTTATACCAGTCCTAATGATTATTGAGTCATCCAAAAGGATTTCTTAATTTAAAATTAATAATATAGGACATTAATAAGAATTTACAATACACATTACATTACATCTAAACACTTCCATAGAATTATTAATTTGTAGTTGGCTCACAAAGAAGTAACACACTTCACATCATCCACAAGTCTTCATGGAATACAAAGTAGATTATTTCATGTTTATCCAAGCATCCTAAATATGTCTTAGACAACATATCAACCTCGTTGAACTAACTTCAACATCGCTGAAACAATAAATCTCGAATAATTGTCACCAGTTCCTGGTAACACTCACTGAGAACAATCTTCAGTAAACTTCACATAACTTGATCATATCTGCATAAATTTTTTGTGCTTACAACCACACCATCATAACATGTTCCTAAATTCAAATATATCTTTTCATAACTCAATTCATCAACATAAAACCTCGTGAAACAATTTTGTGTCTTTAACTCTGTTCAGAGAGCATATATGTTGACATCAATGATAAAGCCAGTCATGAATGTAACATATAAGAACTCAATCATCTATAATCAACATCTAATCTACCTTGCTAACAACATTCATAATCATTCATTCTTTTATTGACTTGGTTAAAAAAATCCAAGAATGTTGAAGTCAATATTTAGACAAAATTATAACAAGATCAAAATGAATATTATACAAAGACATCATTCTAGGTGGGAGATATATGTTTTCTAATATTATAAGGTCGTAGGAGCTCTATCTCCTATTAAAACAAGTAGAGATGAAAATTATAAACCATAGTTATATAAGACATACAATATTTTGAAGGGAGTTAGTCACTAATTGTATAAGTAGGGAAGGGCCTTGATCTTGTTAACTACAAAAAAACCAACAAAGACTAGGCTATTAAAGCCTAGATAAGATCCTTCTTAAACAGCACTGGGAGAAACAACAAGAAACACACATGCCTAATAGTAAAAACATAAAAATTATATCCATAGTATTCATAGTATTATAAAAAACAATACAAAAAATTAAATTATAGTTAAACTAAAGAACAAAAACCCATAATAAAACATCATTTTTGAGGACTCCTAATAAGGTCCTAGTTCTTTGTCATAGTTATAAGTGATTCCATCCATCCTACCATAATCTTATTGTTCCTATCATTTCTTGAATCTTTTTACTCTAGAGTCTTACCTTTTTTTCTTGAATTTCTTTCTTATCTTGGATTACCCTAATAAAGTATCCATGAAAATTTTTTCATTATGTCATTCTTGATAGTGATAATATTTTAGATAATGACATCCTCCATCTATTTAAATTTGTGCCTCATGTTTTCTCTATCTAGGTCTTAGTTTCCAAATTTTACATTCTCATGTGTAATTCTATAATTCAAACTTTAAGGGAAACAATGGTCTCGGTATAATTTTTATTATCAATCAAAAGATCCAAATTCTCCTCCCCATTATTTTTGTTTTCCTCAACTTGACCTACTTTGATCCCATTAACCATTATCTAGTATTCTCATTATTGGAAGTAGTTTCCTCCTCTCCTTCTCTTGTCTCGTCCCATATGTTATTACTATCAAACAAGATTTCATCCTCTTCCATTTCATGTGCATTGATATCATCAATCTTAGTCTCAACACTCTCATCATCCTTAAGGGGAAAATCTTCCTCTAAAGAAACCTCTTTCTCCTTCCCCTTTTAGACAAGTTTTTAACCTTTTAAGAATTTACCTTTCTCAATTGAAGTACTTGAGCTAGACCAACAAATCAACATCCCCTTAAATGGGTAGAACCAAAAGCTCCAAAATTTTAACATTCTATCCACCCTTATGCTCTCTATCCTAATCAATATTAATATTAATAGCCACACATTTGATTTTGGTTCCTTTGAGATGCAATTTTCTCATTTTTGAAGAACCAAAAAGGAAGGGAGAGGGTTTTCTTTTCTATGGGGAAATTAACAATACTTCTTCTTTTAGAGAAATAAGGGTAACTTCTATTTTTAGAGAGTTCTTTTTATTTTTTCCTTTGTTTTTTTCCCATCGAGGTCAAAACTCTATTGGGAGAGAGAGGTTTTCTTTCTATGAGCTCAATCTTAGTAGAGATACCATGAAAAATGAGGGTTAGCATATGGGTTTGTGAAAAAAAAATTATACATGTCATTACGAGGCCCTAATGGAGAGCAGGAGAAGCCCCTTTCTCAATTCATTATTAGAGAGATAAAAATAGATAGAAAGAGATATTAAATTTTTTATTATTCCTAATATTATTTAGAATGGGAAAGTGATAACCATGCATAATTATTAAAAAACCTCAAGAGTAAAGTATAACATAACTATTGTAAAGTGGCCTAATAGGTATAGCATATATGTTTTCATTTACGGAAACACTACTTATTGGCATAATCACATGGTGCACAAACCAGTTTTGGATATTCTATTTGGAAAAATGACTAAGTCAAGGAAGTAGTTGACACAATACAGTTGCACAATTTTATATCATGAGCACAATATGTGAAGAATGAATTCATGAGAGCTTAGATGAATGTATTATGGGGTGTAGTAGACCTTCAGTTAAGGTCTCTTTTATTTTGGAGTTGACTAGAGAGAGTTATATCTTTATGTAGTTATGTGAAGATAGCGTAGAAGTGTAATGGGGAAGACAAGTGGTTGTGATGCTTAAGAGAGTAACATGTGGATTCCAGAAGTGCTACTTTGGATTTGGTTTGGGTCCTACCCTATCTTTGTCTATATATGATCTTCAACTATGTATTTTCTATTTGATTATGTGTTGGACATTTTTTGTGATGTGTTGAGAGCCTACTAGACATATTATGTGACAAGGTATATATGAAAGTATCTTGAGATGCGAAGTGTGTGGTTTTTGGGGTTATGAAGTAGATATGAAGTGTGAGGAAGGTTTTTGATATCAGATAAGGGCATAATATATGTGAGATTAAAATTGGGACTAATCAATAATTTTGGTGCTAAGTATAGTTCACAATTTTATATTATCCTATGTGTATCAAGGTGGATATAACCTATGTATGAGTAGTATAGTTTTATTTTTATATAGACTCCTAATAGTGTCTATCCTCTAACAAGGACATTTACTATGTAATACTTTCCTCCTAATGGGGTAAGATATATTAAGTTAGATATTATACTTTAGTACAATTATTGTGGATACCATCCTCACTGGGGTTTTTCATCATATGAGATATTTAATTTATGCACATGTTATTTTGATTTCAGTTATTGCATAGTTAAGCTTGAATCTATTTGAAAATATTAAAAGTGTTGTAATACTGATTCACCCCCCCCCCCCCCTCTCAATATTACTTAATCCTAACAATTGGTATTAGATCTTGAGGCCCTTAGAGAGAAAGCCTAACAACTTAAGGGAGATCCACATGGATTCAAGTAGTTTGGAGGAAAATTTTGAGGTAGCAATTGAAAACCTTGATAAGGTAAAACATGATAATGCTAAACAAAATTCAAACTAAGAAGAGCTGAAATTTACATCAAAAGGCTTAAGGAGAAACTTGAACTTTCTACGAACCAAAAGAAAGAATTTGTGGAAAAGATGCAAGATGAATTTGAAAATGATTCATCAGATATGATCAATCAACTTGAACAAGAAAAGGAAGCTCTAAAATAGGAACACAAATCCACCACTACTTAGATGACTAAAGAAATTCATTAGCTAAAAGATGAAAAGAACGGAATTGAAGAATGCAAATGTTTAGATGGGAAAAATGCAACTTGAACTTAATGATGTTAGAGTCAAGTATCATGAATTGGAAAAATATAATCACATCATTAAAAAATAACTTTTTGAGGTGAAGAATCACATTGAGAAACTTTATTACGAGTAGTAACATGATTGATGAACAAATTGAACAATAAAATCCTAAAGATGACATGTCTGGAGTCAATTTTGATGAAGTTGAATGCTCTAAATCCCAATAAACATAATTTGAAGGAAAAACAAATGAAGAACCTAATCAGAATGAGGAGCCTAGAAGACAAAACAAAATTTTCAAAGGAATAATCTTTGGATGCAACAAGATTGGACACATCAAGAGGGATTGTAGAGGTAAGATTCCTTATAAGTCCCTTTCTAGTTATTATTTTAATTGTTATGAAAATGGGCACAAGAAGGAAGAATGTAGAAAACCTTATCAATATCAACATAAGAAAGATTACATCAGACAAGAAAGAATAGAAAAGATCACTTGTTTCAAATGAAACAACTTTGGACATATAGAAATGAATTGTGGATTAAGGGTTAATTGGAATAGATCTCCACCTACATGTTACAAGTGCAATAATCTAGGACACATTGCAAATTTTTGCAGATACAATAGACCGGTGAACAATAAGAAACCTCCTATAACATTAAAGAATAACATTGGTGATGTTGGGAAGAGCATGGATGAGTATATGGATGAGTTTAATCAAATGTTCAAGAAGGAAGGAAATGAGGACTATGAAAAAGTGTGGAAGGAAAAGGAATAAAGTGAAACTAATTATCGTGGGGAGTCGGTTGATACTACTAGGTCCTCACCTAATGTTGATTCTTCCACATCATCCTGAATGCCCTAGCATGGCCTTAGGGGGAGCTTTGCATAATCATAATAGTAATCTATCTAGCCCCTTGTGTGAATAATAATATTATGCAAGCATACATACATACATTTTAAAGTATCTAATATCTATATCTATGATCACATGGCTATACATGTTATATTGAATGATCACCAGAGAGATGGATGAATAAAGCTTGGAAGACTTAAAGATTCATCTGGAAATGTGTCAATTTGTGTACTATGAATTATAAGATCAAGTTTTCAAATCATCTTTGATCATCATTCAAGCGAGAATTTAAGGAGATCAAAGCAACAAGAAAAGGAGCTAGAGAAACTCAATGATCACAAGGCATGTATACCCTAATTCACCGAGTAAAAGGTATTTTGATCTTCTATGAGATTTTTTTACTATGGATACTCTGTTGATATTTGATGTCAGTGAGAGGCCAAGGTATAAGTTTAAGAAACACCCTTACAAATCCACAGAAGATGATCCTGAAGGTGCATTTTTGCAAACCCCATACAGTGTGTTTCACGTGGAAGATATTAGGGCATGCATACATTGCAAGTATGAGACATTAGCAGACTTTGAAATCCTCAGGGAAATGAAAGACATGATAAAGGATGATGGAACTTGGAAGGATGAATTCTCTCATTTGTAGAACCTAAACATTATGCAAATGATGAAACTCTATGAATTCGATGAGGAAGAATGGATCAAGATCATTCTTATAAGAGTCAATGACCAATTTCTATGGATACGAGAGCATCATGTTAAGATTCCTAATGATTTGATTCATGATGTGACCAGACTAGCTAATAGTAGCATTATTTGTACCATGGACAAGAACACAAATAATCAAGTAGAAACCCTAACACATTCTAAGTGGGATAAGAGGGAAATGACAATTGTTGACATCTCTCAATAAGAAGTAAGATTGATTTCAATAATTTTGGGATATAAACTTCACTATAATAGTTGACCTAATTTTGTTTCCATGGATGTGATAATGATGGCATATAAGATGGTAAATGAAAATATGCAATACAATTTGTGTGAAGTACTCAGAAAACAATTCCTATAGAATGTGAGACAAATTAAGTGAGATAAGTCAAAAGAATTTAGATTTGGGGCCCTCATCTTGCATATCTTTTTCATATAGTGCACAATTTTCCTAGTATGCATCCTAATGCATAGAATAGTGACCCCATAGCTACACAAATTAGCAAGTATTATAGAATGCAAGACAAGAAATGGGTAGATGGAGAGCTCTTTTGGGATTTTTAAGGTATTCTAGAGGTAAATGAAGAAAAGAAAGAGGATCCCTGATGAATTTATAGAGAAATACAAGGACACAATTTTATTCATTGTAGAAATTGACTATGTATGCTTTGAAGCAGTCACTCCCAGAACAAAATGGTGCTATCCTATGGGATATGAGGTGATTGCAGAGACTCTTACTATTTAGGCTAAGCACATCTTATCCACTATTATTGAACCTAATGAGGAAAGATGGGGTACATATGAAGACAAATCCAACAAAGTAAGGGAGCTACACCTATCAAGAACAAAAAGAAAAAGGAAGGTTGAGAAAGTAATAGATGGCATCACTACAAAAGAAGGTATCAGTAAGGAAGAGATGAAGAAATTAATAAAAAGGATAGATGATATTTAAAAGGTGGTGAACATTTCCTCTGCATCCCTTTCACCTCCAGTGGTTGAAGATGTTCCAGAATCATCCCTATTTGTGGTCGCAGAAACTAAGAATGTTCCTTCTCCACCTAAAATATCTTTGCGGAGACCAAGTGTGGTAAAAATAGTAGTAGTTACCTCTGTGAGGACAATAAGGTCCTCTAAAACCAAACATAAGTTACCTCCTAGAAGGTAGAAGGTAGAAGCAAAGAAGAAATAAGAGAAAGACAAATCTACACCAAAGCAACTATGGAAACCTGATCTACCTATATTGGCAAAAAGGATCATTACTGAAGGTAAGTTAAATTCACTATCCATATATTTTAAAAGGTATAATGATAGTGAGAAGATTGAAATAGAATACATGGTGATAAATTACATGTTGGCTTTCAAAAAGAACCTGATTGAATTAGAATATAGTATTCTCGAGGAACTTTATAATAGTTTGGAAGTAAGGAAAGAAATAGCTCTAGAAGAAGATAACAAGATGAGATAAAAAAAAATGGAGGACATGCATCTTGTTATCTCACATAAAGAGATAAAGATGTACTAATCAATCATTTGAATCCATATCTTAGAAATAAATCCATATTGATCAAACTTATGGCTAGAAAATATGATGAAGTAGAAGAAGAAACACAAAAGGAACTTGATAGATTTTTTTTGGGTGGAGGCCCTCATGTGGTGGCTAAGAAAACAAAAAGCGTTAAACCCAAAAACATTAACATTCCTGAATCATTTAGAACTACTATAATTGAAAAGGAACCACCCATTGATGAGGATGATATAAATCAATTATACAGTGATGTGTGGAAACCAAAATTCTTTTTGGAAGGTGTACCCATGTCTTTTGACACCTCTTAGGATGGAATTGACCCCTTTCAAGAGAATGAAAACACCATTCTTAAGGCTAATAAAAATGCAGGCCAGAATGCAACAAATATGATTGATCTTGGCATGATAACAAAAGTTGAGTTGAAGAATATCGATAAAGAAGGAGAGAAAAAGTAAATAGAACAAGGTCACATGGATATAATAATAGAGGAACACATGAGGGAAATCATAGATGAAGGGAAGAATACTATAAAAGTTGAAACTATTACTAAGGAAGAAATAGAAGAGTCTATTTCAGTCGCTACTCCTACTAAGGTGTTATTCACTTCTTCAACACAATTGTTGGAAAGTGAAAACAAGCCTGTGATCACAAATGTTGATGACATTGATGTAGATGAGATTGTGAAGCTATCCCTTATGGTCTTTGTGAAGGCTAAGGAAAGATCATAACAAAAGACAGAAAAGAAGACAAAGGTACTTGATAGGGCAGGAGATAGAATAAAAAAACTCCTACCCATGCCTTTCACCTTTCATAAAAATGATGTAGTAGATAATTTGAACAAAGTCCTTGATGACTTTGATGTTCACTTAGAGTCTTGGAAAAGGTTGCTACAACTAAGGCTGAAAGAGAATACATGGAGAATAAATTAGAAGAGGTATGCAAGTCTATTAGATAGGACTTAGGTATACTAAGTGCCACTATTGAAGAAGTTAAGTCTTACACAAAGAATGTAAGGAAGTTATATAGCTATTGCATAAATCCTTTTAAACACATGATGAACATTGAAGACATAATTAAAAATGGACAGAAGACATTGGATGAACTAGTAAAGAATTGTGGATCCTCCGCACAAACTATTACAGAGTTGGAAAAGGAAGTGTCCAAACTATTGGACAAAATTAGTGTGCTTGAAGTTGAAAAAGGAAGAGTGTTAGAGAGATTTGGAGTGTTGAGGAGTCTAATTACTCTAAAACTAAAAATTATGGAAAAACACCTTGAGGATATGAATATAGCGAAGAAGTCTCTTGATGGAGTCATACCAACAGTGCTGAAGAATGCTGAGATTTCATCCTTTTCTTTGAATGGCTTAGTACATGTTGGTCAGGCCTTGGAGAAAACATGAAAAGAAGAGGAAAAGATCTTGGAAACCTCTTTCCAAGATGTACTTCATATGGTATGAATTTTGGGTGAGAAGTTCTAAATTTTTTATGTGTTCATTTTTGTATATACCTTTTCCATTGATGTCAAAGGGGGAGTAATAAGTGTGAGAAATGTATAATAGAATAATTAGAGATGTATAGACAGTAGTTTGGTATTGGGCACTTAGTCATTTTTCACTAAGTGTTTCCATCAATGCCAAAGGGGGAGATTTTTGGAAAGTGGCGGCCTAATAGGTATAGAATATGTGTTGTCATTTATGGAAACACTACTTATTGGCATGATCACTTGGTGCATAGAGGTCAGTTTTGGATATTCTATTTGGAAAAATGACTAAGTCAAGGAAGTAGTTGACAAGGTACAGTTGCACAGTTTTGTCTGGCAAGCACAGTATGTGAAGAATAAAGTTATGTGATCTTAGAGGAATGTATTATGGGATGTAGTAGACCTTCAGTTAAGGTCTCTTGTATTTTGGAGTTGACTAGAGAGAGTTACAACTTGATGTGGTTATGCGAAGATAGTGTAGCAGTGTAACATGGCAGACAAGTGGTCGCGATGTTTAAGAGAGTAACATGTGGGTTCCAGAAATGTTACTTTGGATTTGGTTTGGGTCCTACCCTATCTTTGTCGATATATGATCATCGACTATGTATTTTCCATTTGATTATGTGTTGGACACATTTTGTGATGTGTTGAGATCCAACTAGACATATTATGTGACTGAGTAAATATGAGAGTATTTTGAGATGTGAAGTGTATGGTTTTTGGGGTTATGAAGTAGATATGAAGTGTGAGGAAGGTCTTTGATATCAGAGAAGGGAAGAAAAAATGCAAGACTAAAATTGGGACTAATCAGGAATTTTGGTGCTTAGTATAGTTCACAATTTTGTATTATGCTATGTGTATCAAGGTGGATATAACCTTTGGATGAGAAGTATTCTTTCATTTGTACATAGACTGGACTAACATGATTTGTCCTCTAACAAGGACATGTAGTATGTAATACTCTACTCCTAATAGGGAAAGATATCTTAACTGAGATATTATACTTTAGTATAGTTATTGTGGGTACCATCCCCACCAGGGTTTTCCCTTTATAGGGTTTCCTCAAAAAAAATGGTGTCATGAGCTATTTACTCTATGCACGTGTTATTCTAATTTTAATTATTGCATGGTTAAGCTTGACTCTATTTGAAAATATTAAAAGTGTTGTAATATTGATTCACCCCCCCACTCTTAGTATTACTTAATCCTAACAATAACATGTAGAATCACTAGATTATAAGGAGTAAATTGACTTTTTTGTATGTATTCAGGAACATTTCTAGCTTGTCCTTATCTTCAAATAATTTATCAATAAATCGCTAGTACTTCCAAATGCTCTTTTTAACCACCCTCATACCCTCACACTCCAAACTACTGAGATCTACATTAAATTGATGGGTGATGGTAAAATATATACTTCCAATTATAACTCCTCCCTTAAACCAATAATTATAGAACTTTAAAGTTAGAGCCATTGTATTGATACATCTCCTAGAAAAAAGGAGTACATTGATCCTAACAAAGAGGTCCTAGAGTTCCAAATTGTACTAGAGAGCATCACATGGCATTAAATTTGATTGCTTCTTTAGCTCACCCATTATACCCATCACTAACACTCTGAAAGAAATCCTTTTCAAAAGATCCCTTGTAGACTCTACACTTGACACCTTAGATGAGAAAAACAAATCATAATAACCATTGCCAACACTTTCAAATTATTTTCCCTTTAATTTAGAAATGCACCTTTGAGTCTATCAAGAAATAATTGCGAGATACAAAAATTTCTTGTAGTCACAAAAACTAAGATTTTATTGAACAATACTATTAATTAATCCTCCAACATTAATAAATTATCTCTATCAAATGAGGTCTCAATCAAGATGCTTGAAATATTCATCATCACATGAGAGGTGAAAAAAGTTCCATTATGTAATTGGCATAAAATTTTGAGGAATTAAACCTTTTTCAAGTCATCATGAGTAAGGTTATAAATAATATTATTCATCATCCTAATCATACAAATACCACCTCTCTTGTTTTTAAATCATAATATATTTTTCAATCATTATCAATTCTCCCCTCCTCTCACTTTTAATGTGCAACTCAAACATTAACATCCATATAATTATTAATAGATAAATTTGATGTCAATATTTCATTAAAAATAAGCACCTTAACAATAAAATTTTTTTTAATCATAATTTCTAATACTCTCGATTTTGATAGTGGATAGATTCATAAGAATAATCATTTGTTTCCTTATTACCTTCTTGATAAGTATGCACTATCTTGGACTGAAGAAATGGCTCTTAAATTTTTACTTTTAGTTTCATCCATCATATCACTAATCTTGTAGGACCCATTATTATCCCCTTTGAGAATATCCACAATCAACTTTGAATTTCCTTCCATAACAATTTTGGTAAACCCAAATTCCTTCATCACATCAATGCCCTACTAAGTAGTCATAGCTTTAGCAAAATTGTTAGTAAAAAAACAATGATTCTTGGCATATCATTTCATCAACTTATCATTATGGTCCCTGGTGACACTCCCAACACCTGCCATCCTAGGTCTCCCCTTGGTGCATCCATCAAAATTTATTTTACCCACCTTGCATTACATGGAGACAATTTAGTGCTTTCACTGGTAATATGATTAACCCAATTTGTTGTAGTTAAGTCTTATTTTATGTGACATATTTTTTGATTCAAAGGTCTTTATAAGTAGACATCACTTTTGAGTAACTATAAACTCTTGAACATCTTTGTTCTCCCAAATATGTTGTTTTATAGTTAATAACACTTATTTGTTATTTCTCTTCTGGCCTCTAAAGACTATATTGCTAATTTCCTTCCATAAGCCCCCCCCTAAAAAAAGGAGGTATGTGTCACCACAAGTCTAAAATAATCTTATGAGAAAAAGGGCACCTACTCAAACTCTCAACAATCTATTTAAGAGAACAAGGAAAAACCCTCCTAGTTAAAAAGAGAGGAAGGACTTGAGACCAAAACTCTCTTGAAAATGAGCAATGAAAAATAAATGATCAATATTTTCAAAATATTCATAGCAAATAGAGTATACATTTACAAATTGAAACTAATTTATTAATAATGTTGGTGAGAATAATAAGATCTATAATGTTTTACATATATCATGCCTTAAAAGGGATTTTTTTATGAATAGTATATTTTTCCATTAATTTAAATTAGATTACACTATTTATAAAAAAAAGTAGGGGGATACAAGATCACCCCTAAGGAGTCAAATGAGAAAATTCTAAAGATAATAAATACGTGGCCAACACCTAGGACATGTAGGAAATACAAATAGAGCCTAGAGATTAGAAAACACAAATTCAAGCCACTAGACCACCAAAGCAGTAGTAAAGGGTGGTAGCGATGGATCTCTATCATCCTTAAGACCCCATACATCAGTGGGTTCAGGGTTGGCATCTAGGGAGGACCACCCTTCTTCTGTCGTAGCCTCCTCTTTGACTTTATCATTGTCCTCGTTGGAAGGCAAGATTGCCAAAGCCAAGCATGAGAGCCATTTGGATGAATTAGACCATTTATTCTCACTATCAAAAGTTGGCCAATCACTTTCACCATTGATGGACCATAGGTCCACACCCCCCAAAACCAATTTGGTGGTAAAACCCATCTATAAAAATGATGCAAAATGCCACTTGTTGAAACCACTATTGCCACTGACTAGTGGTAGGAAGCTTGAGACTGTGGGGTTTGGGAGTGGTGAACTGAAGAGCTATGACAATATTGATGACATGTGAGGAAAATAATGATTTGAGAGGCGCATGTATATTGAGGGACTCTAGAAACTATATATGGTCATTCCCATAATGCTCTAGAAGTTCTTGACGCTGGCCCAAATATAGAGTATCCTTGTTAGTTTACACTTGAATCTAGAGCATCACATTATTACAGATACATGCTTTATAGAGCTATGACAAAACAAAGAAACATTTCTATCTTTCCAAAAATTAAAGAGGATTTACACCCTAAAGGAATGTCAAATCTGGGTAAACTTGAAGGAAATACAAGGCAAATCTCCCAAAAGGGGCATATGCCAAGAAAAAGGCTCTAGATAGAAAGACTAAAAAAATCATGAATCCAACTCCACAAGTTTTGAGCATGATGACATAACAAAAAGAGGTGTTTGAATGTCTCTATTTGGCCACAAAACAAGCAACGAGGGTTAGAAATACCCTTATGTCATAGGTGGGAGCCCAAAGGCAAGCCTTGGAAAATAATACACTAGGTAAAATGGGTTAGCTAGGCCCCGACAATGGTAGACCAAATATTTTAGAATTTAGGATGCCAAATGGGCTAAGAGGACTACAAATGCCACTAAAGATTCAAAGATCACACCATTTGAAGGCGTGGAGAAAGCTAATGGTAACAACTACAACTTGTAACTATAAAATAAGGTATTGGGGGAGCCAATGCCAATCTTTGCACTAGGGCTTCAGTGTCCATTCAATAGATTTTTCATTCTTGGATGATGGGTGGAAGCTTATATTGATCCTTGATGTTGTTCTTGATACCAAGGTGAAGCGATATGAGAAATAGTATTATTATCGAGTACTTGGTTTGTTGGGAGAATCTACTATAAAAGATGCTACTTGTGAGGAGGATTAAAAATCTTGGAGCATCCAATTTTCCATTGCTCAACAAAAACCAATTTGGGGAGGAATTGTAATATCCATTTTCTAAATAATTAAAATCAAAGGGTCTTGATAGCCTACATCAAAAAAATTTCATGGGCTAAGGTAAGGAGTAAGGGGAATGATTTATTTGATATTTAATTTTGGACCCATGTTGATCTATTAATTAGGGCCAATTACATATTAAAACATTTATTTTATATTGACATCCCAAAATAGGGTATGAGACTTTTTATGAGAATTTGTAACCTCCAAGATCATGTGGCAACTTACTATTGGTAGATATTTAATGATTTTATGACATCTCGCACACACGGAGTTGTTGATTAATTTTTTATTTGAGAATTTTGTAATGGTCATGAAAGGTGAGCATCATTGGAGGGAAGTTATTGAAATATCATTTTGATTTATTATTTAGGAGCGGGGCATTGAAATTTGCATGCCCAAGTTAGCCTTCATCCATATATTTATTGATAGGGAATTACTTATTATCGGTATCCAGTTTCACTATACCAAAGCTATACTAATAGCTTTGAGAGCTTCTATGCATTCATACATATCATGATGAAACCCCTTCAATGTTAAAATCAGATTTGATGAAAGCCCTTTGATTTCTTGAAAGCAATCTCATATGAAGATTGCATTCGAAACCCATTGGATACTAAAATCATACTAGATGAAAGTCCTTTGACTTTTTGAAAATAATCTCATATAAAGATTGCATTTTTAGTTCAAGATTTCTTTATATTTTCTAATATTTTTAATTATGCTTATATACAAATTTGTTATAGATTTGTAAATAAACATTGATATTTATTATTCATAACATCATTGGATTGTTCTTAACATTCATTTTAGTAAGCTCCATCTTTGTAATGATATGTGCTTATATCTTTTAATATTCTTTTATTTATTTTAAGAGAAAGAAGCAATAATTTTTTATATCTTTTCGCATATATTATTTTAACATTTTATATAATTTCTATTACTTTATATTTTATTTTCAAATTAAATATATAGTAAAGTATATCTTTTGGGCGCCAATCGAATAACCCTCGCCAAATCCCTTCACAAATGCAAACCTTGGGACGAGGTTCAGGGTTCGATCCCGTGGGTCGTTCAGCCTTGATCCCAATGATCATTATGGAAGACAACAGTGTTTAATTTCTGTCGCAGGGGGAGTTTATAGATCACGAATTGTTTCTTGAATTCGCGAAAATGGGAACAGAGTGTTGTAGCTACGAGGGTTTGGCGGCAGAATCCGCTCATGAATTGGAAGAAGATACAATGAACATGGAAACGATTCACTTAAAATCGAGAGCAGGGGAAATGACTTTACGCATAGCGCTTCGTCCATGTGGCTTTCCTTGGCTGTCTTTAATGGTAACATTTATGGATTGGAGAAATATAAGTTAGAATCTTGTTTAGGGTTTTTTTGGGCAGTATTGTTACCAATTCCCCTTTTGTGAATTCTGTTAAATAGATAACTGGGAGATTAATTTTATTACCAATCAAAATAAAATATCCCTCTACATTACAACGTTGGCACCAAGAGAGCTCCAACTTCTTTTTGTATTTATAAATCTGGCCGAATTTGTTTCTAAATATTTTGAAAGCTGTTCAGGACACAGAGAATATAATTCTAGCGGAATGGCTAAGGTGGTTTCAGCACGTAGCCCTTGCCTTGAAATTATGAATACCGACGCTTCTGTCTAAATTTCTTGTCCAGCAAGAAAAATAAATAATCTGCAATTTCGAAAAACATCTCCAGAACTGTTCCAGTCCCAATCTCTGTTTTCATGCCTCCAATCTTATCACCACCTCCCCTATTCCCAGATCCCTCTTGAAAACAAAAGAAAAAAACTTCACTAAAAAAAATTTAGCCAGTCACATCCGCCAAACCACCACACAAAACCTAAACAATGGTAACAAAATCATACCGAGCAAAATGGAAACAGCAATCACAAAAGGAAAGCGAAAATAGCTTATCCTTATCTCCACGGTCAGAACCAAAAACAGAAGGGAAGTTCGTGAACACAATGAAATGATCAGATCGGAGATGGACTCCTTCACGGATCACAAGCTCATGACTAACTATCCTCTTCTCCTCTCAAGAAAATTAACAACAACAATCAAGTTCGTGTACATAATAAGGGTTTATTATGTAAATAGACATAAACATAAAGGGTTTATTATTTAACTTATTTTATGTAAATAGACATAAAGGTTTTCAGTGTCCGGGATAAGGGCACCCCTCTGCATTGGGTATATCTAGTAAATTAAATTCATGGTTTTACGAAAAACGCCTGCATCCATGAAAACACCGACGGATTTTTCTAGGAAGAATTGTGCACGCTTTTTTTTTTTCCAAAAAAAACTCTTCCTATTTTTTTTGTTTTTTGTTTTTCTTGAAAAACCTGTGCGTGTTTTTCTTTTATGTTTTTTTTCTTAAAAGAAAAACAGTGCATGTTATATGGTCTAGTTATTTATAAATAGGAAATCTGTGAACTTATTCCAGGGAAGGATATTAAATAGTGGTAGAAAACTCCTCTGAGTTACATTTTAGGTGATAAGATTTTGGCCTTCAATTTTCAGTTCGGAATGAGTACAGTTACAGGTTCATAGTGTTGTTAAATTTTTTGTGCATGCTGTGACTTTTCATTTGAATGCAGGGATAAATTAGAAGAAAATGGGTCAGTTACTCTGCTGTGTAAAAGTGCAACAGTCAACCGTAGCCATAACAGAGAGATTTGGACGGTATGAGGAAGTTCTGGAGCCAGGGTGCCACTTTCTGCCATGGTATACTGGAACCCAAATCAGAGGTCGTGTTTGCTTAAGAGTACGGAAATTGGATTTCAAATGTGAAACAAAGACCAAGGTATGTGTTTAGGTTTTCTAAAATATCCTTAATCTTTTTATTTTAGAAAAGAAATTATGGAAAATAAACAAATGACAGTGAAATTCAAAATGTTTTTGGAATATTTGTTTGTAGTTGTTTAGGTTTTTGGTGAGATAGGTTCGATTTCGATCTTAAATTTTTAAATACGAATGTAATTTCTTCAGAAAGGATCATGTTTGTGTTTTGAGAGTCGTATGTTTCAAAAATTGTTACAGGATAATGTTTTTGTTACTGTGGTTGTCTCTGGTCAATACCCCGTTCTTGCAGAAAAGGCCAGTGATGCTATTTATAAGCTGAGTGATACAACGGGACAAATTCAGGCATATGTTTTTGATGGTAAAGTATATTTCTGTGTGATTTCTTTTGAAAAATGGAATTCGAAGGATAATTGTAAATGAACATTTGTACAGATATGGTTATGAAATAGCTCAATGTTTTTTAATCACTAAATAAAAACAAAATCTCTGACTCAGCTTACTAGAATTGCCAATTTTCAGATCTATGATATTATTTTAATAGAGATCCTTGACCACTTTAATCACTGTTTACTCTATTTTTCTTATTTCATGCAAGACAATTGAAGAAAAGAAACTCTGATCAACGATTTTCAAATTATGAAAGAAGATTTAGGCTAATTACCTTGTTTCGATGTTTGATTTGCAGTTATTCGTTTTACTGTCCCAAAGATGAATCTCGACGATGTCTTTGAACAAAAGAGTGAGATTGGTAAAGCTGTTGAAGAAGAACTTGAAAAGGTTGGTATCTTTATCTTTGTCAACTGGTTGCTAAATGTTTCTTAAATATCACATCTGTATATATATTTCTAAAATTAGTAAATATTAGTTTAAATGCTTTATGATCTAATTTTTCTTTTTATTTTTGTAGGCTATGTCAAATTATGGATATGAGATAGTGCAAACGCTTATTGTAGACATAGAACCTGATGTCAATGAATGAAATAAATGCAGGCAAGAAGTCAATTTGGACTTTTATGTTCAGTAGTGCATGTCCTTTTATTTTAATTATTTTGAAGATTCTGAGTTTCTCAATGGATGGATGACATTTTTTAACTAAAGCATTTTATCTAACTAAATAGAAAAATTACATCATGATCAATTTTAGAACAGGGAGTTTTCTGTTAAAAAACCAATGTTTGATTTACTTAGATAAGCAATGCCTATTTTTGCCTTAACATCTGCTCTCCTTGAGATTGCGTACTGTTTTCTAATCTGCGTGTTCATATAAGATTGACCTTAAACTCTGTTTATGTAAGAATCAACAGCTCTGCCATGCCACAATCAGTGTGCAGCTGACATTAATCATTTAATTGTTCCCAAACATGAGATCCTTAGAAAAGGGACACTTTACAATAGTTTTAATTCATTATGAAACCATTTCTTAAATTCTTCAAGAATGTAACTGCTACCAGTTTCGAAAATCTATGATCAATTGTTTTGCACACTCTTATGTCTAACTTTACGAAACTCAACTTGTAATCCTCAACTTTTTCCATATTTTGTCTGTCTAGTTTATTTATCTAAATATTGTTTCTAGTTTATGCTCATTCATTCAATTGTTTTTTTTATCAGCTGCAAGAATGAGAGTAGCCACACAAGAAAAAGCAGAGGCTGAGAAAATATTACAAATCAAGTTGGCTGAAGGACAAGCAGAATCAAAGTATCTGTCAGGACTTGGCATTGCTCGGCAAAGGCAAGCAATTGTGGATGGGCTGAGAGAGAGTGTACTTGCTTTCTCAGAGAATGTGCCTGGCACAAGTGCAAGGGATGTGATGGATATGGTGTTGGTGACACAGTATTTTGACACCATGAAAGAGATTGGAGCACATTCTAAGTCTTCAGCAGTGTTCATACCCCATGGCCCTGGTGCAGTTCATGATGTTGCTCAGCAGATCAGAGATGGACTGCTTCAGAGATCACATGCTTCTTATCAGTAACTGTCCTCTCAACAAAACCAGCAAGAGTGATCAAGTTCATGGACATGATAATTTTGTTTTACCGGTTTCAAAAACACGGTTCCTTATTTTTTAATGTTGTTACTATACATTTTTTGTGCTTTTTACAATTATTGTAATTTTGTTTTGAGTATATCTGAAGATTGCATGAGAATTAGAAAGAATGTAGGTAAAAAAAAATCTAAGTTGTGATTATATCATGCTTAATTGATACGTTAATTTGATTGTTTTTAAGATTTGAAGAAACTTTTTTTGAATATCATAAGACTATTTAAATATTCTGATAAAAAGTTTATTTTAATCTACTAGCACCACTATAAAACCGTCCCACGTTTCTTTCAAATATACATGATTGCAATGGGCTTGATTTCAAATGGATACACAGTTTAGAATGTTGGAATTAATCCCAACTACTCTCTGGCTCGGTAATTTTCTCGAGCCCACTCTCACGTGTCAGGTCACTTCTTTCAACTTGTCCTTTCCCTTGGACTTTGTGTGTGATGCTTTTTTATTTTATTTTTAAATGCAAATCCTTTTTGTAGACTTAATTTTGCTGGCTGTGCAATCAGCATTAAAGATATGTAATTAATGTTTTTGGTCCTCTCTTTTTCTGGGCATATTCATTGTATTTGGGATAGCTCTCTTAATTTTTGTAATCTTCTCTATCAAGTTGCAGAACAGAGAATAGAGAACTCTTCGATAATGAAATGTTTATGTATATTTTTTTTATATACAAATATATATATTTGAAGGTTGCTGTTTTGGTTTTTCTGAGAATGCTCTATTTTTTCATTTTCTCCACTTCTGCCAATAAGTGGTATCAAAGTCTAAGGTTTCTAAAAAAAGAGAGTTGTTGAAGGAAATATTTAGCAGCAGCTAAGAGTTCTAGGAAAGGTATTCAAGCAAGAGTGAAAATGGCAAGCACAAATTTAACAAATTTTCAAATCTCACAGTTCAATGGGAAAAAATTAATGATTATTGGTCCATAACAATGAAGACATTTTTTTGTTCTCAAGATATTTGGGATCTAGTGGAGAATGGTTATCTAGAACCAGTTGATGCAGCAGCATACAATGCTCAACTCAAGCAGAGAAAGATTTATTGAGAGATAATAGGAAGAAAGATTCAAAAGCTCTATTTTACGTTTTTCAAGCAGTGCATGAGAGTATTTTTCCAAAGATTGCAGCAGCAACTAAGTCGAAGCAAGCATGAGATATCCTCCAAGCAACATATCAAAGAATGACAAAGGTGAAAACAACAAAGCTACAAATGCTAAGAAGGGATTTTGAAACAATTTTCATGAAGGAATTAGATTCAATAGACTGTTTTTTCACACAAGTGATGAGTTTAGTCAATCAAATTAGATCTTATGGTGAGACACTAGAAGATAGAAGAATTGTTGAAAAGATTTTGAGGAGTTTACCTGCAAGGTTTGAATCCATAGTTGTGGCTATAGAGGAGACAAAGAATCTCTCACAATTTTCAGTTAATGAGCTTAATGCATCTCTTATTTCTCATGAGCATAGACTTAGTAGGTCAACAAGTTCATCATTAGAGCATGCATTCAAAACACAAGCTTCAATCAGGCATGAAAGAGGTAGAGGAAGAACAAATTTCAGAGGTAGAGGAAAAAATTCATATAGAGGTTGAAGAAGCAGCCCATCAGGCTCAAGTGGAAGAGGTAGCAGCCAATACTCAAGTCCCAATGAAACTCAAAATTAGCCTCAAGGCCAAAGGTATGGCAAGTCTCAAATCCATTGTCACTATTGCAAAAAGTATGGGCATTATTCAAATGAATGTAGGAAGAAGCAATATGATTTTAACAAACAAAATGCAAATTTCACAAAACAAAATCAAAACAAAAAATCAGATCAAAACACAATGTTTTTGGCTTACAATGTAGCACAAGAAAATGAAAAAGATGTATGGTTTTTAGACTTCGGCTGTAGCAACCACATGACAGGGAATTTAAAAATGTTTTCAAGCTTGGATGAAAATATAAAATCTGATGTCACTTTAGGGAATGACGATAAGGTGGCAGTCAAAAGAAAATGGGACATCAACATTTTAACTAAGAAGGGGGAGAAGTATATTTTTGATGTTTATTTTGTTCTCGGTTTAAAGCATAATTTGATGAGTATTGACCAGCTTGTTCAAAAGGGGTTTAGAGTATCTTTAAAAAATGGAGAGTGCACAATTTTAGATAAATTCTCAAGTAATCAGCTCATTGCCAAGGTTCAAATGACAAACAATAGAATGTTTCCCTTAAAGATTAAGCCGGATTTAAATGTAGATTTTGCTCAAGCATATCCTACAATGAACTCACAAGAGGCTAAAAGAGATCTTGCTGATGTCATTCAAACTGTATTTCAAGCATAAATAAAAGATGAAAATTGGCTTTGGCATCTAAGATTTGGGCATTTAAACTTTGGAGACCTAAATTTGCTTCATAGAAAAAGCATGGTGAAAGGATTGCCTTTAATAGAAAAATCAAAAAGAGTATGTGAAGGGTGCATCTTGGGAAAGCAACATGGAGAATCATTTCCAGCAGGTAAGTCAATGAGGGCAAAAGCACATTTAGAAATTGTTCATTTAGATTTGTGTGGGCCAATGCAAACACCTTCAATTGGTGGAAGATTTTACTTTTTGACATTCATTGATGATTACTCAAGAAAAACATGGGTTTACTTTCTAAAGCATAAAACTGAAGTGTTTGAATATTTTTGTCAATTCAAAGCTTTTGTTGAAAAGCAAAGTGGTCAATACATCAAAGCTTTGAGAACAGATAGAGGTGGTGAATACATCTCAAATGATTTTCTAAGATTTTGCAAAGATCATGGAATTCACAAGCAATTTACAACTAGATACACACCTCAACAAAATAGGGTAGCTGAAAGAAAAAATAGAACAATCATGGAAATGTCTAGAAGCATGTTAAAAACAAAGCATTTGTCAAATGAATATTGGGCTGAAGCTGTTTCATGTGCAACTTATATAATAAATAGGTGTCTAACAAAAAGTGTCAAGAATGTGATTCCAGAAGAAGCATGGAGTGGAAGAAAACATAGTGTTTCTCATATGAGAGTTTTTGGATGTGTGGCATATGCACATGTGCCAGATGAATTAAGAAAAAATTTAGACAACAAAGGAGAAAAATGTATATTTGTTGGATATAGTGATGAATCAAAGGCTTACAAGTTGTATAATCTAATAACAAAGAAAGTTATAATCAGCAGAGATGTGCAGTTCATAGAAGAAGAAGCATGGGATGGAAGTGTAAAAAAAAAGTCAACATAACAAGCATACCACAAGAGGAAAATGAAGTTTTTATACCAGCAAATACTACTTCAAATGTGACTCCTTCCACACCCATTCAAGCTCAATAGAGTGGTCCACAAGTGACACCATCATCAAGTGTAAGGTCAGCCTCACGTATACAATCAAACACTCCCACAAGTGGACAACAAACACCATTTACAAGTGGCCATCAAGGTGTTGAACCATCAAGTCCATATTTGACCGGTTCTACATCAAGTGACATGTCAAATCCTACATTGGCAAGCTTGAGGAGACAAAAAATCAGAAGTATTAGAGACATTTATGAGAAAAATGAAGGTGAAAATAATGTTGATTCAATTTCTCTTTATGCCTTATATTCACAAGTAGATTACCCAATTCATTTTGAAGATGCAATTAAAGATGAAAAATGAGAAAATGCAATGGATGAAGAAATTGATGCAATTGAAAAGAATCAAACATGGGAGTTAGTGAGCCTTCCAAAATGAAAAGATGTCATAGGAGTAAAGTGGGTTTATAAAACTAAGTTGGATGCAAATGGTGATGTGCAAAAACATAAGGCAAGGCTAGTTGCTAAAGGTTACTCACAACAACATGGAATTGATTACAATGAGACATTTGCTCCCGTAGCCTGATTAGACACCATAAGAATGACACTTGCCATAGTAGCTCAAAACAAATGGCCTGTTTATCAAATGTATGTAAAATCAGTATTCTTAAATGGTTATCTTGAGGAAGAAGTATATGTGGAACAACCACCTGGATATGAGATTTTGGGTCAGGATGACAAAGTCTACAAATTGAAAAAGGCTCTGTATGGTCTCAAGCAAGCCCCAAGAGCTTGGTACAACATAATTGATTCATATCTCTTACAAAATAGTTTTGATAGGTGTAACAGTGAGACTATGTTGTACATAAAGATGGATGAAAAATGTCAAATTCTAATTGTATATTTATATGTTGATGATTTGATATTCATGGGTGACTTATCAATTGACTTATTTAAAGAAGCTATGAAATTTTTTTTTGAAATGACTGATTTGAGACTCATGAAATACTTCTTAGGCATTGAGGTTAATCAAAATCAAAATGAAATATTCATTTCTCAAGCAAAGTATGCAAGTGATAACTTGAAAAGATTCAATATGATGAATTGCAAATCAGCACCAACACCAATTGTCACAGGTTTGAAATTGAGTAAAGATGACAAATGATATAATGTAAATCCAACTTTGTATAAAAAACTTGTTGGCAGCCTTATGTATTTAACAACAAGGCTAGACATAATATTTTGTGTAAGTTTGATTTCAAAGTTCATGGAGACTCCAAAATAATCAGACTGGAAAGTAGGGAAAAGAATTTTAAGGTATGTAAGTGGAACACGAAATTATGGCATTCAATATTAAATTTCAAATGATTTCAAGCTCATAGGCTATATTGATAGTGATTGTGCTGGGAGTATTGATGATAGAAGAACTACATTCGGTTATGTTTTTCATTTTGGCACCGGTGTAGTATCATGGGCTTCAAAGAAACAACCAATAGTCACACTTTCATCTGCTGAAGCAGAGTACGTAGCAGCATCAATGGCATCATGTCAAGCTGTATGAATGAGAAGAGTGTTGAAAGAGTTGAAACATGAACAAGACGATGCAACGAAGATCTATTGTGATAACAACTCAGCCATAACATTGTCCAAGAATCCAATTTTTCACAAGAGGAGCAAACATATAGATACTAGATATCATTTTATTAGAGAACTAATCAACAATGGAGAAATCTTTTTGGAATTTTACATGTCTGAAGATCAATGTGCAGATATCTTTACCAAGGCATTAAGAAAAGAAAGTTTTGTCTTTCAAAGAAATCGTTTAGACATTATAGATGGCAGTAGTTGTGATTAAGAGGGACTGTTGGAATTAATCCCAACTACTCTCTGCCTTCGTAACTTTCTCTAGCCCACTCTCATGTGCCAGGTCACTTCTTCCAGCTTGTCCATCTCCCTTGGACTTTGCGTGTGATGCTTTTTGATTTTTTTAAAAATGCAAATCCTTCTCGTAGACTTAATTTTGTTGGCTGTGCAATCAACATTAAAGATATGTAATTAATGTTTTTGGTCCTTTCTTTTTCTGGGCATATTCATTGTATTTGGGATAGCTCTCTTAATTTTTGTAATCTTCTGTATGAAGCTGCAGAACAAAGAATAGAGAACTCTCTGATAATGAAATGTTTATGTATGTTTTTTTTATATGAAAATATATATATTTGAAGGCTGCTGTTTTGGTTTTTCTGGGAATGCTCTATTTTTTCATTTTCTTCGCCTCTGCCAATATGGAAGCAATTAAAGGCTATGTGGTGGCATAATTTTATTGTGTAATGGATCTGTTACAGTGGTTTCAACTTTTACTAGTTTTGTTGATTGATTTGTTGTTGGCTTAACTTTATGACATTATAGAGAGTGCTGAAAAATTATATGATAATAAATATGAAAAGCATGTTCTCTATTTTCTATTTAATATTCTTTTGAGGTCGACAAAAGTGGTTGCAATTTTCTCGTAGATGAGTTGTTTCATGAATTGGTGGTACATTTGAATCAAATGACATAGAATAACTTTACATAAAGAGTTGCTCTGTTTGGTAGTTATTAAGTATGACTATTTCTCTGACAATTTGGAATATGATTTGTGCTTTGTTTTTGGTTTAAACTCATTTATGGAGTGTACTTTGTGTGGTCTTTTAACTTTAAAGATTTTAATTTCTTTTTGGATCAATAAGGCGCCCAAGTCAAGTAGTGTATTAATTTAAAGAAAAATATATACGCAATTTAGATAATAAAAGTAGAAAAACCTATAGCATTAAGAGTGAAAATGTCTGGAAAAATTGAGCGACATTGCTCAGGCCCACAAACTAAAATTAGAAATTTTTTATCGAGGCAACAGAAATAATAAAAAATAAGCTTTTCAAAGCTTGGTAGCATATACTAATCTAAAGCAGAAGTGGAGTCGTTCTCCTGCTTCTTGAAGCAGAAGTGTCTTCCTCAACATGCTCATCAGAATGTGTTCCAGTAGAGTTCTCTTGGTCCATATTTAAGTTGTTATAGGAAAAGTGTATTTGTAGTTGCTATAGTAAATTTGGTACATTCAGATATTTTAAACAGTATTTCAAATTTTAACTATTTTATTTTATCTTTATAGACATCTCAACTGCTTATAACTATTGTTCTAATGTTTGATAGTAATGATGTATACAGTAAAATCTGTTATACATATAAAATTCAAACGAAATCCTTAAAAACCTCTGGAAAGTTATACAAAATGATAAGGACAAATTTCAGACATGTGGTATATCATTCCAACTTAAAATGATATGAAGCAGAGCAATGAAGTGTAAGAAAACACTTGAGGAGAAGACATCATAAAAAAAATATAAATGATGCACATTTTCTCACTTTGTACACCTTACATTCAAGGTTGACGAAACCAAGATTTTGCTCCATCTGACGTAATTGTGACAAATTTTAACCAAATTTCTGCCATGGAGTTTGAAGTGCGGCGATTTTTAAAAAACCCTAAAAAAATTTGCAGATCACCAATAAGTTTGTATGGAATAGGTTTAGGTGTTCTAATAAAAGGAATGTGCATCCCTCTCTCACGAATTTGTCCCTTCAATCAGAAAACTTCCATAAATGATTTGAACTTTAATTTTTAATATTTAATTTTTTTTTCTTAAAATAAAACTTAGTATATTATTTAATTTTTCAAATGATTTTTTAAATTTTGTTTTCAATTTAATATCAAGATTTAATGTTTAAAATGGTGTCATTTGTAGCATTGTATGACAAGAAGAACAAAACACCTATAGGATGGGATGATTTAGAAATTCGTATAACTAATAGGCTAGAGCTATAACAAGAATATGACACTCAAATGAAATGACAAGGGATATTGTCAAAAGAGTAATGCAAATCCAAGTAGACTCCAAGAGAGTTTGCAATAGGTGACATGGTGTTCCTTCATGTTAGACCACATAAAAGCTCAATAAAGTTTGGCAAGGTTACCAAACACTCCACAATTCATGGTACATTTTGAGATACATGAGAAGATTAGTAATGTGGCTTACTGATTAGGTCTTCTACCATCTTTCTCTTACATCCATAATGCATTTCATGTATCATTTTCTTAAGAAATACATTATTTACCCCAGACATGTAATTGATTGGTAGGCACTACAGGTAGAAGAGGTTGAAGATATCCACCCCAAACTACTCACAATCATAGATAGACATAGTCTGTACCTACACAACCAGATCATCCAACAAGTTAAGGTCCTTTGAGGACAAATATGGAGAACAAGGAGCCACTTGGGAAGATGAAAATGTAATTAAGTTAGAATATCTTTGTATGCAAATTAGATGTCTAACCAGTAGAAATGATATATTAACTAATTTTAAGCTAATGAATCTATCTAATGCAACACAATGAAGAATACAATATGACTAAATGAAGAAATAAAACAAGATTACCTTCACTCACCCATTGCATCTTGTCTCCATTGTCCTCCTAACCTTGATTTCTTGAAGATATTGAGCTCTCAAATTTCCAAATGAAGCCTTTTCCCAAGATGCTCTCAAAGTGTGAATATTTTTATGATTGCTATGCACAATTGTCTAAAGATCAATTATGCAACTAATGGATAAAATGCAAATGATATGATGATAACTTGGATGCTTGAATGCTCTTCATCTCTAGAATGCTTGATTGCTTGATTGCCTATTAACTATTAGCTCACAAAGGGAAAATGAGGCTCCTTTTATAGAGTTTTGGAGGATCCAAGCCTAGGTGGCACAATCCTACAATGGAGAATGAAAGGTGGAAGATCCTAGGGCTAGGATTGACTTGGTTGAAGGAGTTGAGAGAAAGGGGGATGTAGTTGGAATTTGATAGGAAGAATAGGGATAATGTTCCTCTCACATTGACATGGAAGAGAAGAAGGTGGAAGGGAAAGACACATGTCAAATGTCTCACAAAGACCAAAGAGAGGAAGAGGGAAGGACTTTTTCCTTATGAGGACTCTTTGTACAAGTGTCCTATGAGTCAACTTTGACCTTTAGAGGTGGCTTGAGAAGCCCCTTAGGAATAGGGACTATCTCTTGACTTGGTTTAGGAGAAGACATGTGGTCATGAGACCAAGTCTTATGAGGCCACATAGCCCCTAGAGATAGGACATGTGTGGGTGAGGATAATGATTAATAAATAATTAATAATAATTATTTATCTTAGCCAAGGTGATGTGTCAGGTGACTAGGTAGATGAGGTGGACTAGGGAACTTAGTCATAATTAGTGATTGTGTATTTGATTTAATCACTTTGATAGACTATTTAGAGGACTTAGGATAAAGAATTAGACTATAGTGAATTTATTAAATAAATTGAATAATTTATCTAATAAATAGAGGAATAAATATTAATTAAATAATAAATATTTAATTGATTAATGAAGTCACTTTTTGGTGTATATATTTTGCCCCTCTTTGAAATAATGTGCCAATCACATTGTTTCAAAGAAAAATCAAGCATTTTTGCCCCTGCCCTAGACAATGTCTCAGATGACCGATGCATGCCCCCTCGAGAGATTGATTGACAAAAAATTACTTAGTTGATTTTTTTTTGTTTACGTCGGGTTTGACAATCAATCTCACAAAAGGAATGGGAGAAAATATGGGTGAAAACGGTGTGATTTGGAAAGAAATGGATAGGTAGGGCACACACATCAAGCAAAATGGGTCCATAGGCTATATATAGGGCTAAGGGGTCCACGATAAAGTCATTATGCACACTTGTCATTTGGAGATTGGAGCTTGAAGTGAGAGAAGAGAAGAGTTGCAAAGATGTCATTCCTATTGTTCGATCATCGATTCGAGAGGGTTTGTCGATTCCAGAGGCCTCCCGATTCAGGAGAGTCGGTAGGTGACTCAACCCTCTTTGAGATTTTGTGATTTTCTGCATGTTTTAGTAGAATTTACCATGTTTAGGTTAGGGGTAAGTGCACAAAGATGGGGGACCAAAATGGGGG
>BSBK01005961.1:782500-895000 GCA_027943335.1 Chamaecyparis obtusa
GGATATCATTGCGCCCTCCTAGAGTACTTGTAAGTTCAGGAGATCCAGCAAGAGCTTCAGGTTCAGGGGGTTCAGCAGCATGAGGTCTTATTGCATTTTGTAGACAGTGACATATTGAGTTTGGAGGTAGAGGCTCATAGACAAATTACAACATTGTATACACACTCGTGTATCATTATGTTTCATTATGTTATTGACTTGATAGACACTCTCTTGGACACATTATCATTTTATGAGATATCATTGGACATTTGGACATTTTATTTGTTTTATATGGACTCTATATGATGGATTATATATATGGTGATGATGCAGTTCTATTATAATTTTCTTGGATGATTATATGGGGGAACCCACAATAGTGGGTTGCACTTTTTTTCCTGAATGGACACTGAACTATACATTTTGAACAAAAAAATCAGATTTGGATGCATATTTTCGGTAAACTGTTTGAAATAGGAAGATGAAGTAAATTAGAATCTTTTAAGATTTTTTTGTCTAGATTTTAAATATATTTTTTATTTTTATTTTTGAATTTATTTGAATGGTTTTCTCTTTCTCCCACAAAAAATTGTATGTTGTTGAAAACGTCATTTTCAAAGAGTTACATTGTTTTCATAGAGCATGACTTCTTTTATTAAATAGATATCAATGTGATTATTTTTAATTTAGTTTTGTAACATCCATATAGAGGGAATGCAATTGGTTTGATGACATTATCATGAATACTGCATATTTTATTAACATTTGAAGTTGACTAAACCGTAATTTTGACATACCTTGACTACATAGCTTATAACTTGTTGTGTATTTATCCAATTTCATTTTTATATTTTTGGATATAAATATAACTTCAATACCTAGGGTATAGATATTTTTTAGAATTTTATTTCTCATTTACTATTTTTCCATAAGCATCAAACATGGAGGTAGACATTTAATGAAATATCCATGTTTAGTAAAACCAAAAATATAAGGTCATAATAAACTTAATATATATTAACATTATAATCATTGGAAAGATTTTTCTAAGTAGTACCTTACTACATAGATTATTTTTCAAATGGATTCATTTGATATGCCAAAAGATAAAGTCAAAGTGATTTTTTGTCATCATTTTAATAGGTGCAAAGGAGACTCCATTATACGTATGAATGAGGAGTATATATGTTATATCAATGTTTTATTTATCTAAGAGGATTTGAGCTAACCATTTATAATTAATTCCTTTAAATGGAACCTCTCAAGGCTTAAATCATCATATTTTATTAAAAATGTGTTATTTCAGCAAAAATTAGCATGCCTAAAAAAGTGTAATCCACTATTGTGGGGTCACCCATATATACATGTGCGTACTGACATATGAAGGATGTGATGATTAACGTTGATATGCATAGTACTTATGTTCTATAATGCAAATGAGTGATTTCATGTGAATGCACAATGGTTAATGATCTAGCATGTGATGATGTTTATATAAATGTATGTCTCAAATAATTGTTTATGTAATGCTATTTGGTTGCTAATGCAATGATGTAAATAATGATATGAACAATGAGGAATATATCAATGTAAATAATGGATAATAAAGGAACTGATGAAAATGCATTTAATGGATAACAAATGAATGATGTAATACAAATGATATTGTATGTAATGAATGAAAATGTACCTAATATGATAAAATGTAATAACCTAAAATAAGATAGATAAAAATGTGATAAAATGATAGCTATGATGAAATTTTTACTCTAAATGATCAAAGCATGCAATGTTAATATATTGGTTATATACAAATGAACACACCTAATGAAGATAATGCATTTCCTAAATGAATTACACAAAATGATTAAATGTGATAATGAAAATGGAATATGTGAAATGTTCTAAAATGCAAGATGAAATGTGTTTATTTTGTTTGGGTATCCAAATGTCCTCAATGTAAATAACAATGGATCCGACACAAGAAGAATGGACAAAGAAAACAAATGACCTAATAAGAAAGATAACCTACAAATCCCTATAAAAGGAGCACTTAGACGCAATCATGAGTCGGTTAAGTGTAATGCAAAATGAAATGTGAAATGAGTATCTCCACAACTTCATGTAACATCTTAGAACTTCATAATAACTGGAATTTGATTCTCATCATAGAGCTCGTTATGTTGCAAGGGAATGCAAGCATCATGGTATAATTAAACCAGGATGACTTGAGCATTTCTTGCATGGAGTTTAATATAGCGAACTTGACAAGCATCGAGGTATAATTGAACCGAGATGACCCAAGTTTCTTTTGCATAATGGACAAGGAATATTTTACCCCTCCATCGGGGAAAAAATATTTGGAGTCGAGGTATGTGTGGTGTATCACCATTAATAGCATTTGCAAAACAACATGATTTGTATGTTGTGAATACTATTAAATTGATGAAGCCACTTATGCACAGACACCCCAATTACTTGTTCCTTCAATTTCATCAAAAAATATCCCACAAACAACAATCAAAGAAAAATATCATGCCCCATCCCAGCTATTCTAATCAATGACATATGGGAGTTTCAAACTCATGTCAAAGATATCTCGAAATAGCATAGCAAACATGATAAAAATGAAATCGATATATGAATGCATAATCTACAACAAATCATTCTAGCATGCTTGCCATGAATATACATTTTGTTTGCCAAAAGATAGTGTAAGGTCTATTGTTTAGTTCAATTGATGATGTATAGTCAAGATGTATAGATAAGCGAGCATGTTTTCGAAAGATAGATCATAGATTAAGAATCATGATGAAGATATCATTATGTAAGAATGTTTGATTGTGTTTTCTTGTCTGGTGAAAATACTCCATTTTGTCCTCTAAGAGTCATGACTATCATAGATCGACTTCCCAAACTATGTCAAGGACATGTGTTGGAAAGTTGTCTATACTGTGGTATATGACTAGATATAGTGTTGTCATTATGGAAACAAAGTCATATAGCAGTTTGGAGTCAGCACACTTGATGTAAAGATTAGAATTCGGTTAAGTGTTGAAGACTGGATAGTGTACAGAGTTCCTACAGCTCAGAGCATGAGCGCACGTGTGTATGGATGAATTATGGTATGCGCCCTGGAAGTTAAGTTTATTAGACTATACTCATGCTTAGTCTATGAGCACATAAGAAAATGTGCAAAGATGAGAAAGTTACAGTCAGTTGAAGTTGCACAACCAGTGTGTGCTAGCAATGAATAGAGCATGGAGCCAACAGTTAGTATTTTGGTTTGCGGTTATAATGTAATGTTGTAAAGGCTATGCGCCCATTGTATTTAGGTTGCCAACATGATTATATGTATAATTGTAAGCACTCTTAAGCCAATTCATTTGGAAGCATTATTTGTAATTAGTTATAGGGCCGACCTAATTGTGTATTTTGTATAAGCATATAAATATAAGGTGCACCCATTGTATTTGGTATGGAAGTTGAAAGAGAGTTGTGATAAGAAGAGGAAAAGTGTGTGAAGACACTAGAAGATGTATTAGAGATTTTTTAGAGGTCAAAGCATCAACGCATCAAAGGAACTGATCTGACAAGCAGTGTCACAGTGACAGTTCATCCTGCATATATAGTGTGTATCTGAGATCATAAGGTTGTAGCCTTCACCACTTGAGTAGTGAGCTCTTGGATAGTGCATCCTCTCCCCTAACAAGGATGATTGTAAAATACTCCTAACAGGGTCCGACCCTTAACAAGGTCTATTGTACTTAAAGGATTGTAAAGCTACTCCTAACGGGGTAAAGGATCTTCTAACAAGGATCACAAAACACTAGTGCAAAATATTAGTGGGTGTCAATTCCCACCGGGGTTTTTACCTATTTGGGTTTCCCCGTAATCATATTGGTGTCATGTGTTGATTTCATGTTTCATGTTTCATGTTTATGTGAATGTTTATTTCAATACTTAAGCATTTATGTTTAGCATAAAGATTAAAGTGAAAAGTTAAAATACAGTGAACACTGATTCACCCCCCCTCTCAGTGTTCCCATTCCTAACAATTGGTATTAGAGCTCTGGTCCTTAGCATAGAAGTTTAACCACTTGAGGAGATCATGGACAAAGTAGAAATGAAACATTTGAAAAGAAATCTTGAAGCTGCTCTTGAAGATCTGGACAAGTCAAAAAGAGAATCTGAAGAACTAAAGGATAAACTCAGTGATGCTCAATTAGTCATCAAAAAGCTAAGGAAAGATTTGAAAGAATGCTCTACCAGTGATCTAGGGACAATGGTCAAGAAGCTCAATGAAGAAAAAAAATCCTTAAAAGAACAACTTGAAGAGGTTGATGATAAGCCGACTAATAATCAAGAAGTCTATAATGAACAGATCAAAGAGAACCTTCAGCTGAATGAAGAACTAAGGCAAGCAAACATGGAAATCTTGGAACTAAGGAATAGCAAAGAAAGCTTGGAGTCTAAATTGAAAGAAGCAAAGAATCATATTGACAAATTACACACCAGTTCTGATTTGATAGAATCTCAGTTGTATGCAAGAAGAGCCAAAGGAGACACCAGTTGTATTGGATACAATGAAGCACAAAATCAGATGGACAATATGTGAGCACGAAAGGATTCACAAAAGGACTCTACTGATGCTGAAAAGACTAAAGATCAAACCATAGATAATGGTGGACCACCTAAGAATGAGCGCAAGCAAGTAGAACACACTTGTTTTGCATGTAACAAGCATGGACACATTGCAAGGAATTGTATAGAGGTAAGACCTTTTAATGGATACTGTTATTCATGCAACAAGTTTGGTCATAGAGATATGAATTGCAAAACTAGCAAGAAGAACAGGATTCAACAAGATCAGAGAAATCAAAATTAGACAAATGTAAGAAGTTCTCAGAATGTTACATACCAGATATGTAACTATAATGGTCACACAACAAAACAATGCAAAATGGTGACTCATGTCAATGCGTTGAGGAATATAAGACATCCAGTCATTCTTCACTCTTGTAACAAGGTTGGACATATCTCAAGGTTTTGTAGATCAAGGACGCAAGGTCAGGGAAGTCCTAAAAAGGCTGAAGAACCATTTTTGGATCCCGTAGGAGAAGTTAATTTTGTCAAAGCCTGAGATGATGTGAGTATGATTTGGTCAGAGAAAAAGAAGGACAAGACTGATGAGAATGTATTGGATGCATCTGCAGTGGATGCACCCTCTACATTTGGATGAATGGCCCTTAGGGTCATAGAGGGAGCTAATTTAGCTCTAGACCCCTATGTGGCTGGTATACTCATCCTCAGAGTATGTGCCTTTGGAATTAAGCTTTTGGAGTATAAAGGTACCTATGTGCAAGAGCACACATGCTGATTGTGAACAGAACTCGAGCTACAAATTTGAAGTGACAACTTGGTTTACGCGACTTGCATTAATGGTAGAATTCTCACTTTAAGTACATAGAAAGTTGTTTAATCACTCATTGCATTTAAATTCAGAGCAATTGAAGAGAAGAAAGAGCCTTGGAAGTTGTTGTGAAGACTTGGAGATTAATCTATCAGTATTTGCAGTGCATTTGGTCAGTTGTAGAAACCCTAAGCTCATTGCGCCGATTCAGAAGCCTTCAAATTATCTCGAAGTTCAGTTGGAAAGCATTTACAAGTAAGTCATGGCCACTCCCATTGTTTATGATGTCGCTGAGAAGAGATATGTTTTCAAGAAACATCCATTTAAATCAACCCTAGATGATTTAGAGGGAGTTTTCTCCCATACGCCTATGGGCATCATGCATGTGGAAGATATTAGGGCATACATCTACTACAAGAAAGAACCAGTTGGGCTAGATAGGTTAAGGGTGCACATGGATACCATGTTGAAACTAGACAAAACATTCATGGATGAATATGCTAAATGGAATGATCACCCCATTTTTGTGTATGCTATGGCATATGAATTCTATGAGATAGAATGGATAAAGATTTTATTGAGTAGAATTCATGATGATTTGTTTTGGATTGGTGATGTACCAATTACAATCACTAGTGACTTGATACATGAGATGACATGCCTTTCTAGGATAGGCTTCGTCCTTCCTTTGGGCAAGGATGTTAGAAAGATGGTTGAGAAAACATTTAATTCAAGGATCGATAGGTGTGGCATGACAATCGAGCCTATTGAGCAAGCATACACAAATTGTACTGGGATACAGGTTTCATCACACTAGCAGGGTGAATAGTGTTTTTGTGGGCACTACTCTAGTAGCCATCAGATTAGTAAAGGAAGATGGTGAGTTCAACTTGTGTGAGATCTTGCGTGCATAGTTGATTGATAACATCAAGGCTATCAAACATGACAAGAAAAAGATATTCAGGTTTGGGTCATTAATCATCTACATGTACCTTCATATTGTTGGGAAGATATCAAATTTGTATTTGGACAAGACTATTCCAACCATGCCACAAATATCCAACAAGGAATCCACTAAAAGCACATTAAGAGATTATATCACTTTGGAATTGAAGACCTTTAGAGTCAAGATGCAAATGAGATACAAGATTCTAGAAAGAAATGTGGAAAAGTATAAGGATTCAATTTGTTTTATGGTAGAGATAGATACAACTTGTATGGAAGCTGTTGAGCCAAGAACTAAGTGTATTCATCCACTTGGTTATGAGGTAGAGGAACAGGTCCTTGAAGCATATGCACAGGTATTACTATCAGCCCCCAAAGATCCTAATGAACCTAGGTGGGGAACATATGAGGAGAAAACCAAAGAAGTAGATGCTAAGCTAAACAACGTAACAAAAAAAGGAAGGTTGCTAAAGTCACATCAGAAATCTTGAGAATACATGGTGTGTCCCAAGCAGACCTTGACAAGGCAAGGGAAGAGAAGATTTCTTTGGAAATGAAAAGTGCAGCAGCAAAAGAAGAACAAGAAGATCCTAAGATGAAGAAGATAAAAATTGAAAAAGATGACAGTCAGAAGGATATAACTGATGACACTCCTTCTACGCCCAAAGAAACCACTGATTCTAATGCTCCTCTAGAGTATAAGCCAATAGTCAAAAGGAAGAAAGAAACTAGCACTAATCATCCATCCTCGCGAGCTACAAGGAGCAAGAAAAACATTCAAGCACCTCCTAAGGTAGGATTCAGACCAAGCCTTAAAGTATTGAGCACGAGAATTTTTGATGAAGGAAGAATTGATCAAGTAGGGAAGTTTGATCAAGTAGGGAAGTTTTATGAAACATTCAGTGAGATTGACAAATCAGAAATACATGATATGATTGTTAAACATATGATAAAGTTCAAGAAGACAATTCTTGAATTGAAAACAAAAATTCTAGATAAAGTATGGGAGATAATGGATACCTTGAAGAGACAAGCCACTGAAGAAGACTTCAGAATAAGGGAACAAATTCTTGATTCCATTCTTCCAATATGTTCTGTTGAAGAAAAGTCACTATTGTTGAATTTGGTGAAGCTGCACTTAAGGTCAAAGATGAGAACACTACACCTCATGAACAAAGACTATGAGCTGATCTCTAAGGAAATAGAGAAGGCCTTTGAGAAGGTATTCTTAGAATAGCGCATGAAACCTATGTCTGGGCCCATCTCTCAAGTACCTAGTAAGCAAGACAAAGCATAAAAGACTATCAAGGTACAGTCTACAAGTCCTTAGGATTCAGTGCCTATAGTGGAAGTATAAACAAAGTTAGATAAGTCTACACCCATGTTAGAATCACTCAAAAATAGTACCATTATCATTGATAATGTGGAAATAGCCATGGAGGTCACTAGCACAAAATTAGACAAGTTTGAAGAAGCTTTTGTGAGCACACAAGAAGCTGAGATTTTATGCAGCAACACACCTCCCACTCATCAAGAAGAGGTATTGATTGAAAACATATCAGATGAGAAAGAAAAAGAGAAAATGGAAGAGGAAGAAAATAAAGAAGAAGAAGAAGAAACAGAACAAAAGAAAGATGAAACTTCTGTTGAAATAGCCAAGGTAAAACTAGAAGTGATGGATAGCACTCCCATCACTCCCTCCTTAGCATTGTTGTCAAGTTTGACACCTGACACATCCAGTTTGGACTCATGGAGAGAAGAAGACCTGATTAAGTTCAATGTCCTAGCTATGGAGAAGGCAAAGGAGAAACAAGTAATGAGAAATCCCCTCCTTGTGGAATCTGTGAATATACTGAACAATCTATTGCCAGAAGATAAGAAAGTATCTAAGGTACACTCGGTTGATGATGTGAATACAGTTATCTCACAGTTCAAAAGTAATTTTTCAAGCCTTGAAGAATTTGCATCCAAAGTTGCAGAAGAGAAGTACCTGAAGAAGAGATTGAATGAGTTGATGAGAAACTTTGCACTAGATCTGAATTCACTCAAGACAGGACAAGCATCTTTAAAAGAATTTGCTGATCAAGGAAGGAAATTCATTGTAGACTGCATGGATCAGGATAAGCTTACTGATGCCCATCTTAAGACAATACAAGAAGTAAAAACTATGATTGAGCAGGTAAAGAGTTCAGTGAAAGACTCATCCACTGATGTGAACATGTGCAACAATGTCTACCAAGGTCAGTTGGACAAAATTGAAAAGGCAGAGAAAGAGATGGAAAAGATAAGGTCTAGACAAACTCAGTTGAGGAATGCTCTTGCACCCTCACTAGACATTCTCAATCAGAACATTGATGCCACCATGATAAGGAGATTGATGCCACTATGATAACCTATGATCAAGGTCTGAGCATAGATTTGAAGAAGATGGAGAAGCTTCAATATGATTTATGCACCCATCTCCAGATAGTTAACTCTTTGATAACTTTTTGGAAGAAGGAGATCTAGAACCTCAAGATAGCATATCTGGATGTTTTCCCTAAGTAAGTATGTGCAGATATAGTTTTTTGGTACACCTTTGTCATTAATGTCAAAGGTGGAGTTGTGTATAGAATATGGAGTATAACATGTATAGGGAGATATAAGATTATGTATAAGAAATGTATAGAAGACAAAAGTTTTTTGTGTTAAGGGACAGTTAGCAACTTGGCCATATTCCTTTGTTTCCATCAATGACAAAGAGGGAGATTATTGGAAAGTTGTCTATACTATGGTAGATGACTAGCTTTAGTGATGTCATTATGGAAAAAAATTCATATAGCAGTTTGGAGTCAGCGCACTTGATGTAAAGATCATAATTTGGTTAAGTGTTGAAGACTGGACAGTGTACATAGTTCCTACAGCTCAGAGCATCATCGCACATGTGTATGGATGAATTATGTTATGCACCCTAGAAGTTAAGTTTATTAGACTATACTCATGCTTAGTCTATGAGCACATAAGTAGATGTGCAAGGATGAGAAAGTTACAGTCAGTTGAAGTTGCACAACCAATGTGTGCCAGCAGTGAACAGAGCATGGAGTTGACAGTTAGTATTTTGGTTTGCGGTTATAATGTAATGTTGTAAAGGCTATGAACCCATTGTATTTAGGTTTTTGACATGTTTATATGTATAATTGTAAGCATGCTTAAGCCAATTTATTTGGAAGCGTTGTTTGTAATTAGTTATAGGGCCGACCTAATTATGTATTTTGTATAAGCATATAAATATAAGGTGAGCCCATTGTATTCGGTATGGAAGTTGAAAGAGAGTTGTGATAAGAAGAGAAGAAGTGTGTGAAGACACTAGAAGATGTATTAGAGCTTTTCTAGAGGTCAAAGCATTAGCACATCAAAGGAACTAATCTGATAAGCAGTGTCACAGTGACAGTTCATCCTGCAGATATAGTGTGTATCTGAGATTAGAAGGTTGTAGCCTTCACCACTTGAGCAGTGAGCTCTTGGATAGTGCGTCCTCTCCCCTAATAGGGACAATTGTAAAAGAATCCTAATAGGGTTTGAAACTTAACAAGGTCTATTGTACTTAAAGCATTGTAAAGCTACTCCTAACAGGGTAAAGGATCTTCTAACAAGGATCACAAAACACTAGTGCAGAATATTAGTGGGTGTCAATTCCCACCGGGGTTTTTACCTATTTGGGTTTCCCCATAATCATATTGGTGTCATGTATTGATTTTATGTTTCATGTTTATGTTTCATGTTTATTTCAGTACTTAAGCATTTATGTTCAGCATAAATATTAAAGTGAAAGTTAAAATATAGTGAACATTGATTCACCCCCCCCCTCTCAGTGTTCCCATTCCTAACAACATGCCCCCAGCTAGGTGATGGACTGACTTATTATGGATGAAGAAGGACACAACAAGATTAGGATGAAGACCAAGACAATAGATCAAGCTATGATGGGTTTTATTATGGATAGATACAATGGATGGTGTATGAACTGGCCATTTTATTATGATATATACATGGTGGAAAAAGGTGACGAACTAGTCATGTTATTATGGGTATATAAAATGAGCAGATGTGCTAAAAGAATCCTAATGGAAAGAGGAGCTAACTTGTCACACATGGTGCCTATTTCCAGGTTTTCACCACATGCTTTTATTGCAATTTTTCTTTGATTTTTATTTTTATTTTTTTAAATTTTTTTTAATTTTTTTAATTTTAATTTTTTTATTTTATCTATATACATACTATATACACACCCCTTGCATTGGGATTTCAAGCATAGAACTTCTTGAGGTGCATTCTTTTAAGAGGCTCATCCAAAGGATCTCCCTCAAGTGTAGACAACTGATAAGCCCCGGAGCCATAGACTGATGTAATCACAAAAGGACCTAGCCAATTGGGTTTGAACTTGCCCTTCTTTTCACGATGCTACTAATTTTTGGGATTCTCACGAAGGAATAGATCACCCACTTGAAAGTCTCTGGGTTTCACTTTGCTATTATACTGATGAGACATCCTCTACTGATAGACTTTCAAATTATCATAGGCTCTTTGACGGTGTTCATCCAAAAATTATAATTTAGCTAGCTGTGCAACTCTATACTCTTCATCTGGAATCAAATATTTTAAGGATACACGAAGAGAAGGAAACTCGACCTCGAGGGGCAGGACAACTTCAGAACCATAGATGAGGGAATATGGTGTGGCTCCAATTGGGGTATAGATGGAAGTGCGGTAAGCCCATAAGGTGGGATTCAATTGAATATGCCAGTCACGGCCAACGTCATTGAAAGTCTTTTGTAGGATTTTGACAATGGTTTTATTAGACACCTCAGCTTGGCCATTACCTTGGAGATAGTAAATGGTGAAATAGTTATGGGTGATGTGGAATTTCACACATAGTTCATCCATGTCCTAATTTTGGAATTTCTTCCCATGATCAATAATAATATACATAGGTATACCATGTTTGCAAATGATATAGTTTAGGATAAACATGGATATTTGTTTGCCTATTGCGGTGATCAATGGAACGAATTCAATTTATTTGGTAAAATACTTAGTTGCAGTGATAATCCATTTATGGCCATTGGAAGATGGAGGGTGAATTGCACCCACAAGGTCGAGTCCCCATCAGCTGAATGGAAAGGTGGTCGTAAAAGGATGGAGCTCTTGTGCTGGTGCATGAATAAGATTCCCATGTATTTGACATTTCTTGCATGCCCTAGCAAAGTGAAAGGAATCTATCTCCATAGTAGGCCAATAGGAACCCATACGCATGAGTTTCTTAGCCAAGGAAGGACCACTCGAATGTGTCCCACAAATACCCTCATGTATGTCTTGTAAGGCATTTTGAGCTTCATCGTGTTCAAGACATCGTAAGAGAGTACCGTCAAGACCTCATTGATATAGGGTGTCAGATATTAGGACATAGCGGGAGGCTTGGTGTAGAAAGGTTCATTTTTTATTCCAGGATAGGTTTGGGGGTAAGATATCATTTTTTAGATGAGAATAGATTTTTCCATAAATTGAGGAGTCATGTCCAATAAGGTGACATATAATACTCGTATCAGGATCATCATATGCGGGATAAGTCAAGGATTCCACCAAGAACTCAAAATGGGTTTTGGTATCCTCTGCATCAAATAGAGAAGCAATCATAGCCATTGCATCTGCAGCCTCGTTATCATGTCATGGAATCTTCTCAAAGGTGATGATTGATAAATATTGTTTGAAGTCATCAACCATACATTTATATGGTTACAACCTATCATCCTTAGTCTGATAGTCATCATTAACTTGGTTGATAATCAACTGAGAATCTCCGTAGACATTCAATTCAGTGACTTTCCATTGTAGAGCCATCTTTAACCCAATCATCAATGCTTCATATTCAACTACATTATTTGTGCAAGGAAAAATTAGCTTGTAAGACTTTGGAATTGTGTATCCTTGCGGTGTGACAAAGAGGATGCCAGCTCTTGAACCCTATTGAGTATATGATCCATCAAAGTATAGCTTCCATGTTTGTGTAGATAATGTCAAGATGTGTGCATATGGAAACTTTGTATGTATAGGTTGATCATCTATTAATGGTGCCTCAACTAATGATCTACTATCACTTTCCCTTTAATAGCCTTCCTAGCCACATACTCAATGTCAAATTCACTAAGCAACATAACCCACTTAGCCAATCTTCCTGTTAAGGCTGTCTTTCTCAAAAGATACTTCAAAGGATCAATCTTTGCAATGAGCTTGATAGAATGAGACAACATATAATGTCGCCACTTCTATGAAGCAAAGACAACTACTCTTTCAATTGGATAATAATTTAGTTCATATCCCACAAGGGTGTGACTGATATAATATATAGCTTTTTCTTTTCCTTCTTGGTCTTGTTGGGCCAAAAGAGCACCTAGGGAGACTTCCGTAGCTGAAATGTAGAGCAAGAGTGGCTTGCCTGGAATTGGCGATATCAGAGTTAGAGGATTTTCCAGATATTGCTTGATTTTAGTGAAGGCTTCCTCACACTTATCATCCCATTTGAATAAGATGTTTTTATTGCAACAAATGCTGAAAGGGATGACTTATATCTGCTAGTTGAGAAACAAATCTTCTGATTGATTGGAGACATCCTTGCAAATATCTTAATTGATTGATGTTAGTGGGGGAAGCCATCTCCATGATTTCTCTAACCTTTTCTAGATCAACCTCTATTCCTTTGGCTGAGACAATGTACCCTAACAGTTTACCTAATGTGACCTTGAATGCACATTTCTTTGGATTGAGTCTAATTTGATACTTTTCCATCTGGGTGAATATTCTATCCAACACTCTCAAATGACCTTCTCTATTTTTGGATTTTTCTAAAATGTTATCAACATAATCTTCCATAATGGTATGCATCATGTCATGAAAGATTGTGGTCATAGCTCTCTAATAAGTGGCACCAGCATTCTTAAGACCAAAAGGCATCACATTCCAACAATATGTACCCCAAGGACAAGTAAAAGCAGTCTTTTCCTAGTCTTCTGGCACAATCTTGATCTAGTTATATCCAGAAAAACCATCCATCAAAGATAACATCTCATGTCCAACCATCAAATCAACTATAATATCAATATTGGGCAATGGAAAATCATCTTTAGGACAAGCTTTATTGAGATCTCGAAAGTCTATACAAATCCAGATAGACTTGTCTAGTTTTGAGATTGGAACAATATTTGAAATCCATTCAGCATAATCAATAGCACGAATGAATCTGACATCTAAGAGTTTCTTCAATTCTGCTTTAACCATTAGTGCAATATGCGGGTGCATCTTTTGGAACTTTTTCTTAACTGGCTTAATGCCTGGTGCAATAGATAAATGATGCATAATTAGATTAGGGTCTAGCCCAGGCATATCAACATAGGACCAAGCAAAGTTGATTTGTCTCTCTTTGAAAAACTTTGTAAAAGCTTCTTTCTCTGATTCTGTCAAGGATGCTGCCACTTTGAGAATGTGTGGAGAATCCTCTATTCCAATGTTAACAGGTAATGTTGGTTCTATATGGATGGAATATTGCTCTTGATACAGATAATTGGGAAGAGTGTCAATCCTTCCATCATCAAGCACCTTAGAGAGGTTTTCACCTTTAGATGCATCTTTTCTTTTTACTATTTTTGGATCTAATACTGCCATTGAGTGGTTTTCACCATTAGATATGTTGATTATTTTTATATTTTTATGACTAAAAGGATTGGCACTCTCTCCAAAGTAAGCCATGTCATTGAGTTCTATCAAAAATCCTGACTTATGATCCCCTAGTGGTAAATGATCCCTGATTCTGAGATAATCAATGATTACATCATCATTAGTAAAGACATGAAGTTTTGGATGATCAACAGAATCCCAATCTATAAGTTCAGGATGTACAAGGGGTATTGGATCATTCGGGTCAGTTTTAAAGGCTGAGATGGTATTGATAGAGAAGTTGTCAAGGTTTATGATAGTATCAGCAAGGTCTATTTCCATACTCTCATCTGAATAATTTATCACAAGATAATGCTCACTTCCCTCACAATCAACAAGAGTAGTATCACGTGGAACTAATCCTAGTGAGTCAGTCCTTGAACTCTCCCCCTCATGGTAATCAGTACTATAGTGATGGACCACATCAATTCCTATCTCTTTAGTATAGTCAGATAATGAATCCCATTCATAGTCATTAGAGTTAGAATCATCCTCATGATCACTAAGTCTATTTATGATCTCTGTTGCTATCCTTTGTTTTTTAGGATCCACATACATACCATTTTTCCTGAATTGTAATGCAGGAGCTTTAGATGTCTCATGAAAAGGTGTGATCATTGCTATTCCTTTTGGTTCTTTTGGTCCTTCTCCTTTGTATCCTAATCCTATAGTATCTTGTTGATATTTTGGATTTTGCAAAATTGGTTTTATAACACCCTCTCTTTGTAGCCCTATAGGTCTAGCACCTTGGTATCCCATCTTTTGCAAAAAATTATACCCTTTACCATATATATCCGGTGATATATATTCATGTTTGACATCCTCTTCATTCTTTTGTGACTTAAGCAAATGATTAGCATTACACTTAGCTGCTTCTTTTGATATAGTGCCCCCACTTATAAATGTGTCATAAAAAAGTGTGGATGGGGGTTCTGATTGTTGTTTAGTGATCAAAGATCTACCATATGATCTAGGAGATAAAGGTAGCTCTTTGATGCAAAGAGCTTGACCTAAAGTGTACTCTCCCATACTTCATTCTTTTATGTCTGTCTTGATCCCATTAGATTTAGAAGTTGATGCTACATTACTTGGATCAATGGGTATGGTTGCAAAAGATTCAATAAACCAAATAATCAAACATTGTCTTCACAATGCTACAATACAAGAAAGGATTAGGATCTCCTTTGATAGTGATCTCTTGACCATTGTGAGGGAATTTCAAACATTGATGATAATTTGACGGCACAACTTGCATGGAATGAATCCATGGTCTTCTCAAGAGAATGTTATAAGCAAGATCCATGTCAAGAACTTGACAAGGTACATCTTTGACTATAAGACCTACTCTGATAGGAAGAACAACAGATCCCTTGGATGACCTCTCTTCTTCATCATAAGCTTTGATTGTAATTTTATTCTTTGGATCTACAACATTTTCAAAAAATCCCAATGCAAGGACTAATTTCAAAGTGCATATATTCAAGCCAACTCCTCCATCTATTAGTACTCTCTTGATTTTATGACTCTATACAAGGACTTCTATATGGAGCAGAGCATTATGAGGTTGGTTAATAGATAAATCATAATGTTTAGTGAAGGATAGATAATGTGGGGTTGTCAAATGTCCCACCATAGCTTGAAATTGATCATGATCTAGATTTTTAGGAACCTGGGTTTCTAAGAGAGCTTTCTCAAGGATATCCTTATGAGATGGTGATAGATGCAAAAGCTCTAATATGGATATTTGGGCCAATGTTTTCTTTAGTTTTTCCAAAAGATTGTACTGATTGGAAACATTTGGCATAGACTTTGGAACATAGACATACTTGTTTTGAGAGGTGCTTGGTTTAGACGGGACTCCTTGGAGAGTAACCTTGGATTGAGATTGAGTATTAACATTGACTGGTTGACTCTCAGATTTATCTTTTATGGTAATCACATTGGCACAATACTTAGAAGGATGACATTGAGAGATGTTACCAACATATTTATAGGATGTGACATTATAGTTGGCTTGATTATCACCTTTAGCGTTGGAAGAACTTCCTTTCTCATGTTTAGGAAGCGGATCTTTAAAAGTTGTATGTGACTCATTCGAGGTATGTCCATCAACACTAATTTCACCACTTTCAATTAAGTCTTGAATCACATTTTTAAGCCTTTGGAAATCATTGGTTTTATGACCTTTCCCCCTATGAAATTTACAATAATCATTGTCATTCCACCAAGAAGGTTTCACTCTAGGTTCAAAATCTCTAGTTTCAGGAAGTGTAATGAGTTTCTTTGTGATCAACTTCCTTAATGCAGATTCAAGAGATTCCCCCAAAGGAGTAAAAGTTCTTTGAGGTGTCATAAAAGGAAATCTCAAATTGGATGAATTTTTGTTGGTGTTCTGATTTGCAAATTGATTGCTATAAGTAGCTTGAGTAGCATTTGCCTTACTTGTGAGATTCAAAAGGGGTTGTGTTGGTTTAACATTGCAATTATCCACAATCCCATCATTGACAATATTCTTGTTTTTGTTCCAGAATTTGGACTTGTCATTGTTGTTGTTGTTGGGATTTGAATTTGAAGATCCAACATTGTCTTTAGAATAAAGTTTAATCTCACCTTTTCTAACCATAGCTTCCTCAATTTTGATACCATTCTCTATGAGCTTGTTAAAATTTGGAGGAAATTAAAATTGCAACCTATAGCTCATTTTTGGTGTAAGGTTATGCACAAAGATATCCATATTTTCTTGTTCAGGAATCATTCGTGGATACTTGGCAAACAATTGACGCCATCTTTGCAAAAAAGTAAGGAAGGGTTCTCCATTCTTTTGATGTGCATTGCAAAGATCAAGCATAGTGACTTCATGTTTGATATTATATGAGTAATGAGTTACAAATTTGCCAATAAGCTGATTGAAAGATTTGATGCTTGGGGGTAGTTTGGAGAACCATTCCATGGCTTGTCCTCCTAAAATTCATGGAAATAGTCATATAAGATAAGTGTCATTGTGAGCGACTTCAATACAAGTAGTACAAAACTCATGGATGTGGTCTTGTGGATCTGAATTCCCTTTGTATTTGTCAAATTTAGGAGCCTCAAAATGAGGAGGGAATGGAATCATTGCTAAATTCTTATCAAAAAGATAAGGACATATATCATCCAAGGAGTACCTCTTAGTTGATGATCTAGTTTGGATATCAAAAATTTGTTGTTGAAGCATCTGGATTTGTTTTAGAACGGGATCCAAAGATAATGTGTTCCTTGAGTATTTTGAGAAACAATATGTTGTTGAGTGTTTTTTGAAGCATTGATTTGCTGATTATTTTAAGAAGTGGTTTGCTGATTGTTTTGGGAAGCATTGGATTGTTGATTGGTTTCCTTTGCTCCATGAGTATGTGTCTCTTGAGAACCACTAGGGATTTCTTGATTGTTTGTGATAGGTGGTTCTCTAAGATGGGAAACATCAAAATCACTTGGTAGTTTGGCTCCTTGTTGAGCAAGCATGATGAAATACATCTCTCTATCCATGTTTAGGAGTCTTTCCATGACATTATAAAAGCTAGGATCTTGCATAGCATCCCTAAGTTCTTGATCTATGGGTTCCTCATCTGATGTAACAAGTGAAGTCTTCTTAGGAATTCCAAACCAAGGGTTTTCCTCATTGTCTTTGTTTCCATCCATCTTGTCTACAAATTCTGGATTAGTGGTTTGTTTGAGTTTATGAGATCGAGTTTGAACCATAAAATGTGAAAGGTGATTATGGAATGGAAATTTTTTTGATGAAAAGATGTGAAAAGTGTTTGATAGAAAATATGTGAAAAAGAGATTGAAAAGTGTTGAAAATGGATAAGATAACTTGATAAAATCTAAGTCAATAGGAGGTATGGATCTCACTATGATATGACAAAGAAAAACCAAGAGATAGTAACCTAAGTAAGTTTGTTGATTGAGGATGATAGATCTTGATATGATAAACTCACAAAGATTAGAATCTGATAGATAAGGTGATTGTTTCAACATTGAATTGGGAATTTTAAAGATTGGAGGAAATGATTTGATGATTTTTGATGAAGAAAGGATGATGAACAATGATGAAAATGGTCAAACTAAAGATTAGAGGTTTGTGTAGATTGAAAAAGTTTCCAAAATTGAATTGAAGATAAAAATGGGTATCTGAAAAAGCAATTTTGAAATTTCCAAGGCTTATAGAAATGCTCTCTGTTGTATATGCAGAGCGACAAATGCACAAGATAGTCTAGTAAATGCGCAGAAGATCCTAACATATGCATTTTGGTAGAATCAAAAGCACAGACAATTTAAATAGATGCGCAACATGATTGATCAAATGCGCAGAAAGATTTTACAAATGCACAGGTTCTGGTTTTTGATGATTTTGGGTTGAAAATTGAAATTGTTTGGTTTTTCAAGTGATTGCTTTTGGAAAAAATAAAATGCATAGACACACACATGCAAGACAGTAATGATCTAGTCTAAATTAGTCTAGTATGAATGCACAAACACACTTACAATCCTAAGGTTGGCAAGGACAGTATCTACTGAATCCCCACTAGGATAATAAAATCCAGCCACACAAATCCACAGTGGACAACCTAGGAACTTGGAGGCATAGGCTCCTCCTTATAGTGCACTCACTTCTCTGGCACACCAAGTTCTGAATTCAATGGGTCATTACTTCCCAAAGAACTGCTATCTCTACTATGAACTGTGAGTAATGTGAGGTGTCTTCACGGGCTTGGGTGACCCCTTGAGCCAGCAAATAGAAGGTTTTTGGTCACTACACAAAGGTTTTTAGTAAGGACATCTGTTCAAGTGGTTTTGATCAAGTCATTTTCCTAATTAAGGGGGCTCTCCCAATCCTTTCAAAGCAAGGCTTTCACCTCTACAATGTAGGACTTTAACACACCACTGGGGTACTGGAGGAGATTTTGGTTGTCACAACAAATTCACACCTATCCAATGTGAGACTAATCACACTGGCATTTTTTATATACCATTTTGGAAGGGCTTAGCTTTAGCATGTTACCAGTTGGGTTGTTCCTTGAGGTGAGTACCTCTTTTCCGACCAAAGACCACCCTCTAAAAATTATAACAATTTCTCTTACACCCAAGATCCACGAATGGCAAGGGGAGATGATACATTGTTATAATTTTGGGATTATAATTATGCTAAGAAGAAAGAAAAATAGACACCTTGCTATGCTAAAGAAGACACACGAAATTGAAGAGAATGTCATACTTTAAAGCCCAAACAAGATTATAGTTTATTTTGCAAACCCCTTAGAAACTTGCAAATAAACTGTTAGAAATTTTGCAATGGGGTCTTCAAAATTTTATCCTGCAAAACAACCTAGAGACTACCAGAATGAACAGACACTTATTAAAATGGTTAGCTAAAAAAAAAGACTAGGAAACTAAAATTTAAAAATTGGAAAAATGAATGTGCAGAAACAGAAAGTAAATGCATAGTGAAAGTAAATGAAAGTGCCGAAACAATGTATGCGCAACAGAAAAGAATATATGCGGAGTGAGATGATATGAATGCACAACTTTACCATTTGCGCATCAGAATATTATGAAAGCACATAAATTATGAATGAATGTGCAGGAAAATGAAAAAGACAGAAAATGGAAATGTCAGAATGGATGCGCAATAGAAAGTGATGTATGCACAGAGGCAATCTGTAGAAAATCTGCACATGAAAAACTAAAAATAGAATGTTAAAAATGTGGGTGGCCCCACAGTGGGCACCAAAAATATATGCAAATTAGATGTCTAACCAGTAGAAATTATATATTAACTAATTTTAAGCTAATGAATCTATCTAATGCAACACAATGAAGAATACAATATGACTAAATGAAGAAATAAAACAAGATTACCTACATTCACCCATTGCATCTTGTCTCCATTGTCCTCCTAACCTTGATTTCTTGAAGATATTGAGCTCTCAGATTTCCAAATGAAGTCTTTTCTCAAGATGCTCTCAAAGTGTGAAGATTTGTATGACTGTTATGCACAATTGCCTAAAGATCAATTATGTAACTAATGGATGGAATGCAAATGATATGATGATAACTTGGATGCTTGAATGTTCTTCATCTCTAGAATGCTTGATTGCTTGATTTCCTATTCACTATTAGCTGACAAAGGGAAAATGAGGCTCCTTTTATAGAGTTTTGGAGGATCCAAGCCTAGGTGGCACAATCCTATAGTGGAGAATGAAAGGTGGAAGATCCTAGGGATAGGATTGACTTGGTTGAAGGAGTTGAGAGAAAGGGGGATGTAGTTGGAATTTGAGAGGAAGAATAGGGATAATGTTCCTCTCACATTGACATGGAAGAGAAGAAGGTGGAAGGGAAAGACACATGTCAAGTGTCTCACAAAGACCAAAGAGAGGAAGAGGGAAGGACTTTTTCCTTATGAGGACTCTTTGTACAAGTGTCCTATGAGTCATCTTTGACCCTTAGAGGTGGCTTGAGAAGCCCCTTAGGAATAGGGACTATCTCTTGACTTGGTTTAGGAGAAGACATGTGGTCATGAGACCAAGTCTTATGAGGCCACATAGCCCTTAAAGATAGGACATGTGTGGGTGAGGATAATGATTAATAAATAATTAATAATAATTATTTATCTTAGCCAAGGTGATGTGTCAGGTGACTAGGTAGATGAGGTGGACTAGGGAACTTAGTCATAATTAGTGATTGTGTATTTGATTTAATCACTTTAATAGACTATTTAGAGGACTTAGGATAAAGAATTAGACTATAGTGAATTTATTAAATAAATTGAATAATTTATCTAATAAATAGAGGAATAAATATTAATTAAATAATAAATATTTAATTAATTCAAGTCAATATTGATTAAATAATAAATATTTAATTGATTAATGAAGTCACTTTTTGGTGTATACAATCTTAATTATTTAATTAAGCCGAGCTGACTTAATCGTAAGGGAAAGTATGCCATATCCCTTAGAAACCTTATTAAATTTCTTGTTTGACCCTAGCCTCATGGTAATTTAGAATAGGGTGGATGTTGTGACTAAACTATGTTCAATATGTGTGTGTATGATGGTTATAAACTTTTAATGCTATTATTAATGAATGCTATTAATATTATCATGATTTCATTAATTTAATGCATTGCTTATATCTTATTTCTAACCTACATTGACAAAATTGAAGAGTTGTGTTAGAATTGTGGTTGGTTGCAGGTACATGAGGTACAAGGTGAAGTGGATTCTATGATCTAGTGATGAGAGATAGATTGTCAATAAGGCCATTTAGCATCTATACTTGTCAGTAAGTTTGTCCTCCTAAGGCTATCTTACCCTCAAACTCTATCCACCTATTTAATTTTAATAATTTATTCTTTTTGAAAAGGTAAGGGACTTTGGAAATAACTTGGCCCCATCTTCGAGTAATAAACCCTTTACAAACATCTATGGCTTAAAATTAAATAAAGCCTTACACACACACACACATGAATGCATGCATGCATGCATGTATGTATGTATTCAATTGGAAACAACAAGAATACATTAATTATAAATAACAATAAATAAAATGTCAGTATAATTAAAAAATTAATTATACAATTTATATTGAATAAATTTTAGCAATAGAGTGGAAGGAAAGAAAACAAATTATAAATTAAAATAGAAGCAATAAAATCCTATGAAGAGTTCCACCCATATGTATATTAAAAACAAATAAAATCTCAAGTCTACATTATGATCTTTCTCATCCAACCCATATGTATATTAAAAAAAAAACTCAAGTCTACATTATGATCTTTCCCATCCAAGAGACAACTTGGGATAAATGGGCATGGTGAAGGCATAAGAAAGATTCATCTATGCCATTAATTATGCATGACACGCTTTCTTGTGAAGAAGAAAAATCTACACGGTTAGCTAGAATGACACTTCATTTTTTCTTTAGAAACCCTTCTCAAGGGAAATTTATCTTTTCTTGGTTGGGTAGAGAAGAAAGATGTGAAAGGAGAGTGAAGGAGATTTGTTATCATTTCAGGTGCTGGGAGTAGAAGGACACTATACTACAAGTATGGATGGGTTTTTTTTAATATGTTGTTGTTTGTAGCATACATGTTTTTATATGCCTTAATTTCTTCCTTCAAGCATTAAACAATGGACTGCTGCTAGAATTTAGAAGCTATAATTCTTAAACTACCATAGATCACTCTTTTCATAGACATTTCCTTATTTATAAAAGACAAACTTAAATCTACAAGTGTATCATGGTTAGGGCATTAGGAATACATAATAGTAGGTTGAAGTAAACTAGAAGGTTTTTTTATAAATTTAAGCATTGCATTAATTAAAAGTTAGAACCTTATGACAAACATTATTTATCCTTGTTGGATCTCATTATGTTTTAGTCACATCTAGTGCCTATATAATAGATCTTATGATGCATTTTGGATAGCGGAAAGTAATATATCATTAGCTACTTTAACATTAGTGAAATATAGCTTAAACTCAACCTTTAGGTTAAAAAGAATTATACCCTTAAATTATAGTAGCAAGACAAGGCACATATAGAGTAAATTTTGTAGTCAAATTATCAAGTATATGAATGTCTGACTACTTGTGATTAGAAAATTTTTACCATAAATTAATCATTAACTTGCAGAAAGGATTTGGTAAAAGAATGACCTTTATGGAAGATGTTATGAGGAATTTACTAACATGAGTGGATTGTATGAGGTGTGTACAAAAAAAATGAATAAAACTAGTTAATTTATGTTCATTTGGTTATCTTGAGGGTGAGTTATCTCTTCAACTTGTGCCTAGCATTCTAGTTGATTAACTAATACTACAATAAACTATAGTAGTTGTAAGGTCTCCTAAGCCATGTGTATGGCACCAACAAACTAGCACATGAGAATGGATACTGTACATTTTCCTATCATTTCCATATGCCTTGGCATGTTTTTCTACCTTTCCTTAGTTGAATAATTACTGAAAAAACTTACAAAGAAATAGGAGAGTAGATCTTCCTTCATTTAACCATTATGGGAAATAGACTAAGGAGCCATTACTAGTTGCTTGGTGAAGGTATTCAAAACTAGTCTTTGTTAGGTAGGCTTCGAAATTATCTACTTCCAAATAAGGGATCTCTTTCTAGCTATAGTGCTATGCTAGGTAAAAATGTTGGATTTTATGGAAACATATACATATAAGAGCCTATGAGGGCATTGTTAGAGGTCTATATTCCTCTAGGACATAGTCTAGTCTTTGAGCTATTTGAGGTTATTGCTGAAGTTTAAATCATATGACCCACTTAAGATAAGATTATTTTCTTGACATTGGTCATAGTCAAGGAGCATATTATTTTGGTAGACTAGCAACCATACCACCTAGATAGCGGATAGGTATCGTTGGTTGCATGCATGCAAGGGATACCCCCTATTGATCTAGAGAATTTGATAGATTTTGCTAAGAGCGTGTGGGCTTGGAGGCCAAATACATGCTAGTGATGGTGGTCCACATTGCTTAGTCATGTAATGGACTACAGGGAAAGGAGAATTTCTGATGAAAATGAGTAGATAAAAACCAAAATAAATCTCACAGTGTGGTATGACATGAATCATTTAATTGTAGTAGACAACACCTTATATGTATGGTCATTAAGAGGATTTCCATATGTAATGACCCACCAGGGAACCCATGAGAAATTAACCTAAATATGCTACTAAGTTTACAGAATAATTTTATTCTTAAAATTTTACACAACAATAATGTATAACAATGCGGGAGCAGTACAATATAATTATAACTCATATATGAAAGTATAAATCAACATATAGATTACAAATCTCAAGGGTTCCTTGACGTAGATTACGTAAATATTAATTAATTATTTTAGATTAAATATAATTACAAATATCATGTATACAAATGAATGATAAGTACAACATCATATAAATGAAACATAAATACAATTGATACCATAAGGTATACATAACGAATCATCATCCGCTTCATAGGTTGCAAGGTATGTAATAACAAATCATATACAATGTACACGTTCAATATCCTGAAAGATAAGAGAAAATCTCCAATAATGATGAACAAGGAAGAATGTAAAAACAACAAAGATAATCTAGCACTAGTTCATGAATGCCAAAATATCAATTGTAAAACAAACACTACCACCCAACCATGTGGAACCAAAGATCCACTCCCACCATGTTGAGGAGATAACAACAGATCCCACTCAAATAAAAAACACCATAATCCAACTCAGAACAACACTTAGGCAAGGGATCTTGAAAGCTCTCTATTTTAAAAGGTAAAACACCAATTGCAAAGATAAAACATACTTAACAAAAGGAAACCAACACACATAGGAAACCTAAGATGTATAAAGGGAAGATTCATCACATGAGCCAACTCTAAGGTTATCTCGATAGTCTCTCTGGACCCCAGCGCCCTAATGACTCTATGTGGTATCTGTAATCCTCTCATGCAGATGAGGTACCAAGTATGTCATATCTAGCCCACATAGGTAGAAAGCATCTTCCCACTCCCATCCTAGTCAAGACCTCAATCAAGTACTCAGGCATGGGTGAGGCACACATTATCTTATTAATTCATTTTAAACTCTCAATGTCATTTAGTTATCACTTCATTACTTGTCACTTGCAATAAGTTATCCTGGCAGCCACTTGCAGGCCCCGACGCCTATTACAAAACACTCCCGATCTATACACTTAGATAACCTACCCTAATGCTCCAACCAAAATAACAAGGAGAAGAATAAACCGAAACCATAAAAGCTTCTCATAAACCATAAATCATGATAACGACCAAAGTAAAATAATGGAACATAGTAGAGAGAAACACATCCTATACAAGGATCAAATAGTCCATCTCAATATAGACATTTATCAACGATCATCCATCCCATAATGGACATCTCAAAAAATCAATAAAAATCATCATAGTCTCACATTGCAAGACCAACGATACTCAAAGCATCAATGACATCTATCTCAAAACATGAACATATTCCATAAAATAATCATCCAGATCGTAAAGCAATCACAGTAAATAACATAAGGTGACCAAGTAAATTGAACTCAATCATGATAAAAGTCATCGTTTAAGGTTAATAAAAATAAAGATCGAACACAATAAGGCACATGAGATCACTCACAAATATAATAGAGTCATACATGATCCAATTGAGACCTCAAAAAAAAAATGGCCATGACATAGAAAAAAATAAAACTTGAGACCCTGGTTCACATACCCTAAAAGTCAACGTAGTTCCCATAAATCTAGCATCAAAGAAATAATAAATATACTAGTAGACTGAAACATCACCTAACTCTCAAATGAATAAACTATTTCATTTATTTTCCAAGGTCTAATTCGATTATAAAATATTCATAAAGAAACCATTACGTAAAAACTATATGCATGAAGACCATAATTATAATATAAAAATATTTTTATTTTAAAAAATAAACTGATCAATACACAAAATAAACTGATCAATACAAATCCCTCCTTTTATTAATAAATAACCTTAATTATATAACCCTTAATATATAAAGAATTTAAAATTTATTTATATTTTAAATCAATTAAAAATTATTAATAAAAATATTAATCAACATATAATAAATTTGAATTAATTATTCATTATTAATAAGTATTAACTACTTAAATAAAATATAATTTAAAAATTAAAGAAATGCAAATGGGGAGATGACCCCATGGCCCATCGACTCCCCCATGCGCTCCCTCCACACCTGTTGTTGACCGCAATAGTGACTACGACAACACCCATAGTTGTTGGTCGCAACATTGTCTGTGGCAGCAACCGTGCTGCTAGTTGCAACCTTTGCTGCAATAGCAGCCAAAGCCACAAGGTGGGGGAAAAATAAATACATACATACATATGTGTGTATATATATATACATATACATATACATACATACATACATACATATACACACACACACACACACACATACATATACATATACATATACATATACATCTACATCTATATTTATAGATATACATACATATACATATACATATACATCTACATCTACATCTACATCTACATATATATATATATATATATATCTATATGTATATATATATATATATGTATATATATATATATATATGTATACATATATATATATATGTATACATATATATATATATGTATACATATATATATATATGTATACATATATATATATATGTATACATATATATATATGTATACATATATATATATATGTATACATATATATATATATGTATACATATATATATATATGTATACATATATATAGATATGTATACATATATATATATATGTATACATATATATATATATATATGTATACATATATCTATATGTATATATATATCTATATCTATATCTATATCTATATATATATATATATATATATATATATATCTATATATATATATCTATATATATATGTATACATATATATATATGTATACATATATATATATATATGTATACATATATATAGATGTATACATATATATATATATATATACATATACATATAGAGATATATATGTATATGTATATGTATATGTATATGTGTATATATATATATATATATATATTATTATTATTTCAAAAAGAATTTCATATATATTTTTAAAAATTTCTGTCAGAATTCTCTGACATAAAAAACAACAAGCACTTATTTTAATTTATTAATTAATTTATTTTTAATTTAAAACATACAAAATACTCTTAATTTTCTCCTCAATAGGCACTTAATCTAAAACTTAATTTAATAATAAAAATATATTGTGCATAGATTTCACATTGAATTTTTTTTCTATTAGGTTTCCAACCAAACCCTAATCAACCATAGCACAAGTCTACCTAATGATCTCATCAAAGCCTAGGGTTATCAAATTTAATTCGGACATGAATTTTCCACATAGAGCCAAACCAAACTACATTTCCCTTTCCAATTCTACAAACAAATAAATATCATAAAACCCCCCAATTTAAAAATATCAACAATTTGGCAAATCAAGAATCTGGAAAACGCGATGTAGAAAATCATCTCAAAAGAAAAGTTTTGCAAAGTATCCAAACCTTACCCCAATCCATCAAATGAAGAAAAATGATGAAGACCCGAAATACGTAGAAAATTCTCAAGCTTCTCAAAATTCCTTTAATTAGATTCCTTCCCCTAGAACCTACAAATCATGTATCTATCAAATAATGGCCAAAATCCTCCTAATAAATAAATTAAATAACCCATGGTTTCAAAATATGTAACACCATAAACAAGGTAAAATACCATCTAAAAAATATAAAAGAATCACTTAACTTGAAAACACTGAAATCAGAACTTGACATGCAACACCTAAACAAAAATTAGAACTCAACATGAAAATTACTTAATTCCCTTATGCATATTTTGTTAGGAATGGGAACACTGAGAGGGGGGGGGGGGGGGGGGGGTGAATCAGTGTTCACTGTATTTTAACTTTTCACTTTAATCTAAATACTAAATTATAAATGCTTAAGTACTGAATTAAACATTCACATAAACATGAAACATGAAATCAACACATGACACCAAAATGGTTACAGGGAAACCCAAATAGGTAAAAACCCCGGTGGGACTTGATACCCACTAATAATCTGCACTAGTGTTTTGTGATCCGTGTTAGAAGATCCTTTACCCTGTTAGGAGTAGCTTTACAATGCTTTAGTACAGTAGACCTTGTTAAGGGTTGGACCTTGTTAGGAGTCTTTTACAATGATCCTTGTTAGGGGAGTGGACTCACTATCCTAGAGCTCACTGCTCAAATGATGAAGGATAGAACCTTCTGAGATCAGATACACATTATATCTTTAGGTGAACTGTTGCTGTGACACTGCTTGTTAGATCAGTTCCTTTGGTGCGCTGATGCTTTGATCTCTTGCAAAGCTCTAATACATCATATGCTCTCTTCAAATACCTCTTCTCTACTTCTCACAACTCTATTTCCACTTCCATACCGAATACAATGGATGCACCTTATATTTATGTGCTCATACCAATTATACAATTAGGTCGGCCCTATAACTAATTACAAATAATGCTTCCAAATGAATTGGCTTAAGCGTGCTTACAATTATACATATACATATGTCAGAAACCTAAATACAATGGGCACATAGCCTCTACAACATTAATTTACAATCGCAAACCAAAATAGTCACTGTCAGCTCTATGCTTTGTTCTCTGCTGGCACACACTGGCTGTGCAACTTCAACTAACTGTAACTTTCACATCTTTGCATATCTACTTATGCGCTCTTAGAATAAGCATAAGTATAGTCTAACAATCTTAACTTCCAGGGTGCATACCTTAATTCATTCGTACACACGTGCGCTGATGCTCTGAGACTTTGGTGCTCTATATGCTGTCTAGTCTTCAACACTTAACTAATTTATGATCTTTACACTTAGTGCGCTGACTCCAAACTGTTGTATGACTTTGTTGCCATAATGTCAACACTATATCTAGTCATATACTTCAGTATAGACAACTTGCCAATTAGAACTCAACATGAAAATTACTTAATTCTTGTATGCATATTTAATTATTAATTTTCCCTTTTGTATATTTAATAATTATAATTATTATTATATGCACTTTCCAGTTAACCACTCCTAACTCAACTTTAATTTAAATTTCTAATTCAATTTTATAAAATTGAATGTGCAACTTAAATTGCATACTAATATTTAATTAATCAATTAATATTTTAGTACTTAATAATTATGCAATTGATAATTAAATATTAAATAAATCAATTTATGTCTACAATTTCATCTTTAAATTTAATAATTAATTAACTCCTTTTATTCCAAACTAGACTTCTAATTAAGTCTTTTAATTAAACAAAGGTATTTTAATTAACCCTTATAATTAAATATCCTTATATTTAATATTCTGATATTTCTAAGATATGATTATTCTAATATAATAATTAATCTCCATTAATTCATTTTCAATCAATAAATCACACAACAAAACTCAAATGACTGCAACACCTAAAAATCAACTAACTCAAAATAACCAGCATGCTCAAAGGAAGGGTTCACGAATTCATGTCACCTCGACGAATTTAGATAGGTAGTCAATAAGATACATGTCCCCCTATTTTAGGAAAAATGATGGCTTAGGTTGGGATTGGACTTGTCTGTTAACTCCCCTCTCTTACCATTGAGATAATGTGATAGGGCACACTCATCTTGACAATTTAGGGAAGTCGATGTCGGTACATAAAATCATGAATAAAAGATGACCATGTACACACATGTATAAATATATAATAGACAATGGTGGGGATCGACTGATTGTGTGGATCTCGCAAGAAAGTAAGTACGACTTTGTCCCTCAACCACATCAAGCACATAAAACAAAAATATAAAACATAATCATAATTCATACACATGCAGGTATGGGCTTAGTGAATCCATAATATAAATGACATCATAACATATAGAAAATCAGACTATGTGAGGGGCATTACACCATATAAGTGGTAGAATAATTCAATCTCTCTCTCAAAATGACCCACAAAATCCACTTGGAGGAGTGGATAGGTACTAAATCTACCGTGGAGGGTTTACATTGCACCTCAAGTGATCCAAAGAGAGTTACAAATGAGAAGTCTACATGAACTCATAGAAATAGATCAAGGTACGCTTTCAGTTATGGGTAGTCATTTACTTTTATTTATAGTTATGAAGAAATTGAAATTATTAGTTGTGATAACATAACTAATTGTTGGCCCTAAACATATGTTACTTGATTTTGTAAATGTATGTATTGATGGATTTAAAAAAAAATTATGTAAATTTGGTTCCATTTTGGGTTGTCATCACATAGGTATCAGAGCATGGATGTTAACCTTAGGACCTAGGTGCTCACACCTTCCTTTCACTAACATGGCTACATGCTAATGGAAGCCATGTGATACAAAAAGAATGGGAAATAAGAAGGCTTCAAGAAAACTACATCCTTGACGTCTTGACTATCAACCTAGAAGGATCCAAGACAAAAAACAATGTAGAACAAAAAAAGGAAATAGAACTAATATTTGAAACCAAACCAATGGCTAAAACCATCAAAGGACTTAAGATTCAAAAAGAAAAGAATTTGAAAAATCCTTCCAATAAATTGGAACCAACAATTGAAATCTAATTCTCAAATCCAAAGACAAAGCCCTTGGCCATTAGAGATTTTCCATTTGGTTGTGGATGTAATGATCCTACTCTTTCCAAGGAAGGTATTGCAAAATATAACCACGACAATGCTTATATGACTATATCTATGGGTTCCTCATATGGGGAAGGGCTTGAAGAGGAGGAAAATCCTATGATGTAATAAAAAAACCATGTGTGTAAAATGACAAAATTGTACTGAATAACCATCGTCATAATATGTAAAAGCTACTACTTATGATTGAAAATTATGACTATATGCATATTCATTGTGTCTTGATGACTTTGTGAATTTCATTTGGAGTGGATATTAAATGCTAGGAATAAATGTCACCTTATGATTTTGGCTGCAATTTCTAATGGAAAAATTAAAAATAATTGGGTAATTGGAAAATATATATTAATAATGAAAATTAAAATAATACTATATTCTTATCTCACAAGATTAACTTACCATAATGAAGTGAACCTTAAGGAAGGAAGCTAGCCTTAGCCTCACCAAATATCTATGTGCAAGTAGGGGTGCCTCATTAACATCTCCTATTATACTAGAAGAGTTGTAAGCTGAGTTGAATGTCCTTTGTGCCAATATAGCTTCTCAAGAGTAGATCATTGAATAATTAATGAGGTAGAAAGAGAAAGGTACCAACCATAATATAGGCATAGGTACTAAAGAGCTCAATAAAAAGTCCAAAGAGTATCTATACACCTAGATTATGAAAATATCTCTATAATTAACACTTATAGTCACACACTTATAGGACAACAAGGTGTGGTAAAAGACCCATTAATACAAGAATTGAAGAATATGAAAACATCTAAGTTTGATGGGACAGGGGATGGAGATATAGTTGAAGCATGGCTGACTGAGATAAATAAATATTTTGGGCTGCTAGAACTAAACTCTAACACTAAAGCCAAGTTTTCCATATACTAATTACAAGGTGTTCAACCTCACTATGGTGGGACCGTCTAGTGAAAATTAAAGTTCATGATATAAGAAAAATGACTTGGTAAAAATTCACAAGGTGATTTTGCAAGGAGTATCTATCTAGCCATCATTGAGATCAAAATAACTTAATTCCATTCACTATGCCAAAGGAGAATGGTAGTAGCAGAGTACAAGGATAAGTTTATGAACCTATTTCGACATGTGCATTGTATGAAGGAAGAAGAGGACTAGGTGAACAAGTTTATATTGGGACTGAATAAAAGTATTCTTTTTATGCAACCAAGCTCACTTGACCCAAAAACTTGAACCAAACAATGAAGGCAGCCTTAGTTTCCTAAGAAAAGAAGAAAAGTAAGCTAGAACATAAACGTAAGATACATTTCTCCAAATACTCATATAATAAAGGGAAGGAATTACATAAAGCTAAGCCTCAAGGAAATACTTCTTGATAACTTAAGAGGGGATGAAACTATAGAGAGAATCATGGGTCAGAGAGTCAAAAGGATAGGGAAGAAAAAAGACAAAAAAATATCAAGACAAGTGGAACCAATGGATTCCACAAGAGGAAAGAAAGTCAAAAGAGGAGAAATAGATGGATTTTGGAAATGTGGAGGTGATAACTATAAATATGCATGTCCCAAGAATCAAAATAACAGCACCATACCCATAACCAAAATTCATTCAATAATTGATAATCACCAAGCGAATTACCAAGCCTCTCTCATAGAACTTCAAGGTACACTTTATGACCAGCCTATTTCAATTTTGGTAGATTTAAGAGCCAAAAGTAGCTTTGTTTCAGATAGAATTATACAAAAATGTTAAATTATGAAAAGAGACTAAGTTGAGATTACATCGAGATTACAAGATTACAAGATTTATATCTCTATTTTGTTGTGGGATTCTAGGAGTAAGCCTAATTTTAGGGGAGGTGGATTTAATATCCCTCCCATAGTTATCTTTTTAATTTTTATTGCCAAACTCTTTTAGGCCACTTTCATGTGTGTGTTGATTATTTCAGAGGTACTTGAGGATATGAATGTATGACATTATATTAGATAATTGTGAATTATATGTTTTTGGTTATTTTAATGTTGATTAAATGAAAATGATGATATATATATATGTGTGTTTGTGTGTGTGTGCGCGCACGCAGGATCATGGTATGCCAAAAAGTGGCGACGTGAAAGATAAGACCTGATTGATAGAATCTTCGAAGAACAACTATAACTTTCAAACAATATAACATTTTTTAAATTTGAAATATACATCACATTCTATGCTTCACCTAATACAATAATAATAAACAATTCTTTCAATTTGATGAAGTTTAGACTAAGTTAAGGTGGTCAGACACGAGAGTTTTTATATTCAAAAAAATTTGTAGCAGAAAAATCATAATTAATTATTTAATTGAAAAAAAATACAAAAAAAATATACATCACATCCGGACATGAGTCTACTACTTTTATCTAGAATCTTATAAAAAAATATTATCATTTGATTTTGTTTAATGTGGTCAAACATACACCTACTTGTTATCTTTCTAGTTCTGATTGATATACTTGTTCAAAAATAGATATAACTTTCAAACTGTATTACATTTTTTAAATCCAAAATATGTGTGACATTCTATGTTTTTCCTACTACAAGAAAAATAAAAATAGTTTTCAATTTGATAAAGTTTAGACTAAGTTAACGTGGTCATACACGAGAGTTTTTGTATTCTAGAAAAGTTGTAGAAGAAAAATCATAATTAATTATTTACTTGGAAAAAAATTACAAAAAACTATGTGTCACATCTGGACACGATCCTACTACTTATATCTAGAATCTTGTATAAAAAAAATCATTTGATTTTGTTTAAGGTGGTCAGACATACACCTACTTATTTATTCCTGAAATTTTTGTACTACTACATTGAAATTTGAAATTTTTAACATATAGAATAATTATTTTTCAAAAAAGGCCTAGTATCTTAGAAACTAAATTAATTTTTTTACAGATTCTCTTCTTACATATTATTGATATAATATTTATAACTTGTTCAAATTTTTATGTCAACTTTCCTAAACCTAATTTTTTGAATTTTCATTGCCACTTAAGGGCCTAGTATGGCATACCATGATCCTACACATACCCATATATATATATATATATATATATATATATTAGAATTCCTTCGAGTGGTTCTTGTTCTATTAGTATCCTAGCTAGCAGCAACAGGCCTAGATGTTCCAGGTGAAGATAAATTGTAAAGATCTAGATAGAGACACTATGGACCAGTTGATTCTTATGGTTTTAGTGACCCCATACTTTCATGTGTATGGTTGGCGTGTATATTTTATATTTCTATTTGACGTGCTTGATGTGGTTGAGGGAAAAAGTTGTAATTACTTTCTTGTGAGATCCACATGATTGACCAATCCTCGCCATTGCTTGTTTATATTTATATGTATGTATGTACATGCTCATCTTTTATGCAGGTTTGTAGGTACCAAGCATCGACTTCCCTGAATTGTTAGGATGAGCGTGCCCTATTGTAATATCTCAATGGTAAGAGAGGGGAGATAACATATAGATCCAAATCCCAACCCAAGCCATTGATTGTCTTAAAATAGTGGACAAGTATATGTTTTCTACCTATCTAAATTCATCAAGGTGACGTGAATTCGTGAACCCTTCCTCAGTGTTTGTTATTTGAGTTAGTTGATTTTCATGTGTTATGGGTCAAGTAAGTTTGTTGTGTGGATTATTTGATTTAAAATAATTAAATTAAGATTAATTATGAGATTAGATAGCATACGAATATGGAAATATTAAATATAAGGATATTTAATTTTAAGAGTTAATTAAATACCTTTATTTAAAGACTTTATTAAAAGTCTAAATTTGGAATAAAATGATTTAATTAATTATTAAATCCAAATATGAAATTAAAGGCATAGTTGATTTAGTTTCAATATTTAATTTTCAATTGCATAGTTATTAATGTGCTGAAATATTAATTAATTAATTAAATATTGATATGCAATTTAAGTTGCACATTCAGTTTAATAAAAGTGAATTAGAAATTTAAAGTTAAAGTTGAGTTAGTAATTGTAATTGGAAACCTGCATATTTTATTATTAAATTATAATTAATCAAGCAAAGTGAGTTGATAGAAATTAGGTGGAGAGTTGAGTTCTGATTTTTAGGGATTGAATGTTTTAGAAACCCTAAGGGGAATAGGCTTTCTTTATGAGAGGTCTTTTTGGTATTGTTTCCTCCACGTCTATCAAGTTTTGGAGGAGCTCTCCTAAGTGAATTTGGAAGATTATTGAAAACTTGAAATTTTGGAGGTTGAATTTTCTTCTTCTTGTCTTCAAATTTCAGGCGTTGTTTGAGGTAGGGTTTGAAACTTTCTATTTTGTAAAATCCTTCCTTTGAAAAGATTGTTTGCTTCATTCTGGAATTGTTTGAGTGAATGCATTAAAAATGGTTTTCTATTTTTAATCAATTTTGTTTATTTGAGAAATTTAGGATTAGTTTTGACGACAAATTAGATCTGGGATTTTGTTGGGATTGTTTGAAAACCTAGGAAGAGGTTTTAGGAAAACATGTAAGTTTTTTCCAGTTAAGGTATTTACCCATAAGTGATAGATATTTTACCTCAATAATTTGCATGGAAATTTAATTGATATAGAGATGCATGCACGTAAATGTATATGTGAAGATCTTATTAAAAAAAAAGGATTAGTCTTATCAGAAAAACCTAGCCTCCATTAAAAGAAAATCAATTAATATATATATATATATATATATATATATATATATATATATATATATATATATATATATATATATATATATATATAAGGGGGTTTGTTTATCGAATTCATGGGGGTTCGTTGTTTTGGTTTAGAAAATTTTCATAAAATTCTCTGACAGAATATATATATATATATATATATATATATATATATATATATATATATATATATATATATATATATATATATATATATATAGGGAGGGGGTGGGGGTTTCCTCCCCCCTACCCCACCCCCGATAGCTTGGCAACATAGGGGTGGGGTCCCCTCCTTTTTGCACATGTAGATTTTGTTTTAAAAATAATAATAATTATTTTATCAAATTAAAAATATTTTATTATATGTTTTTATATATTATTAAATTAAATTTTTATTATTATTTTATATATATATATATATATTAATATTAATCTTAGGGGAGTGGCTTACAATAGGGGTCTGGGACCCAAAGTGGTCAATACTAGGGTAACCTATCGTAAGTTTGTAAATATGTGATAACACAGTAATTAAAATTTGGAGATCTCATTAAAAATATATTTAGTGATAATGCCTCGCCCATGTCTTGAAGCTTGTATAGGCTAAGGTTGGGAATAAGATGATACCTAGAGAGTAGGTATGATTAGAATTCCTCATGTTCATGTGAGGGTATTCTAGTTCCATGTGGGTCCTATTGAGGGTCTGGGGCCCAAAGTGGCTAGCCTAGGATAACTTAATGCTTGAGGGTCTGGGGTCCAATGTGACTAGTCCCTTGTAACTCAAGTAGTTGGCCATGTGATGACACTCCCATAGTATGTATCCTAAGTCTCCTCCATAGTTTTATGCATTTTCCTCTGGTGGTGTATCTTTGTTATTTTAGTATTATCTAGTGATATGTTTTTGGTATTCTGGTATTTGGTTTTGGTACTTTTTGGCATTTTGATATTTATTATATTTTCTTTATCGTTAGTTGGTGGTACCTTTTGAGATAAAAAACCTTCATTATTCATTGCTTAGTTATTTTATGTGTTGTTTTCGTTATCTGAGTGGGGTTTTTTTTGTTATCTCCTCAACACAGTGGGAGTGGACCTTTGGTTCCACGAGGTCAGGTGGTAGTGTTTTATTTTACCATTTTAGATTCTAATGTTCCTATAGCGGTGTTGGATGATGCTTGGTTTTGTTACCTTATTTTTCTTCATTGGAGGCATGTTCATATCTATCTTATGGTGTTTATATTTGTACCTTACATATCAGATGTGATTTCTTTAAGATATTGTACTATACTTTGTATTTGCTTATTACATGACATACCCTGCAACTTGTGCAGAGGATGTTGTTTCATTATATATATACCTTATGATATTGATTTTAGTTTTATTCATTTGTATATAAGATATTTTTAATTATGGTTAATCTAAAATATTTAATTAGTAATACGTAATTCTACATCATGGAACCCTTGAGAATTGTTAACTATAATTGAGTTGTACTTATGTACTTGTTTGTATCTTATGTTGTATTGCTTTCACATTATTATCATTATTTTTTTGTAAACACTTAAGAAAAAAAAAATTATGTAAACATAACAACATGATTTAGGTTAAATTCTCTCGGGTTCCCTTTCAAGGTATTACATTATATTAAACAAGCACAAGAAGTGAGAATATTAAAGAAAGTTTTTAAATTTATATTTAAAAAATACATATGACAATTTTTAGAGCTATTCTAGAAATAAAAAATATTTATTTCTATCTTTTAAAATGTTAAATTAATAACATTTTATTATAAATATTATAAATTATAATATTATATTATTTAAGTGGAATAATAGAAAATTAAATTATTATATATGTAATCACTTGAAAGTGGACAAGATTAAATCAAGTGATAAACCAAGGCAAAATCAAAGCAATAAAATCAAATCAAGCTAAAATCGAAGAAAAATTGCAACTAAGCCATAATCCAAATTTAATTGAAAATCAAAATTCATTAAATCAATTTAAAACCACTAAATCAAGCTAAATCAATAAATTGTGCAATTAATCTAATTAATTGTATAGTTCAATTTAAATCAAATCAATCCATTTAAGGGGTACACATGGCTAAACAAATTAAACAAATTCAATTATTAAATCCCTATTTTCCCTCAACCACTAAATGGGAGGAAACATCGACCAATGGGAAATGAGGATTGAACTCACATGGATCAAGCTTACAACAAATCTCAATCACACATAATGTGAGAGCATCTTGGTCATCCATTTTGTCTCTTTGTCCCAAGCTTTGAGGACAATCCATTTAAATTGTCTCCAAAGGTGGAACCATGGACTTAACCTCAACTCAACCTTGATAAAATCAACTACACCCCCTACCCTTGCCAAAATCTATAAAAGCAAGGCATAAATCACTCAATGATCATCAACAAAATTTGAGAATAGAATCAAACCTCTTGCAATTTTGAGCTAGAAAGGCAAATATAGTGTTAATTAAGGCTTAATTTCTTTTGGAATTGAATTCTTAGTTTTCTTATCATTTCATTCTCATTTTAGAGCTATCACTAATGGAAGCTTGCTGAGAGCTTTGCATTAGAAAATCTAAATAGAGGTCCATAGAGTGCTTTTTGTCTTCATTTGCTTAATTAGCTTACTTTTTGTCGTAATTTAGTTATCTTATTCATTTATTGACAATACCAACCCTATGAAGGTGCTTTTCTTAGCACACAAAATGGCGCCCACCATGGGGCATTAGGCCTCACTCTTTTAAAATGTCAAAAAATTGCTAGATTCTAGGATTTTTCCTTGTTTTTTCTCTATTTTGCAAATTTAACATCACTTTTAAGACTTTCTGCAGTGCGTACCAAGGTTTTAATAGCACATCCAACGTTTGAAACAATGCATCCACAACAAAGTTCTGCACCTTTTCATAGCCAAACAACGCATTTAAGCTTTCTAATATCCTATCTACTTTTTTAGGGCGTATACCCTGACTATGGAGCACATTTGAAAGATTCTGTCATGCTTTTAATATTTTCTTTAAGCACATTTTCTTATTAAAACAACACTTTCAATTTTTGTTTCCGCGCTTTCAATTTGTTCTGCGACGCTTTCAATAAATTTAACAACGCATTTAATTAGTTTTACAGTGCTTTTGATTGTAATTCAAATTTGCAAAATTTGACAGTTGGGAAATGATTTTTCCTCTATTTTATGATGACAAGTCACAAAAGATTAAAAATCTAGAGACCAGATACAATAGAGAGGATAAAGCCTTGGCTAAACGAATCAAAATCGAGAATATAGCAAACATTAAGCTCATTTTGGAGGATTCACATCAAGAAGGTGAGGTGTATGAACAATATTTACAAGTTGTAGAAGCTTACATATTGAACTTCGTATCCTTAAATTGGATTTACACGCCTTAATCACTTTTTGTCAAATTTGAAAAATAAGGCTTAGATTTCAATTTTTGCTTGTTTTCTTTATTTTGCTTGTTTGTGTTGACTAAATTTTTGAAGAGGAGGAAAAGAAGAGGGAACGATCACCACTAGGTGAGTCAAAATCATGAAAAAATCCATTAAAAATGCCCCTAGCCTTTGCTAGCTTCAAATCAGGTAAGCCTAAACTTGGTCAATTTTTACTTAAATTGTGGCCCATTGTGATTTTGTCAAAATATAGTAATTAAACCAGCATAACGGATAAATCAAGCATTTAATCAATAACCCCTTGTTTGTGGAGGAGAGTACAAATACTAAATTCCTGTTAGTTAGTGGGTTTGGATAATCGAACATTATTAATTATGCTTGGTAGGCAAGAATAGATAGGTATATGCTCTTCACATTTTGGTGAATCAAACTCCTAAAACTTATTTCTTAAATCCATTTATTGCTTTACAAATGAACATGCTAGATCTTAAGTGGGCTCGCCTCCTGAGATTTGCCTTAACAAGGTCGATGAGAGGGACAACCCAAAGTGGGATACAATTACCTTTGCCGCAATAATCTGACACACTATAAAAAGAAATGCATTCATCCTTAATGGGGTGGATGACAAAAGGATATTAAGCTTCGAACTTCCTCGAGTAGTCCTTTGAGATTATGCAAAACTCTGATATACCGGTGGTGGGAAGCCTCCTAATTTTTGGAGGATGAAACTTAATGTCCATTTTGAATGAAATCTTGATTAAAATACCTTGTTAACTTAGAAAGCCTACCTTGTAAAGATATGTTTACAAACCAACTTGACAACTAGGTAGATTTCTTGGAGTTACCTTTCATAAAAAAACCCATGATAATGTTCTTACATATCCAAACACTTTTTGTGTAGAGGGTTTAAAAAGAACAAGTGTATTTATGGTTTCTTTGTTTGAAGATACATAGAACAAGTGAGAAACATCCATTTTTCAAAATTATCTTATACTTTTAATATCTTCATAAAAAGAACAATCACCAAGTTTGGGGGAGCACAATTTCGAATCAAACCTTTGTTAATGCCAGTTTCTACATGATCTCACAGACTTAAACTATCTTTACAAGAAGATGGAACTTTCATAGAAAGAGAGGTCCCCGAATTTGAATCACAAACCTCTTTCATAAACACAACCTAGGGGGTAGTCTCCCAATTTTGTTTGAAAAGAGAATTGGTCAAATGGATAGAGACACGAAAAATCATGATTACCTTCATGGTGGATACAATGAAGAGCAAGGAACAATAAATCATGACAATATCAACTGAGAAAACCATGGGCCTAAAGAAACAACCGAAAAAAAAGCCAATGGGGTGGCCCAAGACCTTGAGTTCCTTGAGGTTATGGAGAAACTTATAGAAATAAATAAGGAAAGAAATTTCCTTAACTTAGCCCAAGAAGGGGTAAAACTTCCTCATGACTATGACATCACCGCACTTAAGAAAGATGAGAAAGAGGATAATCCTATAGGTGCTATTAATAAATAATTGAAAATTTTTCAAGCACAAATCGACATAATGAAGAAAGTGGTCGAACCTGAGCCATTTTCCATCGAGGTTTTATGCCCATTTCCCTTTGATAAGAGATTGGTTATGACACCTTTCCGCTTAATGTGGTCTTCCCTAAATATGATAAATACATGGGTAAATCAGACCCACAAGACCATCTTAGAGAATTTTTTGCTCTAAGTATCGAATTCATGCATGCCACAACCTATTTAATGAGACTATTTCAGAGGAGTTTAGGAGGCCAAGATATGGAATGGTTCTCAAAACTTCCCCAAGGGATCAAAAAAATTGAGGAATTAGCTTCAAAATTTGTGACTCATTATTCCTATAACATAGAGAACAAAATCACCATGCTTAATCTATGTGATACTAAACAACGAGATGGTGAGCCTTTTCTAGGGTTTCTCCAAAGGTGGAGAACAATCTTCGGAGGATATCCACAAAGCATACCCGAGAAAGAAAAGATGGAAATATTTATGAATAATCTAAATATGGAGATGAACTATAGGCTCCAAATTCAATGTCCCCCTACTTTTGAAAAGATCATCGAAAATGGGATCAAAATTGAAGAAGTGTTGGTTAAAAGAGGTGAAATCAAATTATTCAAAGATAATAAAACCTATACCAATTCCAACAATACCAATAACTCTAATTATAATAATAATAAAGGAGCCAAAAATCACAATGATAAACCAAGACTATAGTTGAAAAACACCAGTAAAAATCTTGTGAATGATGGAGTTGTGGAAGCACACAACTTAAAGGATACTCCCTTTAATTTATCGAGTGGGTCAAACCCCACGTATAATGTCAACCAAATGACCAAGGCTCCTTACAATAACCCAAAAAACACTAACCATAACAACAACAACAATAACAATAACAATCCCTTCAATAACTCCAATGTTAATAAGCCTAAACCATTCTTTTCTGCATATTAGAAAATAAAATTCACATTTCTAGGTGAACCTTTGGAAAATGCATTAAGGACTTTAGTGGCCAACAAAATCATTATTCTACCTGAATCAAGGCCATACGAACCACAAGTCAAGCCAAGCTGGTGGAATAATTCTCATCATTGTGAATATCATCACAATAAAGGACATAAAATGAATGAATGTATGAAATTAAAACACCTTGTACAAGATTTAATCAATGATGGAACCATAAAAGTGGAAGGGCTTCAAAATAATGAGGATCATACAACTTTCAAGAACCCTTTCCTAAACCATGGAAAGGGGGAATTAGAAAATACCAATCACAACAATAAAAGGGGTAATGAAAAGGTGAATTTCACCCATACTTATGATAACACCATTAATTCCTTAAGTGGTGATGAAAACACAATAAATGTGATCGTGGTAAAAGAAAAGACAAGGGAGGAAACATCTAGTGTTGTAACTAGGGGGAAAGCATCAAAGATCACTCTATCAGGAGGTGCCCCAAGAATTACCCAACCTAATCTAACATCTTCCTCTTCAAAGAAATACAATTTGGAGGACCAATTACAAAGAACCCCTACTCAAATTTCTATCCTAGAATTGCTTAAACTTTCACCAACTCATAAGGAGATTTTGGAAAAAGCCCTTATAAAGACTAATGTGCCTTTGAATTTGGATGCAGATAAGTTCCAAAATATGGTAGGTCATCTTATTGCACCCCATTGTCTATCCTTCTCAGAACAAGATGATATGTCCTTGAATCACCCGCAAAATTTGCCTTTGCATAGAGAGGTTTTGATCCACAAGCATAGAGTGAAGAGAGTACTCATTAATGAGGGAGCCGGCCTAAATATTTGTACCTTAAACTTGGTTAAATCCTTAAGATTTTCTGAGGAAGCTATTGACCCAAAGAAGTGTTGGAAAAATGGTCAGCGCTCTCCTTAGGATTTGTGACATGGCTTAACTTCCTCCTATGTATTTTATAAGTCTAGTGGTTGTATCGAGCATTAACAGGTTGATCTTTTGGTGCAATGACAACCACTATTTGTAACAAGTGGTATCGGAGCTTGGTCATAGGTTTGAATCCCCTCATGTAACACTGAGGGGGAGATTGTTTGAAAAATGGTAAGCACTCCCCTCAGGATTCATGATATGGCTTAACCGCCTCCTGTGTCTTCTATAAGTCCAGTGGTTATATCAAGCATTAACATGTTGATCTTTTGGTACAATGGTAACCACTACTTGTAACAAGAAGAAAATAACTATTAAAGCTTACGATGATGAAGAAAGATCTTCTAAAGGTGTCATAATACTCCCCATTAGAGTTATCCCAATGCAAAAAGAGACCATTTTCCAAGTCCTAGACCTCAAATTGACCTACAATATCCTATTAGGAAGACCATGGATCCATGAAATGCAGGCAATACCTTGGACATACCATCAATGCCTCAAACTTCTATACATGGGGCAAGAATTCATGGTAAATGGGGATTCGAATCCTTTCCAATATTGCAATAACATGAAACCTATAAATGAATCCTTAGTCCCACATAATGTAGAAAGATCTATGTCCCAAAGAATAGAACAAGGACAAAGCTCAAAGGATCTTCCATCCTTGAAAGGAAAATAAAAGGAAGAGAAAGAAGATGTTGTTGTTAAAAATCATCAAGTTCCCACTAACTTAACTACATCGACTAAAGGAAATGACAAAGTTAGTGAGGAAAGTGTTGGGAAAATGGTCAGCACTCCCCTCAGGATTCATGACATGGCTTAACCACCTCTTATGTCTTCTATAAGTCTAGTGGTTGTATCAAACATTAATAGGTCGATATTTTGGTGTAACGACAACAACTACTTGTAACAAGTGGTATCAGAGCTTGGTCATAGGTTCGAATCCCCTCAGGTAACACTGAGGGGGATATTGTTGGAAAAATGGTCAGCACTCCCCTCAGGATTCATGACATGGCTTAACCGCCTCCCGTGTCTTCTATAAGTCTAGTGGTTGTATTGGGCATTAACAGATCGATCTTTTGGTGCAACGACAACTACTACTTGTAACAAAAAGTACCCTTGATGAAAAAAATAAGACCAAGCAAGATCTATTCAAATCTACACCAAGGATACCCATTATCAAAAGATAGATCACATGATGAAGAATTTCGAGAAGCAATGCCAAATAAAATAGAAAGGTGTAGGTGAATACTCATTATCTATGATGGATCTACCCTTATCTCCTAAATCCCATGGAAACCATCTAGCCTACATGTACCCCTTAAATACAATGACCACTTTGTGAGGGTAAGTACTTCTTCATCCATGGATAAAGAAGATAATGAAATCTTAAATTGGCTATATAAGGATGAGGAATCAAGCACCCATGAAAATCGCATTCAAAACATAAGCATTCCCACTCATCAATATGGAAAAGGATTTCAAATAATGTAGAAAATGGGATATACAGGAAAAGCGCCTTTAGGTACAAGAAATGAAGGACTAATTGAACCCATTGAAATGTCATGGAAAGATAGTAAGCAAAAAACTGTATTGGGGTACCTTGAACAAGGGTAAACTCAAAAGAAACATCCCTTGATTTATGATCAAAACATGCAACTAGGTTCCCAAAGTGATGAAGATTTGAAAAATTAGGACTGCGACTCATTGTCAAGTGAGTCTTGCCAAGATAAAGAGGTAGATGTGATTCACACTTATACTCCTAATAAGGGAAAAGAACAAGCCTTAGGATCAAATCAAAATCAAGCTTCAAGTTCTATCCAAGAGGTCTTAGAAAATGTATAAAATCAAGAAATTGAAGAAAATGAATGGGTAGGAGAGCCTTATGTTCCATCATGGATACCTGCTATAGAGGGATCTAACCCTAGGTTTAACCCAAGATAATTTTACCCATTAGAAATCCGAGAGGATTCGAGTGAGGAAGATTTTGACCCTAGTTATCTAGAACATTTAGAAGAGGCATATATCATAGATTTGAGTGATACAATGTTTGAACCTTCCAATGAGGTCATGTCCTTAAAACCTATCTAACCAAGCCAAAACATTCATTCCTTGTCCCTTATCTATCAATAACTCATTGAATGGGATTCCATCAAACCTACCATCCTTCCCACATTCTTGAATGATAATTTGGTGTCCCAATGCCTTAATGCAGTTGAACCTTCTTCTACCATGGAATATCAAGAAGAAGTGACAAAGGCAAGTATCCAACCTTTTAGTTTAGTTAAAAATGAAAAGAACCAAAAAAATTAAAAAATGGAAAGAATCTAATATTGAAAACCACATTGCGGCAACATTAGATAAAAAAGAGAAAGAAATAAAGAGTATTTCCAAAGGTGCAAACCCAACAGAGGTACCTAAGGAAGGAGGGTTGGATACTTTTCCTAAACACTATGAGGAAAGATCACCTATACTAATTGAGCCAACAGAGAAAGTCAATATCGGGTTAGAATCAGAACCAAAGATCATACACCTAGCAACATCTTTATCTAGTGAAGAAAGAAAGGGTTTCATAAAATTCTTCAAAGAAAAACAAATCAATTTTTCATGGCCATATGATGATATTCCAGGACTAGATCCTAATCTAATAATGCATCATTTTAACATTAAAGAAGGAGTGAGACCAGTCAAGCAGAAATTGAGAAATATGCACCCACACATAGCACTTCTTGTGAAAGTGGAGTTAGAGAAATCACTAAAAGTAAGGTTCATAAGATCCATTGATTATGCTGAGTGGATTTCAAACATTGTGCCTATTTCCAAAGCAAAAAAATCTATCAGAATTTGCACGGACTTCAGAGATCTTAATCTTGCATGTTGAAAAGATGATTTTCCTCTCCCAAGCATGGATGCCATTGTAGATCTAATAGAAAGACACTCAATGTTCTCACTTATGGATGGGTTTAGTGGCTATAATAAAATTAATATAGAACCTACAAATCAAGACAAAATGGCATTTACATGTGCGTGGGGGACATTCTACTGGAATGTTATGCTCTTTGGTCTCAAGAATGTTGGAGTGACATATCAAAGAGCCATGCCAACCATATTTCATGACATGATGCACAAGTTCCTAGAGGATTATGTAGATGACATACTTGCTAAATCCCACTCAAGGGAGGAACATCTACCCATCCTGGAAAGGATATTTACAAGATTGGAGAAATTCAAGGTAAGGCTAAATCCAAACAAATGTGCATTCGGTGTACAATCAGGAAAACTATTAGGATACATAGTTTCAGAGAAAGGATTAGAGGTAGACCCAGACAAAGTAAAGGTAATCATGGAAATGGGGGTACCTCGAAACATAATTCAAATGAGATCACTTCAAGGCATGATTCAATCTATGAAAAGGTTCATATCCCAATTAGCATAAAAAGGCCACACGTTTACTCAACATGACGCAAGGGAGGATATGGAGAGGAGGCAAAGGCTCACCCTAACTAGATCCACCTTGTAGAGATCACATCCAGAAGCCAAAAACACACAAGTGAGAGTGAGAATGCAGATCAAATTTTATATTCATTCATCAAATTGGTTCATACATGCCAGGCTGTAAGGCCTTCCCGGTTTGGGCCAAATATTACAAATTATGTATAGAAGTCCTCCAACATGTGAGGATCTGAAGCTATCTTTAATCTTCTAAATTCTATCTCTAATGTCTTAATTCCTCTCCCCTAAAAAAACAAAAAAGGACTACAATATATACAAGAGGCTACCAAATAAGTCAACCTTCAAATCCACCATCAATAGAAGGAATGACCAGATCTATGTCCACACACTTCCCAATGATATATACCAACATTAAATCCACAACCATAATTAATTGCACAAGTCGGCCTCAATAGGAAGCTAAAATAAACAACTTAGTAAGCAAGGATAACCGAGTGCAAGGGAATTAATTGAGTGCCAGAGAGATAACCAAACAACTCAATTAACAAATGAAACCGAGCAACTACCAAGCCAACTCGATCAAAGTAGGAACCGAGAAACATAGGAAAATACAAACATGTTTTTGGTGACACGAGATTGCCAAGGACCCGAGATGCTCTTGCATCAGACACCTAGGGTTGTTTGAAATGATTCTCTAAATCATGAAGTAGGTACAACCTGAGCTGATCCAACTCAGACTGTGAAATCCATGAACTGTCTTCAATCAGCATGTTCTTCCACTTTACCAAATATTCCATATACTGTTTACCTCTTGTACTTCTACCCACTCTTTGTTCCAAAATCTTCTCAACTTCTTCTATCTATTTCTTAGGATAATCGTTTGGTTATGTCATTTCTTCATCTGACTCATGGTACTCATACAAATAAAAAATGTTGAATATAGGTGATATATCCATGTCATCAGGTAACTCAATCTCATAAGCATTTCAACTGTCAAATTTTCTCAAAATATTGCAAGGACCAAACTTGTTCATTTTTAGCTTCCAATATGTTCCAACAGGAAATTTTCCCTTCTTCAAATGAACCATTACTTCATCACTGACTGCAAAAGTCTTATGTCTTCTAGATCTATCAACTTTGTCTTTGTATTTTTTATTACTCATCTCCAAATTATGTTTTACATCTTCATGCAATGTCTTCATGTACTCAACAAACTTTACTCCCTCAACAGTTCTCTTTCCTTCATCAGCAATATCCCTCAAATCTGATATAGCTCTCAGTTGTATGCCATTTACAATCTTAAAAGGTGTTTTTCCAGTAATCCTATCCACTGAATTATTGTATGCAAACTCTTCTTGTGCCAACATAGAATCCCAATTACTCGGTGTGTCTCCAGTACTAAACATATCAAAAGATTACCCAAGCTTCTATTCACAACTTCTATTTGTCCATTATATGGGTGAAATGTACAACTGTACCTCAAATCGATGCCAAACTTTCTCCAAAGAATATTCCAAAAGTATCCAACAAATTTACTGTCTCAGTTGGAGATGATACTCCTTGATAATCCATGCAATCTGACAATTTCCTTAAAGAAAATATCTGCTATATGTACTGCATCTAATGTCTTTCTATAGGGTGTAAAATGTGCCATCTTAGAAAATCTATCCACAAAAACCAATATAGAATCATTACCTCTCACTGTCTTCGGTAAGCCAAGAACAAATCCATAATGATATCAATCCAAGATTTCTTAGGAACAAAAATATGTGTACATACAATCCAGTATTGTGACTTCTTTTGCAACTTGACAAATTCCAAAAATTTTCACAAATTTTTGAACATCCTTATACAAATGCAGCCAAAAGTATTTCTCCTTAAGAAAATTCAATGTCTTGTCAACACCAAAGTGTCCAGCCAAACCACTACTATGTTTCTCCTTTATCAAATTAGTTCTCATTGATCCTCTTGATATACACAAATGAATACCTTTAAACAACATACCTCCTTGAATGAAATAGTCTTCCCATTTAGTACTCAGTTGATGTTGAATAGGTTCTCTGTACTTTCTCCACAGCTCAAAAAAATCAGGACCAAATTCATATGAATCTCTCATGTCAGCAAAACCAAGAACTTCAATTTTCATCTCGGTCATCAAAGATCTTCTTCTACTCAATGCATCAACAACTCAGTAAGTGACTCCACTCTTATGTTTTATCACAAATGTATAACTCTACAAATACTCAACCCATTTCATATGTCTTTGATTCAACTTATTCTGACTACCCAAATACTGTAAAGCTTTATGATCGGTGTACAACACAAATTCACTTAGTATCAAATAATGTCTCCATTTCTTCAGGGCTTGAACAATAGCATAGAATTCTTGATCATACACAAAATATTTCCTTTATGCATCATTCAACTTTTTACTAAAGAAAGCAAAAGGTTTACCTTCTTGATTCAAAATAGCTCCTATTGCACTACCACTTGCATCACATTCCACTTGAAATACCTTATTGAAATCAGGCAATGCTAACATAGGCAATTCAACAACTTTCTGCTTCAAATCCTCAAAACTTTTATTAGCTCCATGTGTCCACTTTAATTCTCTTTTATCTCCTCTCATAGTCTCAGTCATAGCATTACAAATTGAATTGAAATTCCTAATGAACTTTTGGTAAAAACTTGCCAAACCATGAAATGATCTTACCTCACTAGCATTCTGAGGTGTAGGTCAATTCAAAATAGCTTCAACCTTTTCAGGATCCATTTTCAAACTGAATGATGTGAAATAGTATCCACCCTAAAATGTATGGGGGAAATATGAGATCTACTTCTAAATCCAAATTCCCAAAGGAGAGATCCAAATTGATCAGCCAAAAGGTTAATGCACAATTGAATCAATCTACAGAGAATATGAAAGAGGAAGAAAACCTTATATTTCCCTATGGATAATATGTGCTTGAAATATGAAATAATTGAAAGGCAAGTACTAACCTCAAAATAGGACAGATCTAGAAAATGCCAATTTCTAATGTTTGTGTGCAGTTTCGGGTAATTGTGCAACCTGTTTCAGACTGGAAATACCGAGATGAAGAAAACCCAAAAAACTTTGATCTTTCTGATAGTAGGTAGTCTTTGACCCCGATAAAAGGTCAAAGGCTACATTAATATTTTGAAGGTCGACTTTGATTTTGTTTGTAGATCTCAGAAGTTCACCGAAAAGGGTATCCAAATCCAAGCTCAAATCCACAATTCCGCACCTATACCTACAAGAAAAAGAGGGTTTTTGTTATTTTTTTGGGGGGGTTTGCCTTAGTCAAACCCCAATTTAGTAATTAACCTTGAAATTGAACTGAAATTGTATTGAGCATAAACAAAGTAAATGGAACTTTTCACCTTGCTTATGTTGAAGTCCTTGTAGAGGATTCAAATTCTCAAATCCACAAGTAGGGATGCTCCAATGGATGTAGAATGAATGTAGGATGTCTAAAATTAATGGCATTTGATCTTCAACACTGATCTTGAATGGATCTTTTCATATGAGGAGGCTTGGATGAATGTGGAAGGATGGATCTTCAAGGGGGCTCCAAAGAGATTGAATCCTTCAATGGCTAACAATGGATCTCCTTGATGAATGGATGCTTGAACACTTGAATGTTTGAATGCTTGAATTCACTTGCTTGCACTTGAGATCTTTCTCATGAAATTTCTAGAGATGAGATATGAAAACTTGATTGAGAGATGGATTGAAATGAGAGAGGAAGGCTTCCTTTTATAGTGAACTAGGGCACAAACCTCTAGAGAAGGCCGACATTGGGGAATTAAATCCCAATTAACCTTAACCCCTATAAATGGAACCATATTAAATGCAATTTAAGGATTTACCATTTCAAAACCTGAAATGGCTGACCCAAAAGCGGGAAAACAAATATCTCTGAAACTAACACCCAAAAATCCTAGGATCTTGAAATTTGAAAGCTAGGTCAAGGATGAGGTAGACCCCACCCTAGGTCAAGGTCAAGGTCATCCTTGACCTAGGTCAGGGTTGAACTTGACTTTGACCCTCAAGGTCAACTTTGACCTTGAGGTCAAAAACCTCAGGACCTCAATCCAAAGTGGTAGGAAATGCATAAATAAGGTGGAAAAGAGGTGCAGAGAGAAGCAAAATGGGGGGAGAAAGCCATATACATGCAAAGACCCAATCAAGGTGCTTAACATGACCCCAAGCTACTTACTTAGAGGGCTAAATGCTCTTATCATGGAAGTGCTTCCATTTTAAGATGATACACAAACCATCAGCTGAAATCACAAATCCTAAATACTCAATCTCCTCTTTCATGAAGGAACACTTTTTCAGATTAATCAAAAAATTTTCATCTTTCAACCTCTACAATACTTGTTTAACACACAAAAAATGTTCTTCTTTGGTCTTATTGAATATCAAAATATCATCAAGGTATACAATTACAAATTTACCTAAAAAATTCTTCAAATCTTCATTCATCAATCTCATAAAAGTACTCGGTGCATTAGTTAAAGAAAAAGGCATAACCAACCACTCATACAAACCTTCTTTTGTTTTAAAAGAAGTCTTCCATTCATCACCTTCTTTGATTCTATTATGATGATATCTACTTTTTAGATCAATTTTGGTAAAATACTTTGCTCCAGTCAAATTGTCCATTATGTCATCCATTCTCGGTATATGAAAGCTATATTTTACTATTATCTTGTGCATTGCTTTGGAATTAGTGCACACTATCCATTCTCCATTCTTCTTAGGTGACAATACAATAGGTATTGCATAAGGACTCAAACTTTCTTGGATAAAACCTTTCTGCAACAATTCTTGAATCTATTGGTTCAATTCTTGATTCTCTATAGGTGTTAACCGATGTGGTGCCTTATTCGGTAAACTAGCTCTAGGGATTAGATCCATGCAATGATCAATGCTTCTCTTCAGTGGAAAACCATCAGGTACATTATCAAATGATCTCATTGTACTCGGTGAGTAACTTATCAATCTCTTTAGGGATGCTATCCTCTATTTTCTTACTCAGTTTGTTAGGAATCATAGCAAAACATACATCATTCTTCTTCAAATCCTTAACAAAATTTCTTCCTTCTATCAGAAAAAATTTCACAGATGTACAAACACTACTAATAGGTTCATTAATCAAAGGTAACAAAATTTTTCTTCTCCCATCAACCCAAATAGTATATTTATGCAATCTTCCATCATATATAGCATGTCTATCATATTTCCAAGGTCTACCCAACAAAATATGACAACAATCCATAGGCATGATATCACATAACACCTTATCATAGTACTTTCCAATTTTCAAATTCACATAACATTGTTAACTTACCAAGAGTGTATGCTCATCCTTGATCCATGAAATTTGATAGGGCTTCAGATGTTTTGACCTTTTCAACTGCAACTTTGTAACCATTTCCTCAGATGCCAAGTTCTTTGAGCTTCCACTATCAATGATTACCTTCCATACTTCATAAGAAACTCTACATTTGGTCTTGAACAAACTTTTCCTTACCAGATCTTCCTTATTACTTTCACTCCAAAGTTCTCTCCTTACCATCAAGTTCTTTTATTTCTCAGGTTCATTCGGTGAGTCTTCTTGCACCAAAGAATTTCTACTACTACCGACCTTCTTACTTGCATGTGTATACTCAAATGGTCTATGTCCTTCTTCTCTACAATTTTAACAAGTTCCTTAGAAATCACCTCTATTATAACCACCTCAGTAGTTATTGCTTCTTCGTCTAGATGAACTTTCACCTTTCCACTCGGTCTTGCCTTTATCCAGATTTGTTTTTTCTAGTTCAGATCTACTATTTTCACCATAAGATATTTCTCTTCCTCTAGGGAATATACCACCTCCACCTCTTTGTCTTTTCTCATGTCTTTTATTCAATTTCTCTTCATCTTTCAATGCAAATTGATAAGCTTCTTCAATGCTTTCCAACTTAACTAGACTGATTTCTTCTTGGATGGAGACTCTCAATCCATTCAGGTACCTAGCAATTCTTTCCACATCATCTTCATCATGTCCAGACCTGATATCTAATCTATATAATTTCTCAGTATAATATTTTACCAAGCTATCTTTCCATCTCAAAATTTTCATTTGCCTAACTAGGTTAATCTGATAATCACAAGGTAAAAAATTTCCTTTCAATTTGTTCACCATCTTATTCCATACCTTAATTTTGTCTTTTCCTTTCCTCTTTTGTCTAACTATAGATGTTCCCACCACAGTGATGCATGACTCTTCAAAATTGTGCTTGCAATTTTCACCTTCTTTTCCTCAAGAACATTCTCATATGCAAAGTACTTTTCCATCTCGGTGATTCGGTCCACCAATTCATCTGAATCCAATTTTCCACTGTACTTGGGAGGATTGAAATGTGTAGACTTTAGATTTGTCAAAGCCTTCAACAATCTTTCCTCACCTTGTTCTTCCTCAATTTCATCATCACTAACATCTTCAAGATGTCTTCCTCTTCTCTGGGCTATCTCAATAGCTTCTAATCTACCAGCAAGTTTTTTCAACATGTCTACCAATCCTGGATCCGCATCTCATCTCCCACGAACCATCTTGAAACCTTTTGCAATTGTAGGCCAGATCACAATCTTCTACCCCACAACAAATCAACTTGGGTTTGACAAGAAGGAACCCTCAAACCTAGATCCAAATCTAACCTTGACTCTAACATCACATGATGCAAGGGAGGATATGGAGAGGATCCAAAGGATCACCCTAACTAGATCCACCTTGTAGAGATCACATGTAGAAGCCAAAAAAACACAAGTGAGAGAGAGAATTTAGATCAATTCTATATTCATTCATCAAATTGGTTCATACATGTCAGGCTGTAAGGCCTTCCTAGTTTGGGCCAGATATTACAAATTAAGTACGTAAGTCCTCCAACATGCGAGGATCTGAAACTATCTTTAATCTTCTAACTTCTATATATGATGTCCTAATTTGTCTCCCGTAAAACTACAAAAAAGGATTACAATATATACAAGAGGATATCAAATTTTTTTGCCTTCAGATCCACCATCAATTGAAGGAACAACCAAATCTAGGTCCACACACTTCCCAATGATAGATACCAACATTAAATCCATGACCATAATTAATTTCACAAGTCGGCCTCAATAGGAAACTAAAACAAATAACTCGGTAAGAAAGGATAATCGAGCACCAGAAAAGCATCGCCAAGCGCCAGGGAATTAACCGAGCACCAAAGAGATAACCGACCAACTTGGTTAACAAAGGAAATCAAGAAACTACTGAGCCAACTCAGTCAAAGCATGAACTGAGCAACACAGGAAAATATAAACATGTTTTTGGTGACACAGGATTGCTCTTGCATCACAACTCCTTCACAAGGAAACAATATTTAGGTGAGATGAGAAATGTGAAGAAGTATTCACATTATTGAAAAAGTACCTAATAAATCCACCTAATTTGATGCCACCAATAAGAGGAAAGCCCTTAATTTAATACATCTCGGTGACAGAACATGCATTAGGGAAAATCTTGGCTCAAGAGGATGAAGCTGGAAAGGAAAAATCCATATACTACATAAGAAAAACATTGGTAAAATATGAGTTGAACTACACCTTTATTGAAAGAGCATGTTTGGCTGTAGTTTTTTCTTCCCAAAAACTATGCCATTATATGTTATCTCACAAAATTGGACTCATAGAAAAAAATGATCCCTTGAAATACCTTCTCAGCAAAACAACCTTGAATGGAAGATTGGCCAAATGGGTCATGGTCCTAAGCTAATTTGACATAGAGTATGTGGATCAAAAATATATCAAAGGTGAAGTGATAGCATATCAACTAGCAAAGTCACCTTTACAAGATGAACATCTAATCAAAATAGAATTTCTAGACTCTGAGACAATTAATGTTGAAGCAAAGACATGGAAGTTATACTTTGATGGCTCTTATACACAACATGGATCAGGAGCAGGAATACTATTGATTATGCCTCAAGGCTCCACAATTCCCAAATCATACAAGCTGCTATTTCCATGCACAAATAATATAGCTAAGTATGAAGCATTAGTCATTGGCATAAAATTGGCATTAGAATGGAAAGTGATAGAGCTAAAAATCTATGGAGAGTCCCAACTGGTTATTAATCAAATCAATGATGAGTATCAAACTAAAGATGATAAGTTTTGATTACGTAAAAATAGGTTTTTAAAGGACCTAAAACCTTTTACAATAGGATAATAGAATAGAAATTTAATCTCCAACAGGACAAGTGCATCAACACCAAAAAAAACCACACAAATGAGTCCTTAAATGAAAAGAAAAGCCAAAAGACAAAGGATAGAAAAAGGAAAGCAAGACAACAAGCTGTTGTCTAAACACATTTCATCAATTCTACTGCCTGATCAACAAGAATCTACATGTTTGCAGTAGACAACTTCAGATCATCCATGTCATTCTTGTTGCCATCCTCCAACTTCTTGAACTTGGATCTCGTACACCTGCTAGGGCCCTGATCATCTTTAGTATCTGTGACCTCTTGGTTCCCTTTCCCATTGTTGAGCTTGTCCACCAGGATCTTCACATGCTCATTTGATGCCTTAAGGATAGCATAGATCTTCTCTGCAATATTCCCCATGGTCTTCTCTAGCTTGTCAATTCTCTTTTCCATAATCTCAATTTTCCTAGTCATACCATTACTATTTTTTATTTTTACCTCCATGGAAGTAATTCTATCATTGAAAACAACAAGACCCTCATCCCTGGCGACAGTGTCAGTGAGCTCATCAATTATTTGGCCCATAGTTTTCTCCCCTAGGTGCATCCTTTTAAGAACCTCTGTATCTTTTTGCAACTGGTGAATATGGGTCTTCATCGCAGTAATGTCATTCTTCATAATACTGAGGGTAGTCAGAAAAGCCAAACATCCTAAATTCTCAAAATCCATATTCCCTCCCTCTGTATTCTTAAAACCTTTATTCCCTTCCTCCATTTTCTCCTTAGAGCTCTCCACATTCTCCTTCTCCATGTTGACCTTATCCTTCTTGTACCCATCTTTCCCAATATTAGTCACAACCTATGCGACCTCGTGCAAGATATTATCCTCAACCCACACATTTTTTCTGATTCCCACACTCTCCTCCACAATAGGGTTGGTGTCCACACGGTCTTCCTGATTAATATTTTCCTAAGAGGAAGAGCCCTCATTAGAGGAAATAAAAACCCTTTTCGCAAGTTTCTTCTTCTCTTTTTTGGCTTTGGTGCATTTGCCGATGGGCTCCATTCTATTTTTCCCCTATTTCTTAGAACTTTCCTCCCTGCTCGCTTCATCCTCTAAATCCATATCTTTGGTCAACTCCTCCACCTTCCTTTTCTTTTTATTTCTCTTTGGGCTAGACTCCTAAAACTCCTCAGAGTCCCCCTCTTCCTCTTTTGTGTCCTCTATAAAAGGCTCCTCTGAATCCTTCCCATCAGTGTCATAATCCTCAAGGGCTTTTCTATTAAGCTGGGGTCTTTCCACCTTCTTTGATTTCAACACCTCAAAAATGAGGACCATGAGCCCTTCATGGTAGGCATGATCACCCTCCGAATCCCTTTGCCAGTGGAGGATAGAGGCATTCAAAGAGCTCAGCAGGTAAAAAGGAAAATTAATTTTTACCTCATGCCTAAAGTGGTTCAGAAGGATAAGATGATGGTTGTATATTTTAGTATAATGACCATCAAGGGTAATGTAGCCAATAATAAAAAATAAAACAAGGCACCAAGGCCTAGAAATACACTTAGGATCAAAGTACAATTTTTCCACCTTAACCATTTGATTTCTCTCCTGCTCTATGGGCGCAAATGCCTCCAAAGCTTTGTCTAAAATCTTCCTATCCCTATAGAAGTTGATGCCCTCAGTCATCAAGCCAGTCGCTTCTGCAATCACTTCCTTAGTCACCTCCATAATTTGTGTAGCAACCAAAACACTCCCCTTATTCCATGTTTTGATAAAATTTTTGGTCACAACAACTCTCCCTCAATGCAATCTCTCCATATAAGCCGCCAGACCCCCATCTTCGACTATTTTCCATATCTCCTTGTTCTGTTTCCAATCACTATAGCTCCCCAGCTCGTACCTCCTCTTCCTACCTCCCATAGCTATGTAAGAGATTAGAAATCCCTTCTCCAGATAATTCCCAACACTCTAAAAATTAGCCTTCAGATTGTAATAAAACCTTTTGATGTTCTGCAAAACCCATAAATCGTGCCAAAGGACCCCAATAATTATCTTGAAATCAACCCACTGTCCCTCATGATCGTCACATAGATTGCTACACTCAATACTCATTAATAAAATCTTCATTCAAAATGTGTTGCTTACCCATCATCTACTCCTTATTAATTAATGATGACCCTTCACAAGGGAGATCAAAACCATCATTCCACTAAATTTCCACTTGGCTTTTACAAGCCACATTTGCTGCCCAGTCAGCCACCGAGTTGGCCTCCCTAAAAATGTGGGTTATCATGCACTTTTCAAAGGACTCAATAATGTTTTTAGCCTTGCTAATAACATTGGCAATGGTCCACGAAGGGGTCATTGTATTCTTCAAGAAATTAACAATATTCAGGGAATCCCCTTCAATCCAGATTTTAGTATAACCCTTCCTTTTGGCTAATAGCAACCCATAAAGAGCTGCATTAGCCTCCACCACCTGATTGGTATTAAAACCTATAGGAATGGCCATAGCCCCTTTTCAATTCCCATACTCATCTCTAATAACCATAGCACAACCAACAGTTCCAGGGTTGCCTTTAGAGGCACCATCAAAATTGACTTTAACCCAACCATTAGGGGGGCAGTCCCACCTAGCCTCTTCTCTCAAGTTTCTTTTGGTGTCTTGAACCTTACTTCCTTCAAACTTCCAATTCTTATAGACTTTGGCTTCCCAATCATCCTTTGGGTCTTGATAATTCTTGATCAACCCTAAATTCTCCAACAGAGCACTCTTGATCTTGTGGAAAATACTATCCCAATTGGACTCCTTATTCCTAAAAATTTTGTCATTCCTTTCTTTCCAAACCCCCTAGCACAAGAAGGGAAGGAAGAAATTCCACAAGGAGATTAAGAACTTATTGTTAGTTGGTGGCTTCCAATAAGTAAACAACTCCTGAATGTCTTGAGGGAACACCCACTCCAAATTCATCAAATCAAGGAATTTTTCCCATATTTGCCTAGCAAAAGAACAATGGATAGTCATATGATTGATATTCTCCTCATATTTTTTGCAAATACAACACCTATTAGTAAGAACAAGTCCTCTTTTCCTAAGATTGTCAATTGTAAGAACTTTATCTTGCAATAAGATCCAAAAGAAAACATTAATTTTAGGAGTTAATCCCTTGAACTAGGCTTTAGCCCAACATGGTTCAGGACTATCTTCAAAGTTCTGCATGTATAGAGAGGAAACCAAGAACATTCCATTAGCATTATATCTCCAAATTAGGGCATCCTCTTCATGAATAATAACCACAACATTCAAAATTTTATTCAAACTCCTAAGAGAAGGATCAATCCTAGCCAAATCAGTCCATTTGTCCCCCCCCCAATAGTCCTCCACATGAATGCCCAAAATCTATTTGCAAAGGATAAACATTTCATTCCAATAGGTACCTCCTTAAGGGGTTTATCAAGCAGCCATGTGTCATCCCAAAAGAGAATTTTCTTGTCATTACCAACCTTCCATTTGACTCCCTTCTTTATCATATCATTTCTTCTTAAAGCATTGCCCCAAATATATGATCCACCTAGGATAGAATCAAATTTTAAGAAATTATTGAAGTTAGAGTTGTCCCTATTATATTTATTGTGCCATATAGTACTCCATTCTCCTGAGTTCTTGAACATTGTCCAAAGGAGTTTAGCCATAAGAAACTCATTTATACTTCTAATAGTATGAAGACCAAGACCCCCTTTCCTAGTCGGTTTACAAACCTTCTCCCAAGCAATAAGAGACATTCTTTTCTTTTTCTTGACTCCAGACCAAAGAAAGTTCTTTTGGATTTTCTCTATACTTTCAGCAAACTTCTTAGGTATTTTGAAAAGGCTCAAGGCATAGAGAGGAATACTTTTAAAGGTAGCTTTGAGAACAACAATCTTACCAGCTTGGCTAAGAAGAGCACCCTTCCACCCAACAAGACTTTTATGAAATTTATCAATCATATCCCACCAAAAAGAGTCTGGAGGATTAAGGCATAGAGGTAAGCCAAGATAAGACCCTGGGAGACAATCCATCTCACAACCCAAAATTATTTTTAACCTTTCTTGTCTTTTTTTAGGCACATTAATGAAGAATATAGAGCTCTTATTCCAATTAATGCTCTGGCCCATAGCACCAGCATAGTTTTCAAGGGCTTTTTTAATGGTTTTTTCATTTTTAATAGAAGCTTCACTCATTATTATGGATTCATCCACAAACTATTGATGCGAGCAAATCAAGTCCTTGGAGGAAGGTCTCAGACCCCTGAATTCACCTCTATTAACCAATTTGCCAACATGTCTTCCCAAACATTCCGCCAAGATAACAAAAAGAATAGGAGATAGCGGGTCCCCCTGCCTAAGACCTCTACAAGACTTGAAGAAAGGAGTAGGAGAGCCATTCACAAGAATAGAGAAAGTGGTAGAGGAGACCAAACAGTGAATTAGGTCTCTACTTCTTTTATTGAAACCAAAAGCCTCTAGAGTAGCCATCAAAAAATCCTAGTCAACCCTGTCATAAGCTTTGGACAGGTCAAGTTTCAGTTAAAAACCTTCCTTTTTAGACATGGTTAGAGAGTCTATATTTTCATGGACCAAGATGATTGAATCCAAGATCTTCCTTCTAGGGACAAAACCATTCTGTTGTCCAGAGATAATAGAAGGAAGAAAAAGGACAATTCTATTTTAGAAATAATCTTATACACTGAATTGCATAAAATGATAGGTCTAAAATGGTCCATACTATCAGCCATATTTTCTTTGGGATCAAAGCAATAAAGGTGCCATTCAGTTCCTTGAGGATCCTTTTTGCCCCAAAAAATTCCTTAACTGCATTAGTAACATCATTTTTCAAAATCCTCCAATACTTTTGAAAGAAGAAAAGAGGATAACCATCTGGACCAGGGGCTTTATCTCCTTCAAAGGAAAACATAGCCTTTTGAATCTCATCCATAGAAGGTATAGCAGTAATAGCTCTATTGTGATCATCATTCAAAATACTGGGAATACCATCCAACAACTCTTCTTGGCACTCCATATTTAGGTTCTCAGCTTTCTTTAAGAGCTCTCCAAAGAACTTATTGGCCTCACTTCTAAAATCCTCCTCCTTCTCACTAATGGTTCCATTGACCTGTAGTCTAGAAATTTTGTTGCCCATTCTATGTTTCACTATGGTCATGAAGAAGTATTTAGAATTCATGTCCCCTTCCTTTAAGAAAATCTTTCTAGACCTTTTCCTCCAAAAGCATTCTTCTTTTGAGATGATATCATGATATTCAATTAGTTTAGTATCTTCCTCATTTTTTTTATGAAAGCTATACCCATTTTTCTGAATGTTCTCCTGGATCTCCTTTAGTTTTTCAGCAATTTTCTTTTTGTTGTCAAAAGTATTTTCAAAAATTTCTTTATTCCATTTCTTTATGTTTTCCTTCACATTTTTCATTTTCTTAGCAACTTTGAACATTGTCGTTCCTTCAATTCTGATACTCCACCAATCCTCAATCAATTTTTCTAGGTTAGGGTGGATTGTCCACATTTTCTCAAAGTGGAAAGGAAAGTTACTTTTTAGGCCATTGAAATCAGCTCTTATGGTTATCGGGTAGTGGTCAAAACCAACTCTAATATAGGTAGATAAGGAGCAAGAATAATGATTGAACCAATTGCTGCTAACAAGAGCTCTGTCAAGTCTAACCTGAATAAGCTCATTTCCCTCTCTCCTATTGGTCCAAGTATAGTTAATTCCCTGTAAATCTAAGTCATGTAACTCTTGACTATTAATAAATTCCATAAGATTAGCTCTATTGTCTAGATTGGGTTGGCCACCCCCAAATTTCTCATTTTCCTTCAAAGGAGTATTGAAGTCCCCCATAATGATCCAGCCATCATTAGCAAAATCTCTCCTAAAACTAGAAACTTCTCTCCAGAAAGATTTCCTCCCCCACCTGGTATTCAGAGCATAAATATTAGTCAAAACCCAAGAGGTGCCATCTTTAATATGCTAGAATCTAATGTTAGTCACATTGTTACCACAAGATAAAACTTCCCCTTTAATGAAATTATAGTTCCAACTAGTCACAATACCCCCAAAGGCCCCTTCCACATCATTTCCATGGGATAGACCATTACTAAAAAATTGGTTTTTCTCAACTTTATCCTTAGACATGTTAGTCTCCTATAGAAGAACAATATCAGGCTTGTTGTCTCTAATCATGTTTTTTACCATGGCTTGCTTATGAGGATTATTTAATCCTCTCACATTCCAAGAGATAAACTTCATTGTTTAAGGAATGGGCCAAACACTAGGTTGGTTTTTTGACTGCCATCTGCTAAGCTCTTACTGGTCTCAAAAGCTCACTTTTTTTGGTTCGAGGGTCTTCCTGGTGAAACATGGGGAGCCCCCACATCTCCAATCTTAGTGCTTCTAGTACTTCTATGGGTTGAGGAGCCATGCTTCATCTTCCCTCCATCTTTAAATTTCTTAACATTTTTAACTGTCTTTTTCTTCTCCACTATGGAACATCCCTCTTCATTCAGTTCTTCAGATCCCAAAAGGGCCTCCTCTATATCTACCTCATCACCCCACTTAGTATATTTAGATGGGCATGGTGATTGCTTGTCAGGACCCCTGAGAGTATCAAAGATCTTCTGATTCTTATCCTCTGAACAACCCAGAATCAGACAGACTTGGGCATCTTGCCAAATTACCATACTCTAAGAGGGTAGCGAGAAGCCATAACCTCCTGACATCTCTTGTTTGAATAGGAAAACATCAAAGTTTCATTACCCTCTTTTTCCCCCAAAGGCCTACTTTGGATATCTTTAGCAAAGGAGTCATCAGAGCTTTTAGTAATAGATTCCTTTAAAACTTTAGTACTACCCCCTAATTTCTATTTAGTCTCTGAGTGAGAAGTGTCACAACCTTCAATAGGAATATCCTTCCCATCCAACTTTCCTTCTTTCTTCCCATTAATACTCACCCCAATAGAGTTCGTTCCAGCCACAACCTTCTTTACCCATATCTTTTTCATTTTTTTTTTCTTTTGGGATAAATGCTTTGGGCATTGCTTCACCCAGTGGCCTATTTTATTGCAATAAAAATAAGCAAAGGGGGTTGATTCATACTCTATCTTATGGATCCATGATCCAAGTTTGGATTGAAGAGTGATAGATTCTAGCATATCCACTCCCTGTTGCACCCCAACACAGATCCTGGCATACGTAAGGTGCCTTCTAGAGACCGTGACATGATCCATTGGCAGGAGTTCCCCAAAGAATTAGCAATGCCATTAAAGATGTCTTCCATCCAAAACTCAAGAGGTAGGCTCAGAAGAGTCACCCAGACTGGCACCTGCACATTAAGATCTTCTTGCATATCTAGATTAGGACACCATTTATGAAGAATCATAGAATGCTTTCCTATCATCCATGGTCCATTACACAAAATAAACCTTAAATCCTCCTCACATGAAAAGGAAAAAGCCACACAACCTTTGGGAAGAGAAACCACCTCCACTCGGCCTTTCAAAACCCATTTCTTTTTAGCAAAAGCCCTAACCACCTCGATATTAGGATGAGATCCTAGGAATCTCCCCACAAGAGAGTTAGCCATTCGAGATATATTAACATCTATTATTTGATCTAGAATGGAGATAGAAAAAGTTCCCTCCTTAATATTGGATAATATTTTCACAGGTGGGAGAGAAGACTTACCCGTAGGTTTAACACCAAAAAAGCCTAACCAACTTTTGATAGAAACATTAGATTTCATCCTATTTTGATCACATGGACCCTTCATGGGTCCCCCTCCTAGGTCCCCTGTCCCAAGTCCAACATCAAGAATCTTACCTTAAGTCTCATTTGCATTTGTGTCCTCCAGTTGACCATCACCCCCTGAGGGACCAGCATCAGATCCACCATTCCCCTTGCTCACCACATTTGAAATTTGAATTCCTCCTTTCCCGCTCCCTATTCCGCTCGCTCGCTCCATGATTCATCCCTGTTGTGTAACTAAAGATGATAAGTTGATACCCTACATGAACATGATTGAGAATCTCAAGAAATACTTCACTCTAATCAAATTTGAGCAAGTGCCAAGGGATAAGAATGAAGAAATAGATGAAATGGCTACATTGGCATCACTTCTCCAAATGCCAGATCAAAGCGGCAGATATGAATTCCTGATAGAAGAAGTTGGACAACCTGCATTTGACCCTTCCAATCCTCACACTATTTTCTTACTAATGGGACATGACTCATCCTAGTATGGATCCATTTACACATACTTAAAAGACCAAATCTTACCCATGGGCCAAACCAAAAATCAAAAGAAAAGTTTTATATGAAAAGCCTCTCACTATACCCTGGTATCCGACACATTGTATCACAAGAGTCTAGATGGAATGCTTTTAAGGTGTTTAGAAAAATAGGAATCAACCATAGTCTTACATGAAATCCATGAAGGAATTTGTGGGTGACATTCGAATGGTTTAACCCTAGCTAGTAAACTTCTTAGGATAGGATATTTGTGGCCTTCTATGGAAAAATAAGCTTGTCACTTTGCAAAAACTTGTCATAAATATCGGTACCATGGGAGCTTAATCCATGTGCCAGCATATGAATTACATCCTATGACTACACCTTGGCCCTTTTATCAATGGGTTTGGATTTGATAGGTATGATTTATCTACCATCTTCAAATGGTCATAAATTCATCATTACATCAACCGAATATTTTACCAAATGGGTAAAAGTTGTACCATTATCCACTACCACAAGAAAGAAAATATCCATGTTCATATTAAACTACATAATTTGTAGATAAGGTATTCCCCATGCTATCATAATGGATAATATAAAACATTTCAAGAACAAAGACTTGAAAGAACTATGTACAAAATTTCATGTGGTACATCACTCATCTTTAACATATTACCCAAAAGGTAATGAACAAGCAGAAGCTACAAATAAAACATCCTAAAAATATTAAAGAGAACTATGGATAATTTAGGTAGGGATTGGCACATTCAAATAAACCCTACTCTATGGGCTTATAGGACAAGCATTAGAATGCCAATAGGAGATACACCATTCTCAGTAGTTTATGGAGCAAAAGCAATTTTACCTTTGGAGGTAGAAATCCCATCTTTAAGAGTCTCATTACATGGGATACTAAGTGAAGATGACTATAGGGTTTCTATGTTGTAATAATTGGAGCTACTAGATGAAAGACAACAAAAAGCCTTTGACCAATTAAAATTGTATCAGAATCGAATGTCAAGGAACTACAACAAGCACATCAAACCAAGGACATTCCACATAGGTAATCTAGTGTTACAATAAAATCCTAAGAATCAAGAGGAAAGAGAAAATAAATGAAAATGGGAAGTAAATTGGTTAGGATCTTTTGTGATCACCTCTTCTTTTGGAACAGGCACCTACAAACTAGTAGATTGTGAAGGAGAAGAGTTGCAAGAACTCATCAATAGTATACACCTGAAAAGGTTCTACACATGAAGTAGATGAAAGGGGAGAAAGAAAAGGAGTATTAAAGAATAATATGAGAGAGCATCTTATTTATTGTACATAGTTAAAAGAGGTCTTGAAAATTCTAAAAACATTGAAAAACACAAAAGAGAAAACAAATCAGAAAAGTAGAAAAGATTAAAAATAGTGGAAAATCGAGCAGGAAGAAATACAAAAACATTTAGAAATGATCCTTAAAAAGATTTTGTCTTGGTGAAAACCTAGAAAATAGGCTCCTTGATGATATTAAATAAAAAAAATTGAAAAAAAAGAGAAAATACAAAAAAAATGGAAAAAAAGAAAAAAGTGCCTCGGTGAAAACCTAGCAAATAGGCACCTTGGTAGCAAAAAAAAAAGAGAAAAAGCTTGAAAAATAGAAAAAAGAGAAAATTCATTCAATCAGTGAAAACTTGGTAAATAGGCCCCATTGAAAGTCCAAGTTAGTCTCATACCTAGTCGTCATCTTTGTAAATATTGCATTCACCAACATTTGTATATATTGTATAATAAAACTCCATAGTTGCATTTACAAGTACCTGAAGCTTTTGTCACCCATCTGCAAAATGTCCCAAGTCCAACAATTGCAATCACATCAAACTAGGGGAAAATCTATTCTAAATGAGGAAGGATTCATCAAAGAAAACATCAATCTGACACCAAATCAATTCATCAAAACACAAGTGAAACACTTACACGATCACATCCTAATTCTAACATCAATCAAACAAACGCAAAATTTTGATCCAAGATCTCACAAAGACCTTACCTTTATCAAGATTAAAAGTATGAAATGGATGGAACTATACTTGAAATATGGATTTGAAAAATAGTACAAAAAATTGATTAAGTGATTACTTGATTGCTGAAATCATGTTTTTCTAGAAAATCGATGAAAGTTTTTAAACTAGACAATCTATAATGAAAGCATGATATTTTATTGGTTTCTAAATGAGTTTCTTAAGGTCAAGGTTTTAAAGTATGTGTCATTTGTCTAATAATATGATCATCAAAGAATAATCAAGGACATGTACATATGGTGAAACTGAGATCTTTGTTTGTTTACGCAACAAGATACCCTAGATATTTTGATGTTAAATATCATAATACCAAAATCCACTTGCAGCATAGAATCTAATGAAATCGGTATTCATACTCTCATGATTGATTTCAATCAGTGATATTTGTACCAAGAATGAGAATGCAACTTGGAACGAACAAAGGTATTCATATGATCATGGTTGAACCAATGATGGTTGTACTAATTTCAAGTTTCAAAACTGCTCAATGATGAATATAACCTCCTAAATTTATGAATAGTGATAGCTAGTTGCATCCATACTAGATTAAATTCATTTAAGTTGTTTACTTTTCTTAGCTCAAAAATTGATTAAGATAAAAAGAAAGGGGGTGGAATTAATAAAAAATAAAAAATCAAATGTTCAACAAAAACTATATGTGATAGAGTGTGTGGGAAATCAACAATAAAAAAACAAAGGTGCCTTGCATTAGATTAATTGCATTTAAATCATGTTGCATTTAGATTCATCTCATTCTTTGTAATCTTTCATCCATTTAGGGCATTAACCTTAGTTAATCTAAATTCATTACATTAGGTTGCATTCATTTTAAATCAAATCATTGAATTATCATTATAGTTCATATTATTAAATTCATTAAAATGCATTTGCATTAGTTTGCATTCATTTTAGTTCATTCCATTTAGTCACATTCATTATCATTATGGCTCATATCATTAAGTGTAGTTAAGATTGCATTACATTAGTTTGTATTCATTTTAATTCTCATCATTTAGTTGCATTAATTAAATCATTAGGAAATTATTAATTGTATTGCATTAAATTCATTCTAAACATTGCATTTAATTTCATCTCTTTCGTACCTTGCATTTTTCATATAGGTGCATTCATCAAGGTTCATTACATTTTAAAATTTGAATTTTATTAAAAAATAAGTGTATTAGGTCATTGTATTTGCATCTACATCATCATTAATCCATATATCATTTATACATTGCATTCATTCATTAACCATTAAATCATCAAAATCCATACATTTTCATCTCAAGTGCATCTATTTATTACATTTACATCTCATTTGCATCCATCGCATTACATTGCATTATCTATAACATCATATAAATACATCCATAAAACATCATCACATAGCATTAATAATTAAACCATTAAATAAAATCATCATACATTGTTAAAACATTAAACCATGTATTTCATACATCCATCTATTCTATGTCATACATAACACATTCTCATAAATACACATGTGCATTCATATCATAAACTGCATATTAAAAAGAATAAAAATGAAACATGTAGAGATAGAATCATATAGATCTTCATATCATATAAAGCATCGGGAATAGAAGTCCAACTCATAATGACATCATATAAAGTACATCTATCAATGAATATTAGAGTCCATGGTATCATCAAAGTCCATCAGAATATGTGAATCACAGTCAATCAAGCATACTACATATCGATCATAAATAAACATCAATTGATAAAATAATATGAGTCCAATGTCTCGATATAAAAAATAAGCATCGTAATGTACATCAAAATAATTGATCAATCGTATATCTTCAACTACCAAAACCGCCGACACCATCAAAACCAGGACCTGTATCTGGACCTCGACTCGAGCTCTCTTGTAGCCTGTGCTGACTCATATAAGCCATGAATGTCTGCATCATGCTACCCAACTGACTAACTTGTTTCCTAATCTCTGAAAAATCAAACTGTAAAGCCTGAACATTAGAAGCTGATGTTGGAGCCTCTACTAAAGGAGCCTGTGTAGGAGGAGCATGTGTGGGAGGAGCCTATGCGGGTGGAGCCATAGAAGAAGATGAAATGGAAGAAGATGGAACCAAAGATGATGGAATAGAAGAAGAAGATGGAATCTAAGAAGGAAGAGGACCATGTGGAGGAGGAGGAGGTGCTGCAGGTGCCTGTGCCTGATCTACAAGACTCTGGGCCACCTGTGCATCAATGTCTGCCACAACCTGTGCACCAACCTTCCTATACACCCAAACTCTATTTTGACCCCATCTAGCTAGTCTATCAACCCCCACCTAATGGAGTGCTCTGAAAGGACCAACCCTCACCCTTACTCGTCTGCCTCTCATCCGAACTATGCCTCTGACAGGAACGGGGGCAATAATAAAAAAAATAACATCCCTACCTCCTCTATCCACTCATCATCCCCATCATCCCTGATGACCCTGTCTCCTACCACCACTGCCATCTCCACCATCATCATCTGACTCCTCCTCAATCCTGGGCATTGGCTCGACTGGATTTGTAAATCTAGGAAATGGGTTCTACACAAACCATCGCACATAATCATTGGTCATGCCAGTGTCAACAATATGATATCTCATATCCCACCCAAGGTGGAGAAGCTGTAATAAATCATCTTAGATTATCCTATAGTCAATTAGAGGACCCCAAAGGGATCTCTCTACCTACACATGAGCATAAAGGGCTAACCCCTTAGGCATCCCCTGTATCCGACCAAACTGGCATAAAACTCTTTGAAATCATAATTGCTCAATAACCAAGGGCATCTACCCTATCATCCAATGAGACATGCATATGTAAGGATTCTATGTTGCATCCTCTCTCCATGGCTCACATCCAATGTATGGTCTCCAAACCACCTGATTGATATCATCAATGATGTGCCTCCAGTAATCCACCTTGCCTTGGTGGGCTTGTACAACCATCCCCTCATACATCCAGGCAAACAGTCATCCTGCATTGTGATGATGAACTGAAATAGGATGAGTAACAAGAATATGCTCCCGGTCCATAACTGAAGTAAGACTACTCTGACAAAGAGAGTAGCCTCGTGACAATAAAAAACATCACAAAGCTCATGGTATAACTGAGCTAGCACACAGGAACCCCAATCGAACCTACGAGGATGAGAAATCAGGTCCTCCAAGATCTGGCCCCAACTAACTGCAAACCCATGTCCCTACCGATTAGGAACCAAGAAACCACTGACAAGTACACCAAGTACTGCTGGAAGTATTGGAAATGAAGTAAACTGATCCCACTGGATACTCTCATCTCCAATGGTCAGATCCACAAAGAGGCATCTTCATACTGTGCCATCATAGACTTGGTCATAGTAGATGATCTCCCCATGAGTAGGGATCCATAGCAACCTATATATGTCCTAGGGAGTGATCATCATCTCTCCCATCGGTAAATGAAAATTATTATGGTCAGAGTGCCAATGCTCTACCATAGGGGTGAGTAGACCTCGATTCACGTAGAATTGAGGGAGAGAGAGTAAGAAGGACAGACCACATCGGCCAATCACATGGCGCTCCAGCCCACTCAAGTCATCAATCATGTCAAATGGTAAGGGAAACAGACCTTAGATAGCTAGCTTCCAAAGCGAAAAATGCAAAAGCAAGTTTAAACACATCGGATATCAAAATCATAAACTATTGGATCATCTTAAGTCAATCAAACAATAAAATCTAATCAAACCACAACCAATTTTCCTAATTCTATTTAGACATGATGAAAAATTTATCATCATCCATCATCTAAATCAAGATTGACCATCAAACATTCAATATCAAATTACTCAAACTAACATCACACGACTCACAATCAGTAGAACTCAAAAACCTAAGCCAATTGATAACTTGATTACATCAGATGGATCAACAAATTGACTGAAAGGCTCACAAATTTTTCCAAACAGGGTATACGTGCTATTTCATTATTTAAATGCACTAAAACTCAAATGCGCAACTTAAAACATCAAACACGTAGAAAAAATTATTGTATGCACTACAACAAAGTGTACGCATTGTAGGATATAGTACGCGCTACAAGAAACCCCTGTACATGCTACTAAAATTCTTAAAGGCGCAATCAAATGTGAAAGCATTGCAGAAAAGAGCTAAGGTGAAATGTGCCCTAGCTTTAATGTTTTTAAGCACTATTAAAAAGCTTAAAAGTGCCACGAAAAACTGTGAATGCGCAACAAGAATTGTATACGCGCTATTAAAATGATTAAAAGTGCTGCTAAATTTTAAAAATAAAAAAAAATAGGGTTTTTATTCAAAAAATCCAAAACTTCCAAAATTAAATGTTGAAATCAGACAAAAGAAGTTGTCGAGGTACATACTAGAGGTTCATAGCTAGGTGTACGCTAATATCAATAGCCTCACTTGAACCTATGCTCTCGAATTAGGATCACCATCACAAAATAGCTCAAAGGGGTTAGAGAGGAAAAGTCAAAAGGGAAGGTAAAAATGAATAGTGAAAATGACCTTTTACCCCCTTATATAGCCCATTTTGACCTAAAAGGGGCATTTTTTACTAGAAAATGACCAGGGGCCAAAATTTTTCACCTATTTAGACAAATTAGGGGCACTCATTATCACAACATCGCGAATACATTATCAAAAATGAAATTGAAATTTACTCATAATTAAATATTTTTCAACGCATATTGATCGAAAATGCAATATCCTTCACCTAAACTAAAATTTCATTTCATTTCTGAGGGGGCATACACTTAGACAGTAAGGAACGACATCATAATCATCAAATTAGGAGTATAACATCAAATCAAAGCTTAATCTTTCATCAAAATTTTTTTCTCTTATCAATCAAGTGGGGCATCAAACATCGAATCAAATCGAATCAGACATCATATCAAGTGACCTATCATCAGAATGACCATCAAGGACTTCAAATCAATCAAAACTACATCAAATTTATCACCAAGATCTACATATTTTATCAAATATCAAATCGAGCATCAATCTAATCAGGACTTCGCATCAAAACAATCAGGGCATTCTTTGAACCAATACGCTTTGCACATCGATTCAAAGAGGCATATTTGTAATCACCTGAAAATGGACAAGATTAAATTGAGTGAGAAACCAAGGCAAAATCAAAGAAATAAAATAAAATAAAGCTAAAATCAAAGAAAATTTGTAATTAAGCCATAATCCAAATTTAATTGAAAATCAAAAGTCATTAAATCAATTTAAATCCACTAAATCAAGTTAAATCAATAAATTGTGCAATTAATCTACTTAATTATATAGTTTAATTTAAATCAAATCAACCCATTTAAGGGGTACACATGGTTAAACAAATTAAATAAATTCAATTATTAAATCCCTATTTTCCCTCAACCACCAAATGGGAGGAAACGTACATCAACCAATGAGAAATGAGGATTGAACTCACATGGATCGAGCTCACAAAAAATCTCAATCACACATAAGGTGAGAGCATCTTGTCCATCCATTTTGTCTCTTTGTCCCAAGATTTGAGGACAATTCATTTAAATTGTCTCCAAAGGTGGAACCATGGACTTAACCTCAAGTCAACCTTTATCAACTCAACTACACCCCCTACCCTTACCAAAATCTATAAAAATATGGCATAAATCACTCTGATCATCTAAAAAATCTGAGAATAGTATCAGACCTCTTGCAATTTTGAGCTAAAAAGGAAAATATAGTGTTAATTAAGGCTTAGTTTCTTTTGGAATTGAATTCTTAGTTTGCTTATCATTTCATTCTCATTTTAGAGCTGTCACTAATGGAATCTTGCTGAGAGCTTTGCATTAGCGAATCCAAATAGAGGTTCATAGAGTTCTTTTTGTCTTCATTTTCTTAATTAGCTTACTTTTTGTGGTAATTTATTTATTTTATTCATTTATTGACAATAGTAACCCTATGAAGGTGCTTTTCCTAGCACACAATATATATGTTATCACTACTACATTTGGGGCCAAATTTCAACAGACACTTTCGACAGGTAAATTTTTTTTAATAAATTTGTTGTTTTTTTAAAAAAATAGGCCCTGATGGTGTCGGTATTCCGATGGGTTTTAAATTGACCATCAAAATTCTGACAGTTTCGGGTATACATAAAAAAAAGTGAAGCACCAAATCATTTTTATTTCGATTGGCATAGAAAAGGAGTGGGAGAAAATGAGTGAAAGATGGGCATGAGAGAAGGTATGTGATTTCTTCATCTTTTGAGCCTCTGGCATCATATTCGACCATAAATTTCAAATGCATTGCATTTTATCTAATCATGAATGCTCTTTGAAATGACCGCATTCTACTAGTGTCATGCTCTAGTCAGTGCTTTATCTCTATTATTTGATGTTATTGGTGTCATGCCCTAGCTTGTGCTTTAACTCCATTATTTGATTTTATTGGTGCTTGTGCTCAAGGATATCCATTTTTTTGAAATGTTGACTGTGGTCATCAAATGGACAACCCATGAGCTTCTAGCTAGGCACCATTTGTATTGATAGCTTAGGGTATCAAATGTATTGTATCATAGATAGTTGAGACTTTTTTAAAAGGAAATAGGACAAAGAACGATTTTGATTTAGTGCTTTAACTCCATTATTTGATGTTATTGGTGCTTGTGCTCAAGGATATCCATTTTTTTGAAATGTTGACTATGGTTATCAAATAGACAGCCCGTGAGCTTCTAGCTAGGTACCATTTGTATTGATAGCTTAGGGAATCAAATGTATTGTTATATCATTGATATTTGAGACTTTGTTAAAAGGAAATAGGACAAAGAATGATTTTGATTTAGTTTCTCTATTTTGATCCCTAAGTGGCTTACAAGCCTAGAGAAGTATATGCAAATTTACAGATGCAATTTTAGGATACATAGCAGCTGATAATTCACAAGAAATCCATGCATCCAATTTGAATAGAAATTAATACAAAGAAATAGGGTCCTTGAATGACCCAGTCATTTGGACCTTGACTATCCCCTCAACTAGTGACCCTTCAAAACTGGGCTATCATGCAATTAGTGAGTGATCCTTCATTCTCTTGGTCTACCCTACATCCAAACATATTGGAAATACACAATACAATGATAACAAGTCTTTCACAATCCCCCTTCCCTCAAGGAACACTATCAACATCTGGACCTTGACTGTCCCCTCAATGAGTGACCCTTCAAAAATGGGTTATCATGCAATCAGTGAGTGATCCTACATTCTCCTATTGTGCCCTACATCCAAACATATTGGAAATACACAATAAAATGATAACAAGTCTTTTACAATCCCCCTTCCCTCAATGAACACTATCAACATCCAGACCTTGACTATCCCCTCAACCAGTGACCCTTCAAAACTGGGTTATCATGCAATCAGTGAGTGATCCTTCATTCTCCTAGTCTACCCCACATCCAAACATATTGTAAATACACAATACAATGCTAAAAAGTCTTTCACAATCCCCCTTCCCTCAAGGAACACTATCAACATCCAGACCTTGACTGTCCCCTCAACCAGTGACCCTTCAAAATTGGGTTACCATGCAATCAGTGAGTGATCCTTCATTCTCATGTTCTGCCCTACATCTAAACATATTTGAAATACACAATACAATGATAATGAGTCTTTTACAATCCCCCTTCCCTCAATGAACACTATCAACATATGGACCTTGACTGTCCCCTCAACCAGTGACCCTTCAAAACTGGGTTATCATGTAATCAGTGAGTGATCCTTCATTCTCCTAGTCTACCCTACATCCAAACATATTGGAAATACACAATACAATGATAAAAAGTCTTTCACAATCCCCCTTCCCTCAAAGAACACTATCAACATCTGGACCTTGATTGTCCCCTCAACCAGTGACCCTTCAAAACTGGGTTATCATGCAATCAATGAGTGATCCTTCATTCTCTTGTTCTGCCCTGCATCCAAACATATTGGAAATACACAATACAATGATAACAAGTCTTTTACAATCCCCCTTCCCTTAACAAACACTATCAACATCTGGACCTTGACTGTCCCCTCAACCAGTGACCCTTCAAAACCAGGTTATCATGCAATCAGTGAGTGATCCTTCATTCTCCTGGTCTGCCCTGCATCCAAACATATTGGAAATACACAATACAATGATAAAAAGTATTTCACAATCCACCTTCCCTCAAGGAACACTATCAACAAGTGATCCTTCTTCTTATCAACCATATCCAATGTTTCATTGAAGTCACAGCCAAGACTGAAGGTCACCTTACCCATACCATTCATGGATTCTGAAATGTTGTTCCAAACTCCTAAAAACTTTTATGTTGCTTCTTGATGCCCCTCCTTGATTAAGACCCCCCTCATCCTCAACATGCTCTTCATCACCTATAGTCTCAATTTCATGGATAGGGGACATGTAAATATCTTTAAATACTTCTTCTACCACAATGTCCTCCTACCCCATCTTCTTGATCTTCCTGGCTAAAGCAGATGAATCCACACACAATAACCCAAAATGAAGGGTTTTGTATCCTTTAATGAATCTCAGTCACTAGTAATGCATGGATAGTCAAACCAGTAGTCTCCAAAGAATTCAATAAGTGAATATGAATGTTTGAAAACTTTCCTCTCAACTTCCCCAACCACTCCTAATTAGTTAGAGGGATATTTCTAGAATCTCCACTATTTCTATCCTTACCAACAATTCTTAAACATACTTTATCTGATATGATAATAACATGTTAAACTGAACCAATGGCATGTTCTTCATGTGGTACAAGGAAGATTTGGCTATCAAATCTTCCTTCATGCAAGATGAGCACGAGAGAAGGTATGTGATTTTTTCATCTTTGATTGGTATCTTTGACAAGCAACATCTTTCAAGCCTCTGACATCATATTCGACTACAAATTTCAAATGCATTGCATTTTATTTGATCATGAATGCTCACTAATATGACCACATTCTACTGGTGTTATGCCCTAGCCCATGCTTTATCTCCATTATTTGATGTTATTGGTGCTTGTGCTCAAGGATATCGATTCACTATTTTGAAATGTTTGGATTCATGTTTGTTGATATTACAATTCATCATATCAAATAAAGTATGTTTAAGAAGTTTAAGTGTCTAAACACTCAACTAATCCCTCTAACCGATTAGGAGTGGTTGGGGAAGTTGAGAGGAAAGTTTTCAAACACTCATATTCACTTGTTGAATGCTTTGGAGACTACTGGTTTGACTGTCCATGCGTTAATGTTTAGAAGAGATCAATAAATTATTTAAAGACATTCTTACATGTTTGGAGAGGTTTGAGAGGCACTTATCATGACTGTACCCTCATAAACAATGACATAGACTGGTTTTACTAAGTTTCCTTTCTCTATTTTGAGGTTTCCTTTCTCCTTCATAGGGGTACAGTCAAAGGATTCATTGACAAAATGATCCTTTGAATGGTTACTATAAATATGAATGATTTGATATCGCATATTTCTCATTTTACTTAAAGTTTGGAATAGCTTGTGCAAGGGTGAAAGTACTTTTGATCATTTTGGTCGTGACTATTCCTCTACACATTCAGGAAATGTAACTGTCTAATGATTATATGTAATGTTGAATGGATTAAATACTTTATTCTTGGTAGAAGTGAAGGGAAGGAATAGTGTTCATGTTAGGTTTCATTTATTATTGAATTCAATGGTTTCCAAGATGTGTTGAGGAGTTTGGTCCTTGTTTAATGTTAACTGTTCATGCACAATCCACTCATACAATAGTGAAATGCTATGTGATTGACAATTTCATACTACTGGTCCTTTGGCGTTTATTAAATAGAATAGAATTTTTAGCATAGTATTATCATTCTATTTCTTTGTTGTAAACATGCCATTGGTTCAGTTTTGTATAAAAAATTCATGTAATTTTTTTTTTCTATTTTTACCATTTGATAACCACAATCAACATTTCAAAACAGTGAATAACATCAAATAATGGAGATAAAGCATGGGCTAGGGCATGACACCAGTGGATTAAAAGAAATAGAATGATAATAATATGCTGAAAATTCTATTTTGTTTAATACACGCCAAAGGACCAGTCCCAACAATTCTTAAACATACTTATTTTTGTTTAAGAATTGTTGGGAGTAGTTTTCAAACATTCATATTCACTTATTGAATGCTTTGGAGACTAGTGGTTTGACTTAAATTCACTTATTCACTTATTAAAATGTAGTTTTGATTTGGTTAATGTTTAAAAGAGATCAATAAAGTATTTAAAGACAATCTTACATGTTTGGAGAGGTTTGAGAGGCACTTATCATGACTTTTTAAACCATTAGTATACCAATATATGACTATCCAAATCATAAAAATGCCTCACCCTTAGGGCCAAACTCTCACTGTTGATCCCTAGCTATCAATTCGCTTAAGGAACACACTGTTCCAACCAGTGTTCTCTTTACTTTCTCAAATCTCTGCAAGTCAAGAACATTAGAGTTGTGTATACATTGTTAGTATCCTCTTTCCATGGGTCCTAGGCCTTTGGGTCCATGGAAAGGAAACATATTACAAAATACTCTTCAAAACAAAGGAAAAACTTAGCAAATTCATTCTAACTTGCTGTAGATGAAGGAACAGTCATGCTAATAGTTCCTCTAAGTCTTCCAAAACATTTATTGAACTCCCCTAAAGTCCTATTGGATCCCCAAATTTCTTAATCCAATCAACTTACATCAGGATCATGAGAAACTTCAAAGGATTAAAAACATTACTTGGAACAGTCACTGGTTTTACCAATCAAAATGTAATGAACAGAATTTTAAAGTGCTCACAATACATTCAATGATGAAATGAATGCTTGGAGATTTCTTACTATTCCATCCTTGAATTTAGAAACCAAAACAATAAGTAAAGAAGCCTTTCAACAATGTATAACACAATGGACTTGCATATTTAAACTTCTATTTTATTGAATCTATGTTCATGTCGTACACTTCAGGCTTAAGTCCGTCATATAATGACTGCCAAAGGTTACATATAACTCCATCACAACTTCCCCAACCATGAAGAATGTAGGTGAAGAGCTTGATGGTTTCATGTTTTAATCTTTAAGAACTTGATCAAGAACATAGGTTTTAATGAAATATCAATTTGATTCACAAAGTTTGTGTTCTTTACAAATTTGAAAGGCTCTAATACTTACTAGGGCGAATGTGGATGTGCAACCTTGTGCTTTTACTACTAAGTCTTTGTTTGTTGGGAATACTAATTATAAGTACTTGACATATATCACAAATGTTGCTAATTAAGGTTGGTAGGATGATTACTCCTATCCTAAAAAAGACTGTCAAATCATTATGCTTTCAAATCAATTACCTATCGACATATCCCTTGTGAGGGAGAGAAGCCAAACACATAAAGAACATACACATAAACACGACAGCTGAAAAACTTAAATGGAATACACCAAGAAGTACCAAATGATGAATGCTCAATTGTTGTAATGGAAAAACATTAGAACCGTCCATTTCTAGAACTTGATTTTCTAGTCTAAATGATTTTTCTAGAAGTTGATTTTCTAGTCTTAATGATTTTTCTATAGTCCTAATGATTTTTCTATAGTCTTAATGATTTTTATTTCATCCTAATGTTTGTTGCTCTTGATAAATTAGGCCTTGAATTTGAATTTTTGTTCACTATTTTATTTCACCTTGATATTTCATTCATTTTTCATATACACATAGACTACACATGCTGATAAAAAAATGATCTATTTGATTAAGGTTAACTATTCATGATTGTAAATAGTCAATATTTCTGATGGTACTCCTTGGTGTATTCCATTTTAAAATAATCATGTTTCTAGGGCTATGATAAATGTCCCTTTGTGTTGAGAAAATTAAAGTTGAAAAAATGGTTGCAAACAAATCATCCTTCTTTCACCAACATCCTAGTCAATGTACAAGCAATGAGTCATTCCATTCAAGAAAGACCATGTCTAATAATATCAACCCAGAACAAAAAAAGTATACAGAATTTAGTGATTGTATCTTCCATTAGAGCCACTTCATATGCATAGGTGATGAACATGCATATTTGGCTAAGAACTATTGGGAGCTTACCCAGCAACACATGTACTATTGTGAAAATCACCACAAATCTATTTGCTGCTGGGTCTAGCTCCTAGTATCGTTTGTTCAAATATGCATGTTTTTCACCTGTCCATATACCTTCTATGATCAACTCTTATATGCACAGGTGATGAACATTTAGATTTTCCTAAGCAGTACTTTGAGTATTCCTCCAACACATGTACTATTGTGAAAATCATCACAAGTCCACTTGTTGGAGGAAATCTCATAGTACACATGTTTGGAGGTCTGAAGGAAACAAGAGAATTTGAAGAGTCATGAGTCTTAATATTTTACTTAATATAGCCAAGCTTCATTCAATGGTACATTCAAACATGAAACAAACCATTCTTAAACTAGATTAAACTAGTAAACCAAAGGACATACCGATTATAAGTAAACTAGTAAACCAAAGGACATGCTTTTACTACTAAGTCTCTATTTTTTGGGCATACTAATTATAAGTACTTGACATATATCACAAATGTTGCTAATTAAGGTTGGTGGGATGATTACACCTATCCTGAAAAAGACTGTCAAATCATTATGCTTTCAAATCAATTACCTATCGGTGTATCCCTTGCGAGGGAGAGAAGCCAAACACATAAAGAATATGCACATAAACACGATAGCTAAAAAACTTAAATGGAATACACCAAGAAGTACCAAATGATGAATGCTCAATTGTTGTAATGGCAAAGCATCAGAACTGTCCATTTCTAGAACTTGATTTTCTAGTCTAAATGATTTTTCTATAGTCGTAATGATTTTTCTAGAGCTTGATTTTCTAGTCTTAATGAGTTTTCTATAGTCCTAATGATTTTTCTATAGTCTTTATGATTTTTTTTTCATCCTAATGTTTGTTGCTCTTGATAAATTAGGCCTTGAATTTGAATTTTTGTTCACTATTTTATTTCAACTTGATATTTCATTCATTTTTCATATACACAGAAACTACACATGCTGATAAAAAAATGAGCTATTTGATTATTCACTATTCATGATTGTAAATGGTCAATATTTCTAATGGTACTCCTTGGTGTATTCCATTTAAAAATAATCATATTTCTATGACTATGTTTCCTTCCATTTCTACAATATGGACATGTACTTTTCTTTGAGCATTGTGCTTTATGTTGTGGGCTACAAGGTAGAGCCATTAGGCCTCTATGACAATCTGAAGCTATTTAGCCTATTGATACCCTTGGTATTTTGGACCACCCCTTAGAGGATAGGAACACCATAGAGATGCTCAATATTATTACCTTGGCTCATTTGAAGGCGGTTGTTTTGTTTTTCCTTGATGTTTCAGGGTCTTGTGGTTATAGTATTGCACAACAGGTAGCTCTATTTCATAGCATAAAACTTGTGTTTTCCAATAAGCCTCTTATTGTAGTTTGTAATAAGATTGATTATCAACCACTAGAGACTACAAGCTTGAAGAAGTGGTATATTTTGGCAAATAAAGAGTGGAAAGAAGATGATATTCATGAGATCATGGATGGACACAATGTTGCAGACTTCATTGATCCAGATATCTTGTAGAGGCTTGAAGAACTAGAGAGGGAAGAAGGGATTAGGATGGCAGCTGAGGGTGATAAGGATGATGAGATGGGAGAAGTGGAGTTGAACCCTGATGAAAAGGAAGCTCTGGCTGCAATTAGGAAGAAGAAGAAGATGCTTATCGTCAAACACAAATTGAAGAAGATTACTGCAATGAGCATGCCTACCGTACCAAGGAAGTTTGACAAGAATAAGGAATATGGCTTAAACAGAATGGGAATTCATCTTTCTAGCCTAGGCTTGGATCCTTTGATAATTAGCTTGATAATAAATGAAGTAGATGAGAGCTGAGCAATTAGCTTCCCAAGAAAAATCTCGTAAATGAACCGTGTGTACCCCAATTCCTGTGCCTTCTACATGTATCTAAATGACATATTTGAAACAATAAGGGTAAGGCGTAAAGAAGTTAATTTTGCATCACTAGAGAGATCTGTATGTTTTATCCACAATGACCAAACTTCATAAAACATACAGACCTATCTAGTGATCATATTGTGCTGAAGGTGGTGCCTACTTATCTTTACATAGCTATTGCAGTGCAACAAAGCATTAGGCACCAGCTTCAGCACAATATGATCACTAGATAGGTCTGTATGTTTTATGAATTTTGGTCATTGTGGATAAAATATACAGATCTATCTAGTGATGCAAAGTTAACTTCTTTAAGCCTTACCCTTGTTGTTTCAAATATATCATTTGGGTACGCACATAGGGCACATAAATTAGGGTACACAGTTCATTTATGGGATTTTTCTTGGGAAGCTAATTGCTTATCTGTCATCTACATTATTATGAAGCTAATTGCTAATAGATCCAGGCCCAGGCTAGAAAGATGTCTTCCCAAACACATAAAAACATGCACATAAACACTACAGCTGAGAAACATAAATGTAGATTTCACAATAGCTGAGAAACATAATTATAGGAATCATGGTCACATTTTTTTGGAGACAATGTAATTGAGTTGTATACCCAAGCAATGGAGAGAAAATTTTGCACCTCTAATTCCAAATTGAATACATTTGTTGGAGGACCTTGTATTCATGAGCAACAGATGTAGTCAACTTGGAATCAGAGGTGCAAGATCTAGTTGCTCTCCATCGTTTGGGTATACAACATAATTGAGTTGTATACCTAGATGATGCAAAGCAACTACTACTCCTCTAGTTCCAGAGGAGTAGTGGTTTCTTTGCATCGTCTGGGTATACCACTAAATTATGTTGTCTCCAAAAACTTGTGACCATGATGCCTACATTTATGTTTCTCAACTATTGTGTCCCAGGACCCCTTATGACCCTTTACGACCCCTAAGAATACACATCTTAGAGGTCTTAAAATGTCATAAAGGGTCATAAGAGGCTCCTAGGAGGGGCCAGATGAGGGTATGTGCAAGATCATGAGGGGCCAAAATATGCCCAAAAGTGGCAATGAAAAATTAGCAAATTAGGGTTAGTCAACTTGACCTGAAAATTTGAACTAGCTATCAACCTAATACCAAAAAGTTGTAAGAATAGAATCTGTAGGAAATTGAATGTAGTTTCTAAACTACTAGGCCTTTTCTAAAAAAAAATTAATATAATTGGTGGAAAGTATAGATTTTAATACAGTAGTACAAAAATTTCAGGAAAAAAATAAGAAGTAGGTGTATGTCTGACCACCTTAATCATGATCAAATGATAATATTTTTTTATAAGATTTAATATATAAGTAGTAGACTCATGCCTAGATGTGATGCATATTTTTTTGTAATTTTATTCCAAAAAAATAATTAATTATGAATTTTCTGCTACAACATTTTTAGAATAAAAAAAATTCCATGTCTGACCAACTTAACTCATTCAAAACTTTACAAAATTCAAAAAAAAAATTTCTTATAGAAGGCGAAGCATAGAATGTGACACATTTTTCGAATTTCAAAAATGTTATACCATTTGAAAGTTATAGTCATTTTTTAATCAGTATATAAATCAGCACTTTAGAGGTAGCTCAATTAGAAAATAACTAATAATTACTTACTGAATTCAAAATTTGACAACAATTATATCGATAGAAAGCTGATAATATCCTTAAACTACCCTTTTCATTTTACCAAATTAAGGTGAAAAAAAAGTCGTCAGCTACATTGTCAAAGTCTGGAACTCAGAGAAATAGGGGAAAAACACGTATTTGAGACATTTCAATAGTTGACCATGTAGGTTTGGTGCACAAGACAATACCAAGCCTAATCGGGTACCCGATATTTTCGGGTACCCAAAAATGACGGCAGAATTTTTAATTTTCACTTTCCATTCCCTCCACTTTCTCCCTCCCATTTCTACATCCTTCATATGATATATCATATATAAAAAACTATATATTAGATATATTAAATATTTATAATATCAATTATATATTAAATATTATATAATATACATTTTACATTAAATGTTATTTAATATATATTAATATTAAAAACTATATATTAGATTATATATTAAATATTATATATAATATACATTTTACATTAAATATTATTTAATTATATATTAATATCAAAAATAGATTCTGGTTGAGCCGAACAATTGTACCATGCCTATTGATAATCCGACAGCTCAACAGAGTCATTGGGAGGTTAAACAAGAACAACCAGATGAATCTTTGAACCGATCGAAGATTATGGAGAGCGGGGAAGGGTTTGGTAAAATGAGTAGTTGTACTGGAAATTATGCAAGCGTCGTAGAACCGACCGCATTAATAAATTTAAAGAAGAGATCAGTGGCAGCGCGATATTATGAGGAAAGTCTTGCCATTTCGATGGCACCGCCCTGATATTATGAAGAGTGTCTTGCTGCTTCAATGCCGGCGCCACCTCTATCTCAGACTTTCACCATTGCTTCTCATCAGTACTCTGAGATATGGCAGGGATTGTGGGCTTTTGTACAGCACAGTCCATCATAAATTCTCTATAAATCAGCATGCTTACAGTATTCTGCGCGTTTCTGAATGACTTACTCGAAGAATTTAATTTTCACCATAATTTTGGCTCCATGGATTGTCATTTTGCGCTCGGAGAGAAGCTGCAGATTGCAAGAATTTAAAAATTTGGTTTATCTCATTTTCTTTCTCTGTCATTTCTGAGTAATACGATTTTGTTTTTGTCCATCTTAAATGATTTCGCTTGAAGCTAATGAATTTTTTTAGATGATTTTGTTTGAAGTTAATGAAATTTATTCCATGGATGCTAATGAAATCTCTTCCATGAATTCTGATAAGACATTTAAATTCAGAGTTAATAAATTCTATAGCTTGAATGTTCTTTGTTGCAGAAGGTTATTTTCATGGTTTCTAATTCATGCAATTCCTTAATAGTTTCATTCTTAACAGAATTCATAACTAGATTTTCCATAGTCAATTTTCTTCTTGATCGTTGCAATATTTTCTCCTCAACTGAACATTTTGTAATCAGTTGATATACAATCACATTTTTCTCTTGGCCAATCCTGTGGGGTCGTGCTTGAGCCTGTAGATCCACAAAAGGATTGAAATCTGGATCTGGTGGAAGAGTAGTATTAGCAAGAAGTCATTCACTAACATCTCATCTTTATAAGAACTAAATTTGGATTCACTAGAAGCACTAAAGAATCTGGAATGGACCCTTTTGACACATTCGAACACCCAAGTGTGTCTTAAGGGGTCTTAGGACCCCTTCAGACACACTTGAGCATTCAAATGCGTCAAAACAGGTCATGGTGACTCCCTAGGGGTCCTAGTACACCTTATCATGTGTTAGGACCCCTACGAAGTCCCCATGACCCCTTTTGACACATTGGAATGCTCAAGTGTGTCTTAAGAGGTCCTAGGACCCCTTCAGACACACTTGAGCATTTGAATGTGTCAAAAGGGGTCATGGGGACTCCATAGGGGTCCTATTATGCCTTATCACGCATTAGGACCCCTAGGAAGTCCCCATGACCTCTTTTGACACATTTGAATGCTCAAGTGTGTCTTAAGGGGTCTTAGGACACATTTCGACACACTTGAGCATTCAAATGTGTCAAAAGGGGTCATGGGGACTCCCTAGGGGTCCCAGTATGCCTTATCATGTGTTAGGACCCCTAGGAAGTCCCCATGACCCCTTTTGACACATTTGAATGCTCAAGTGTGTCCGAAGGGGTCCTAAGACCCCTTCAGACATGTAATACCTCTCCTATGGTGATACTTAGACTTTTCTGATTTGGACATTTTATTATTATTATGGTCAAGACTATACATTTACATTTATGTTTTGTGGATGATGACATGATGAATATGCTCATTTATGGTTAGTAATTACATGTTTATGAGATTAGAAAATTATCTATTTTTATATGGATCTAACCCAATTATTTGAATCTAACCACTATCATGATGTTTTATGTTTCATGGATGTGTCTGATGTGTTTTTCATGACTCCAGGACGAAGTCATAGTTACTCACTTAGGTGAGGTCCACATGATGTATCGATCCTGGTCATCTGCTTGCATATATCTGATTTGTATCTCCATATGTATATATATGTATCTCTTCTTGGTGATGCAGGATTGCAGGTACCAGGTGTCGTCTCCACCTGGCTTCATAGGTCTGAGCGATCCCTCAAAATCCTCGATCGTTGTTGTTGTTACGGAGGTATCACCAGGTCCATAGGAAGAAACTTCACCTTTGATCCTTTTATCCTTAGGTGGGAAGTGTCGAGTCAGTCCCTTGTGTGAATGTCTTATGAGGTTTTGTAATTGATGGAATTGTGGATCTTGTAGCTAGTTCTTGCCTTCGTGATATGTTCAATTCTGTTAGTAGATCATGGATGTAGATTATTGTTCATTTGAGGATATGATTTAGTAGCGTATCTCATTAGGAGTGATTTTGAGTGCAATTAAATCATGTGGTTTTAATACCCATGATAAGGATTAATTTTATGGTATTTTAATGTCTAAGGAAATATTAATAATAAAAGGTTTTAAATAATAATAGTGGTAAAATTCTAACCTATGTTAGTGGCTACTTAATATATGCATATATATTTTAGAATGGGGATTAAGGTATGAATAAACAATATAGTTTATAATAATGTTATTCTAATGTTTAACATTAATAATAATGTACCTTATTTATGGTATTATTTTATAATACTAATAATGACAAAGAGTCTATAGCAATAAAAATAATAATATGTTTTATAATAATAATATTATGCTTGTAATAATATTTGTAATAATAATAATATATGTACACATAGGCATATGGGTGCACACATATGCATATGCATACATATATTTATATATATAATTAGTGCCATGTAGTTATTTATTATATTAATAAATAATTAGATCAATTAGCGGTATGGTAAATAGGATTATCCTATTACCATAGTTGAATAATTTAATAAATTGTTTTAAGATCATAATATTTATTTTAATATCATTAAATTTGGGGACTCAGATTATAGTTTATTTATTCCTTTACGGGAATGAGTTTTCAAAACCATCTCATTAACGGATGGATAGTTGAGATGGTTGCACCGGTTGGATTACCTGTGCAACCTCCTCCTCCATCCTATTTACAGGAAAGATTTCCTGTGTAAAAGGAGTTGGGAGAAGAGGATTATTATTATTGTTGTTGTAGAAAATTTATCCTGTGAGTTTGGCATTTGGATTGTTACGGGTAGAGGCTAGAAGATTGTGACAAAAGGGATTCAAAGGAGTGTTGGAAACATTGGAGAGGGTTTGATCTTCCTTCTTCTCCAACTGGTCTTCGTAGGACTCCAGGTTGGAATCCATCCTGAGAAGTAGATTTATTTTGTAGAATGAATGTAAAATCTAGATTTCTGGAAAAGTTTTTGTATATTGTGCTATGGTTGCAAAATATATATATATGCATTATTGTAGTATTATTATCTTGTGTATATGAATGATCTATTACTCGATGAGATTATGATTGTTTACCTTTTTGTTTAGAATTAAAAACTATATATATATGTTTTATTTTCTATGTATTTGAAATGTGTTTGTGGAAAATTATTTTACGAATGTTTGTATGTTCACTGTGGTGAAACCTCCCTGGAAGGGTAGAAATGGTTTTGATCTGGTAGGGTAGTGTATTTTACTATCACTAGATGTATTATGAACGCTTCCAGAGTTTAGAACTTTTGATGCAACCTTACTGTTTCATGTCCATCTATGTGCCACCCTTTCTTTTCCCAGATCTAGAATATATTTGTTAGATAGGTAGGGAGGATTGATGGGCCGTTTCTGAAGGGAAACTGGGATATCTCAAATGGGTCGTGCTCATATTAGGCAACCTTAGTCCCCATAACGCCTAGTTTTACCTGCAAGGCAAAGTTGACAGTCGTTCTCTACAGTTCCAGTCGGCTTAGTGTGTTAACCGAGTTAGGTCGGTAATGTGTGAACCGAGTTAGGTCGGTAATGTGTTAACCGAGTTAGGTCGGTAATGTGTGAACCAAGTTAGGTCGGTAAGGTGTTAACCGAGCTAGGTCGGTAGTGTGTTAACCGAGCTAGGTCGGTAGTGTGCTAACCGAGGAAAATAGGATTCAAACTTTATACAATTATACAATTATAACATTTAAGTATAAGTTTATGTACTTTAATTTCTTATACTTTAAGTTATACTTGTATAAAGGGATTAGGTACCCTTTGAATCCATTGGAATAGGTTTCAGGTTCCTAGGAGTTAAGTTGTAACTTTTAAATTTCAGATTTTTAATTAAATCAGACTTAGTCAATTTTCAGGATTAGCCAAGTTTAAGGTTTAGAAAGAAATTTTGTATAAACCTGAAGATTGTTCATTCCTTGTTTAGTGGAGATTATTTTCAGTGCATTTAGATGTCTTTATTGAGATAGAATTTTTGTAAGGAGCAGTTTAGGGTTTAGAGTCAAGACATTCTAAACATTCTTAACATACCTAATTTCTCTAAACATACATAACTATCCTATTATTTTCAATTCTTGGTAGTAGTTCTCAAATGTGTTTGCAATATGCTTTTACTATGTGTATGATGTAATTGTGATGTATGGGTTGAGGGTAGAAAACCTAACGACACCTAGTGAGTGGCTCTCAGTGCGGGGCCGGGGCCCTAAAGTGGCTAGAACCAGGATAACCGACTGAAGAGTTATTTAACAAGTGAAAATTTAATTAAACTGATGGGAATGGGTTAAAACATTAAAAAGATTAAATGTGCCTCACCCATGCCATTAGTGCTAGTAAAGGCTATGGATGGGAGTGGGAGAAGGTACCTATGCGTAGGTATGATCGAATGGCACTTGTCTGTACAAAAGGCATTCGATCCCGCATGTGCCTACTTGGGGGCCGGGGCCCAAAGTGGCTAGTACCAGGACAACCCAAGGGGTGAGGGCTATGCAATGACACTCACTTAGGTTGTTGCTTAGAGTTTCTACCCAAGCCTTAGAACCTTTTGGGAAAGATCTATACTTTGACTCTCTTTTCATTTACTATTTTGGGAAAGCTTACCCAACTCTAGGTTTGGCCTAGCTATTCCTTCTTTGTGGACCTTGGTGTTTATCTCCTAGCACGGGGGAGTGGGCCTTATAGGTATCCATGTGGTTGGGTGGTAAAATTTTTTATCAAGGTATCTTTTGCAGATACATGCTTGAAGATTCATGCTTGCTTATGTACCAGATTTGAAGAATGAAGGCCTTGTGATTATATTTCATGATGCATAATCTTGTTACCTCTTATGAGGAGTTGAATGTAATGTAATCAGTAACGTATTTCAAAATGATGTAATTGGAATGGGTAGACTTAGGAAGAAGGGAAAAGAGAAATGTGAACTTTATGTTTAAGATGTATGTTGGAAAGGAAAAGGATTTTGTAACATTCCAAATTATGTAACATGCTTTCATTATTGTTGTTTAAGTGAAGCTATTGAAAAACCAAATGTAGTATATTTTAATGTATCAAATGATTTGGATAAATTTTATAAGTTACATTGTTCATAAAGGATACTTAGGAATATAGATGATTTCTAAATGGAAAGCTGAAATGAAAATATTTTGTATTTCTTAAAGATATGATGCAGTTTGCTTTGAGAATTAAATCTTGTTGTTAGTTTACTTAATGGATTTGAATGAATCATGCATTTAAAATGAAAAGGGAACCTTGGAAGGAATCTAAGTTTAAGTTTTGATTACATAATTCTTTTTAAAGTTCAAAATTTTTCATAAATTTTTACTTAGGTTTTCTTTTGTTAAGAGAATCTTTGTTCTCTTCCCTGGTTCCCTTGCGGGGCATGACAAGACACACTTGAGCATTCAAATGTGTAAAAAGGGGTCACGAGGACTCCCTAGGGGTCCTAGTACGCCTTATCACATGTTAGGACCCCTAGGAAGTTCCCATGACCCCTTTTGACACATTGGAACACTCAAGTGTTTCTTCAAGGGTCTTAGGACCCCTTCGGACACACTTGAGCATTCAAATGTGACAAAAGGGGTCATGGGGACTCCCTAGGGGTCCTAGTATGCCTTATCACGTGTTAGGACCCCTAGGGAGCCCCCATGACCCCTTTTGACACATTGGAATGCTCAACTATGTCTTAAGGGGTCTTAGGACCCCTTCAGACACACTTGAGCATTCAAATGTGTCAAAAGGGGTCATGGGGGCTCCCTAGGGGTCCTAACATGTGATAAGGTGTACTAGGACCCCTAGGGAGTCCCCATGACCACTTTTGACACATTTGAATGCTCAACTATGTTTGAAGGGGTCTTAGGACCCCTTTAGAAACACTTGAGCATTCAAATGTGTCAAAAGGGGTCATGGGGGCTCCCTAGGGGTCCTAGTACACCTTATCATGCGTTAGGACCCCTAGGGAGTCCCCATGACCCCTTTTGACACATTTGAATGCTCAAGTGTGTTCAAAGGGGTGCTATGACCCCTTTGGACACACTTGCCCATTAAAATGTGTCAAAAGGGGTCATGGGGACTCCTTAGGGGTCCTATGACCCCTTCAGACACACTTGAGCATTCAAATGTGTCGAAAGGGGTCATGGGGACGCCTTAGGGGTCCTAACGCATGATAAGGTGTACTAGGACCCCTAGGGAGTCCCCATGATCCCTTTTGACACATTTTAATGCTCAAGTCTATCTTAAGGGGTCTTAGGACCCCTTAGGACACACTTGAGCATTCAAATGTGTCAAAAGGGGTCATGGGGACTCCCTAGGGGTCCTAACATGTGATAAGGTGTACTAGGACCCCTAGGGAGTCCCCATGACCCCTTTCGACACATTTGAATGCTCAAGTGTGTCTTAAGGGGTCTTAGGACTACTTCACACACACTTGAGCATTCAAATGTGTCAAAAGGGGTCATGGGGACTCCCTAGGGATCGTACTATGCCTTATCACGTGCTAGGACCCCTAGGGAGTCCCCATGACCCCTTTCGACACATTTGAATGCTCAAGTGTGTCTTAAGGGGTCTTAGGACTACTTCACACACACTTGAGCATTCAAATGTGTCAAAAGGGGTCATGGGGACTCCCTAGGGATCGTACTATGCCTTATCACGTGCTAGGACCCCTAGGGAGTCCCCATGACCCCTTTTGACACATTTGAATGATCAAGTGTATCTTAAGGGGTCTTAGGACCCCTTTTGACACATTGGAATGCTCAAGTGTGTCTTAAGGGGTCTTAGGACCCCTTCGAACACACTTGAGCATTCAAATGTGTCAAAAGAGGTCATGGGGACTTCCTAGGGGTCCTAGGATGCCTTATCACATGTTAGGACCCCTAGGGAGTCCCCATGACCCCTTTTGACACATTTGAAAGCTCAAGTGTGTCTTAAGAGGTCTTAATACCTCTTAAGACACACTTGAGCTTTCAAATGTGTCAAAAGGGGTCATGGGGACTCCCTAGGGGTCCTAGTATGCCTTATCATGCGTTAGGACCCCTAGGGAGTCCCCATGACCCCTTTTCACACATTTTAATGCTCAAGTGTGTCTTGAGGGGTCTTAAGACCCCTTAAGACACACTTGAGCATTGAAATGTGTTAAAAGGGGTCATAGGGACTCCCTAGGGGTCCTAGTATGCCTTATAACACATTAGGACCCCTAGGAAGTCCCCATCAACCCTTTTGACACATTGGAACACTCAAGTGTGTCTTAAGGGGTCTTAGGACCCCTTTGGACACACTTCAGTGTTCAAATGTGACAAAAGGGGTCATGGGGACTCCCTAGGGGTCCTAGTATGCCTTATCACGTGTTAGGACCCCTAGGGAGTCCCCATGACCCCTTTTGACACATTAGAATGCTCAAGTGTGTCTTAATGGGTCGTAGGACCCCTTTGGACACACTTGAGCATTCAAATGTGTCAAAAGGGGTCATGGGGGCTCCCTAGGGGTCATAGTACACCTTATCACGTGTTAGGACCCCTAGGGAGTCCCCATGACCCCTTTTGACACATTCGAATGCTCAAGTCTGTCTTAAGGGGTCTTAGGACCCCTTCGGACACACTTGAGCATTCAAATGTGTCAAAAAGGGTCATGGGGGATCCCTAGGGGTCCTAGTACACCTTATCACATGTGATGACCCCTAGGGAGTCCCCATGACCCCTTTTGACACATTTGAATGCTCAAGTGTGTCTTAAGGGGTCTTAGGCCCCCTTCGAACACACTTGAGTGTTCAAATGTGTCAAAAAAGGTCATGGGGTCTCCCTAGGGGGCCTAGTACACCTTATCACGCATTAGGACCCCTAGGGAGTCCCCATGACCCCTTTTGACACATTTGAATGCTCAAGTGTGTCTTAAGGGGTCTTCGGACCCCTTCAGACACACTTGAGCATTCAAATGTCTCAAAAGGGCTCATGGGGACTCCCTAGGGGTTGTAACCCATGATAAGGTGTACTAGGACCCCTAGGGAGTCCCCATGACCCCTTTTGACACATTGGAACACTCAAGTGTGTCTTAAGGGGTCTTAGGACCCCTTCAGACACACTTGAGCATTCAAATGTGTCAAAAGGGGTCATGGGGGATCCCTAGGGGTCCTTGTATGTCTTATCACATGTCAGGACCCCTAGAGAGTCCCCATGACCCCTTTTGACACATTTGAATGCTCACATGTGTCTTAAGGGGTCTTAGGACCCCTTCAAACACACTTGAGAATTAAAATGTGTCAAAAGGGGTCATTGGGACTCCCTAGGGGTCCTAGTACACCTTATCATGTGTTAGGACCCCTAGGGAGTCCCCATGACCCATTTTGACACATTTGAATGTTCAAGTGTGTCTTAAGGGGTCCTATGACCCCTTCGGACACACTTGAGCATTCAAATGTGTCAAAAGGGGTCATGGGGACTCCCTAGGGGTCCTAACATGTGATAAGGTGTACTAGGACCCCTAGGGAGTCCCCATGACCCCTTTTGACACATTGGAATGCTCAAGTGTGTCTTAAGGGGTCTTAGTACCCCTTTGGACACACTTGAGCATTCAAATGTGTCAAAAGGGGTCATGGGGGCTCCCTAGGGGTCCTAGTATGCCTTATCACGCGTCGGGACCCCTAGGGAGTCCCCATGACCCCTTTTGACACATTTGAATGCTCAAGTGTGTCTTAAGGGGTCTTAGGACCCCTTCAGACACACTTGAGCATTGAAATGTGTGAAAAGGGGTCATGGGGACTTGCTAGGGCTCCTAGTACACCTTATCACGCGTTAGGATCCCTAGGGAGTCCCCATGGCCCCTTTTGACACATTTGAATGCTCAAGTGTGTCTTAAGGGGTCTTAGGACCCTGTTGGACACACTTGAGCATTAAAATGTGTCAAAAGGGGTCATGGGGGCTCCCTAGGGGTCCTATTATGCCTTATCACGTGGTAGGACCCCTAGGGAGTCCCCATGACCCCTTTTGACACATTTGAATGCTCAAGTGTGTTTTTTAAGGGGTCTTACGACCCCTTCAAACACATTTGAGCATTCAAATGTGTCAAAAGGGGTCATGGGGACTTCCTAGCGGTCCTAGTATGCCTTATCACGTGTTAGGGCCCCTAGGGAATCCCCATGATCCCTTTTGACACATTTGAATGCTCAAATTTGTCTTAAGGGGTCTTAGGACCCCTTCGGACACACTTGAGCATTCAAATGTGTCAAAAGGGGTCATGGGGGCTCCTTAGGGGTCCTAGTATTCCTTATCACGTGTCAAGACCCCTAGGGAGTCCCCATGATCCCTTTTGATACATTTGAATGTTCAAGTGTGTCTTAAGGGGTCTTAGGACCCCTTTAGACACACTTGAGAGTTCAAATGTATCAAAAGGGGTCATGTGGACTGCCTAGGGTTCCTAGTACACCTTATCACATGTTAGGACCCCTAGGGAGTCTCCATGACCCCTTTTGACACATTTGAAAGCTCAAGTGTGTCTGAAGGGGTCTTAGGACCCCTTCAGACACTCTTGAGCATTCAAATGTGTCAAAAGGGGTCATGGGCACTCCCTATTAGGATGCCTTTAGACACTCTTGAGCATTCAAATGTGTCAAAAGGGGTTATGGGGACTCACTAGGGGTCCTAGTACGCCTTATCACTCAGAAATGGTAGAGAAAGAGAATGAGATAAACTAAGTTTATCAAATTCTTGTAATCCATAGCTTCTCTCTGAGTGCAAAATGACAATCCATGGAGCCAAAATTATGGTGAAAATTAAATTCTTCGAGGAAGTTGTTCAAAAACACGTAGAATACTATAATGCATGATGATTTATAGAGAATTTATGACGAACTATGCTGTGCAAAAGCTCGCAATCCCTGCCATATCTCAGAGTACTGATGAGAAGCAATGGTGAAAGTTTGAGACAAAGGCGGCATCGACATTGAAGCGGCAAGACATTCTTCATAATATCGGGGCTGTGCCATTGAATTGGCAAGGCTTTCTTCATAATGTCACACCGCCACTGATCTCTTCTTTAAATTTATTAATGTGGTCGGTTCTACAGTGCTTGCATAATTTCCAGTACAGCTGCTCATTTTACCAAACCCTTCCCCACTCTCCATAATCTTCAACCGGTTCAAAGATCCATCCGGTTTGTTCTTGTTTAACCTCCCAATGACTCTGTTGAGCTATCGGATTATCAACAGGTGTGGTACAATTGTCCGGTTCAACCAGAATCTATTTCGAGAACCTTTTCAATTTAGCATTCTGATTGAAAAAGTAGGGAAAGATACCATTTCACAGCCACAAGCGGTGGAAATAGAGTGATTCTCTTTCCCTTTGCTTCTGTAATCTGCCTCCAGTGAACTATTCTTCAAAGCCTCCATTTCTGCATAGCTAGGGTTTACGACACCTATAAAAGGCACAACTATGCCCCTGTAGGGACTCATGCTCATGCTCAAAATCATATTATTTTCATGCATTCCCTAACATTTAATACAAAGATTTAGCCAGCCGCCTTTAAAGACCTAGAAGAAATGAAAAATAAAAATTAGTATATAATACATTAACTAGTACATATAATACATTAGTATATTATAATAAATTAGTATATATATAATATATACATTATATATATCATATGCCTTATATATATATATATATATATATATATATATATATATATATATATATATATATATATATATATATATATATATATATATATATATATATATATATATATATATATATATATATATATATATATATATATATATATATATATATATATATATATATATATATATATATATATATATATATATATATATATTATATACATTAATATATGTAAAAGTTCAATTTTTTTCATTTGCTCCCGCCCTTTTTTTAATCTGCCTAGGAATATTGGGTACCCGATATGAAATCGGATACCCAATTTTTGACAAGTAATATTTGACCAAAATATTCCCTGTCCCCACAGACTAGACAATCACGAGATTTTATACTTTTTTCACGCATTGTAGAAAAAAATATGTGATTTGGGGCCCATTGTTTGATTTTTGTCGACTTGTGGTCTCACCATGGGAAGCAGCAATCGTCAAAAGGCTAAACGCAAGAGGAAGTTGACAGATGAAGAAATTCATGCATATAGGGAAAAGGATAAGGAAAATCACCAAAGGAGGAGAGAAGGTATGTTAAACATTAATCAATCGGACCCCATAAATGTAGTTGTAAGTGAAGAGGATGTTGAATTTGAAAATGTACAGATGGAGATTGAAAATGTAGACTTCAGGAATGAAAATGTTGCACAAGAACCACATGAACATTACACATCTCCAAATTATATGTGAAATGAAGTCCCTTGCAATAAAGATAATCAAAATTCAAATTTGGGGCTTTCAAGAAGACCTAAATGGTTAATTGAAATTGAGCAAAACATTATGAATAATTGGGAAGGAAAGAGGTCACATAGAACCGTTAGGTTGTGGCCTTCAAGACTTTATGATCAATTTTTTGGAAACAAGACATTGGTTGAGCAATGTCAAATTTTTGTGTAGTTGTTAAAGATGCAAAAGATGAGACCTATGCTTGTGAAATTGATGATTCATGTGAACAAAAAAATGGAGAGAAATACCATTTTTGTGAAGAATCTTTTCAATGCTCTCAATAGCATTGGGAAGACTAGCAGAGAAAAAGATAAGAGAGTTGCTCAGAGGATTATTACAACCTCCTTAGTAAGTCATTAGTTGAGAAAGGCTCATTTGATGAGACAAACTTGTGTTGAATTCAATATAGACTGTAAAAATTTGGGTAGAGAACTTGTAAGAAGAGAAAGACTTGATGATCCACTTCAAATTGATACATGGGCTTATGGTGGGAGACTTCCATGTTTTGATAAGAAGCTAACAAATGTTGTCAAGGATGAAATTCAACAATTTTGGGATGCTAACTCAAGAGTGTCATCAAATGTGAAGGATGTCTTGAAGTTGAGAGTTGGCATTCGAGACCGCACTTCACATCCTAAACATTATGTGGAGGTAAGTCAAACAATGTTGTATAAAAATTTTTGTGAGACACATCCAACATTGAAAATATCACAAAGGTCTTTTGAATTCGTGAAGCCATTTTATTGTGTACCCCTTAAGATTCGGAATACATGTTGTTGCAAATATCATGTTGAGTTTTCAATGCATCATGAATTATTACGGTCCATTCATTCTACTTTGCATACTAATGAAATGCTAGAGGATTGTGGTGCCAGTGGTCTTCCCAAATCATCAAGAGACTTGCTAGATCAATTTTTATGTCATAGAGATGATGGTTGTTTATTTTATAAAAAATATTGCTTAAATGCCAAGTGCTCAGAACGTGGTGGCTTGTCCAAGTTTAGAACATGTTTTCATGAGGGTTTGGAACACAATTTTGGAGAGACACTCGTCCAAAAAAAGGTATATGAAATGGTGAAATATACATTGAAGAGTGGAGGTGAAGGCTCTAGATGTGAGTTAGTTGCAAAAGAATACAATGTTGCTGATTTTATCTCAGATTTCAAGACAAATCTTTTTTACAAGTATGCAAGGCATAGTCATAGGTCTCAATGGTTGGATCAACAATTTAGGACATGTAAGGACACTTTCCCCATTGGAAATATTATATCTATTGTAGACTTTGTGGAGAACTATACATTGCAGCCCCAAAATGAGACTCAAGCTCAATATTACAATTCCATTCAGGTTGCTATTTTTGTACACATCACATATAGACATTCTCCTAATAACACAAAAGATGAGAAAAAATTAATCAGAGAGTACCATTTTTATTTGAGCGATGATAGGTCTCACTCTCATGAGTTTGTTTAACATTATTTCCAGAACTATTTTGACTTCTTGCAGGAAAATGGTATTGCTATGGATAGGCATCTCATTTGGTAAGATAATTGCACTGGTCAATTTAAGAATGCCAGAATGTTTTATTGGTTGTGTAGAATGCATGTGGAGAGAGGTGTACCTCATATTTGGAGTTTTTTTAACTCAGGGCATGGGAAAGGGGAGCATGATGGAGCAGGTGCATGTGTGAAGAGAGCTCTAGTTAAGGAGCAATTGAGGATTTCAGGTGTTGTACTTCTTGATGCTTGTTCTATTGTTGATTGGTGTACTTTAGCATTGTCACAGGGGGGGGACTCTTGATTCTACATTGCGTAGATTCTTTTGGTTTGTTGAGGAGGGAACAATAGGAGATAGATTGGATTGTCAAAAATTGAAAGACTCTTCAAAAATGCATTCATTCTAAAGCTCCAATAGTAGTACATGGACCATTTGGACATGAGAGTTGGCTTGTTTTTGCCCCATGTGTTTTTAGTATGATTGGGATCATTGTGAGTCAAGTGAGTGGGTGGATACATGGGTTCCACAGTATCTAACTCCTTTATCTTTGACACTCTCTATAACAAATGATGACATGGACACTTCAGTTGACTATGACCATCTTTCAGATCTTCTAACGCCAGGAAATGTTTTTGCATTGGTTGCACCATAGGGGAATGATGAGAAGTTAGATTATTGGTTAGCACATTGTGTACAAGGTAAACATAAGCTTGTACAACTGATGACAGATGGTGACGGGTTCACATATCCTACTGGTTCAGTTGTTGTTGCGGGAACATGGCTACAAACATACATGATTAGAAAGAATGGAATTCCTACATTTGAAGACTATGAGAAGCACAAAACTATTCTCATGTATTCACACCTTGTTATAGCAACAAATGTCAAGTTGTCAAAGCATCAAGGAAGACCAAAGACAAAATAACTTTGGACTATTAGTACTGTTGATCATGAAGCACTATTGGAGACCCTGAAGCAAAGAGATGACCCTTCAGGAACACTTGACTTGGTAATAAGTTAACTTAGTGCATTGTTTTCTAAGTTTGTTAAGCTTAATTTCAATACATTAATTTCACCTTTCTTAGATTGTATTTTGAGTCAATAAACTTGGTTTTGTATGTGGATTGTAACTTGTGCAGGAGCACCTATGAAGATGCCTATGGTCACCATGGATCCAATCAGAGATAGAAGGACAAAAGGATCCTTAATGGTTAATTGAGATCTTTTGAGCCTATAATGGAAATTTGTAACAATCAATTTGATTTAAAAGTTAAATGTCCTAAACTCTTGATAAGGACTTATGACCAAAATCATGTATGGGTGGCCAATAGCGCCAAGAAAGGATCTTACATGTCATTTGCATGGTTTGAATTCTTACATGTTTGATTATTGTTTATAATGCTTTAAGGATATTATTTTTTATCATTTCAAACAATCTATAAAAGTTAAACCTCAAACATAATAAGCTTCACAGTTCAAATTTCACAAGCTTAATCATGATTAGTTTCACAGTTCAAATTTCAAACATACCACTAACAGTTAGTTGAAAGCAGCTCAGCAGCGTATCTTCCCCATGACCATCTGACTTGGCATCGAACTATCTACTCCATCAGCTTCGGTTGGCTAGGTAAACGCTAATGATAACCCCATTCCGCCCACAAAGTCACAGAAACACTCGCGACCACGCTCAACCCAAGTGACCACAAGGTGCATTAAGCACGATTGGGCAATGATCTTCCAGGGCTCGTATCTTGGAGCTCATGAGAGGTATCAACAAACTATCAAGGGATATGGGATTGTGTTTTCAAGGTCTACAATAACCTCTCTCAGTTTTGGGCAATTCAACTTCGTTTGCATTTGGTAAGGCGATCTTAGTCGATGCCAAAACTTGTAGTGAGGGTCACTTGAAAGCGGCTCAGTAGTGTATCTTTCAAACTGTTTAACTTGGCATCGAACCATCTACTCCATCGGCTCTAGTTGGCCGAGTAAATGCCAGTGACAACCCCATTCCACCCACAGAGTCACCAGAACACTCACGACCACGCTCGACCCAAGTGACCCCAAGGTGCACTAAGCATGATTGGGAAGCGATCTTCTAGGGCTCATATCTTGGACCTCATGAGAGGTATTGACAAACTATCAAGTGCTACAAGGTTGTATTTCTGAGTTCTACAATAACCTCTCTCAGTTTTGGGCGATTCGACTTTGTTTGCATTTGGCAAGGCGATCTCAGTTGATGCTAAAACTTGCAGTGAGGGTCAGTTGAAAGTGGCTCAGGAGCGTATCTTTCAAACCATCTAACTTGGCATCGAACCATCTGCTCCATTGGCTCCAATTGGTAGGGTAAACACTAGTGACGATCCTATTCCACCCACGGAGTCATGGGAAAGCTCGCGACCACGCTCGACCCAAGTGACCCCAAAGTGCACTAAGCACAATTGGGCAGCGATCTTCTGGGGCTCGTATCTCAAATCTTGTGAGAGGTATCAAAAAAATATCAAGGGATAAAAGATCTTGTTTCTAAGGTCTACAATAACCTCTCTCATTTTTGGGTGATTTGACTTCATTTGCATTTGGCAAGGTGATCTCAGTCGATGCCAAAACTTGCAGTGAGGGTCAGTTGAAAGTGGCTCAACAACATATCTTTCAAACCATCTGACCTGGCATTGAACCATCCACTCCATTGGCTTCGGTTGGCTAGGTAAATGCCAATGACAACCCCATTCCACCCACGGAGTCACGGGAATGCTCGCGACCATGCTCGACCCAAGTGACTCCAAGGTGCACTAAGTATGATTGGGCAGTGATCTTCTGGGGCTCATATCTTAGAGCTCGTGAGAGGTATCAAAAAACCATTAGGGGCTACGGGATCATGTTTTTGAGGTCTACAATAAAATCTCTCAGTTTTAGGTGATTCAACTTTGTTTGCATTTGGCAAGACGATCTCAGTCGATGCCAAAACTTGCAGTGAGGGTCAGTTGAAAGCAGCTTAGCAGCATATCTTTCAAACCATCTGACCTGGCATTGAACTATCTACTCCATTAGCTCCGATTGGCTAGGTAAATGCTAGTGACAACCCCGTTCTGCCCACGGAGTCATGGGAATGCTTGTGACCACGCTCAACCCAAGTGACCCCAAGGTGTACTAAGCATGATTGGGCAGCAATTTTCTGGGGCTAGTATCTCAGATCTCGTGAGAGGTATTGACAAACCATTAGGTGCTACGAGATTGTGTTTCCGAGGTCTACTATAACCTCTCTCACTTTTGGGTGATTCGACTTCATTTGCATTTGGCAAGGTGATCTCAGTCGATGCCAAAACTTGCAGTGAGGGTCAATTGAAAGTGGCTAAGCAGCATATCTTTCAAACCATCCGACTTGGCATCAAACCATCTACTCCATTAGCTTTGGTTAGCCGAGTAAATATCAGTGACAACCCCATTCCTCCCATGGAGTCACACGAAAGCTCGTGACCACGCTTGACCCAAGTGACCCCAAGGTGCACTAAGCACTATTGGGCAAAAATATTTTAGGGCTCGTATCTCAGAGCTCGTGAGAGGTATTGACAAATCATGAGAGGCTACAGGATCATGTTTCCAAGGTCTACAATAACCTCTCTCAGTTTTGGGCAATTCGACTTCATTTGCATTTGGCAAGGCGATCTCAGTCGATGCCAAAACTTGTAGTGAGGGTCAGTTGAAAGTGGCTCAGAAGCATATCTTTCAAACCGTCTGACCTGTAATCGAACCATCTACTCCATCAGCTCCGGTTGGTTGGGTAAACACTAGTGATAACCCCGTTCCACCCAGGGAGTCACGGGAATGCTCATGACCACACTCGACCCAAGTGACCCCAAGGTGCACTAAGCACGATTGAGCAATGATCTTCTGGGGCTCGTATCTCGAAGCTCATGAGTGTATGCACCCAAAAATGGTCACCTAGACTTTGGGCCCCATTTATTTGATTTATCAACTCTGAATCATTTTGATCAATAATCAATATTTTCAACATTATCAATTTCTTGATCAAGTCTTAATTTCGATCATATATTGGATTTTTATCCTATGGGCTAACCATTTATCCTAAGTCTTTATTTAATTAAAAAGAATTTCCTCCCCTTTTATTAAATAAAAAGCCCCCACTTTCCTCTTATCCTAAGTTGCACAAATAAAGTATTATTCTTATTTTATAAAAAGGAGAAAAACACTTTTTGTCTCATATGGACATAAAGTCAACTCCTATTTTCCTATTGGAGGATACTTGTGCACATGGATTGCTCCTCTTTCAAGCTCCACCGCTGATTAAGACTTTTTGCCTCTTAATCTCAATGGTCCATTTCACCTCATTTCTTATAAAAGGAGAGCTCTCTCCCTCATTCTAAGACACTTGTTTTATGCTAACTCTATGCTGCAGGAATTCTTGAAGACCTTGGAGCTTTTTGGAGATCATTGTTGCATTACATCTTAGAGTTCCTCATTTGCTTCATAATTTAGTTTCCATTCTTGCATAGTAGTTCATGTTTATGCTTTCATAGTTTAGATTTCACTTTCAAGCTTTAGAATAACTCACATAGTTTAATTAGGGGATTTGTAATCCATTGCTATTTCCTTTCATAGTTGCACTGTACTTTCATTTTGATAGATTAATCTTGCATACTCATATTAGTTTGCATTGCATTTTCATACCTTGATTCCATTTGGGGATATTGGCATTGTTGCCGTTGTCTTCATTATGAATCTCTCATTGTATGGTTGACTAGCAAGGTCACTAGTTTATAGCTCTAGCTGAGAGCAAGTTTATCATAGTCCATTGCAACTCCATGCATAGAGAGCAATGAGTCACTTTGTGAGGCCTCATTGTTGAGCAACCTTGCATGTAATGATTCATAGAAGTGTGGTCACTTTTGATCCATATAGTGAGAAGTATCGACAAATTGTCAAGGGCTACAAGATCATGTTTCTGAGGTCTACTATAACCTCTATCAGTTTTGGGTGATTTGACTTCATTTGCATTTGGCAAGGCGATCTTAGTTGATGCCAAAACTTGCAGTGAGGGTCAGTTGAAAGTGGATCAGTAGCATATCTTTCAAACTGTCTGACTTGGCATCAAACCAACTGCTCCATCAGCTTCGGTTGGTCGGGTAAACGCCAGGGACAACCCCGTTCCACCCATAGAATCACGGGAACACTCGCGACCACACTCGACCCAAGTGACCCCAAGGTGCACTAAGCATGATTGGGCAGCGATCTTTCATGGCTCGTATCTCGAAGCTTGTGAGAGGTATAGACAAACCATTAGGTGCTACAAGATCATGTTTCTGAGGTCTACTATAGCCTCTCTCCATTTTGGGTGATTTGACTTCATTTGCATTTGTGTGTGTGAAAATTGTACCTGATCTATAGACACAACACTTCAGTAAAACATTAGAGGTTAGCTATAATCAAAATCATGCAAAATTGAAATCTAATCTAACCAAGCAATTTACTGCCTTCTAGTAGGTGTGAGATTAATGTTCTCAGATTGTTATCGAGATCAGTGACCTAGACGACACCTAAATGAAGGATTTGAATGTAATTGATCTAGATATGATATTGAATGCAATTAATCTAATTTTTTAGATTTTCTATGCAATAAGAATGATAAACTGATATGCTATGGATGGTAAATGATCTAACAATGAAGATTCTAACAATGATATGAAAACTATGAAATTCTATGCTAAGATATAAAAAATATGCAATTGAAATTGATCTCACAAAGCTTTGAATTTGCAAGTTGATTCTTTCAAGCTCCAATTGTGCAAATTCTCCAAATCTGATATGCTATGATTCCTGTAGAGTAAGTTTGCAATTTGCGAGATGATTGAGAGATGAATTATGAAGAGCTGAGAATTGTTTTTATAGAAATCCAAGGCTTTGGAGGTGCCTGAAAAAAATCCATAAATCACTCAAATAACTCAGGTTGATTTTTGAGTTATTTTTAAATAAAGGATAATTAACTCACAAAAACATGCAAAAGCTAAGCTTTAACTCAAAATAGAGTTTAGCTTTAATTGATAATTGATAGTTGTCTACTTTTATGATTGTGCATGTTTTTATTTTTGAATTAATTTAATAATAAAGTGATTTATTTCCAACTTAATTGCTTTTAAAAATAAAATAATTGATTTATGGGTTAATCAATTATTTAATCAAATTTTTATTAAAAACTATATTATTAAATAATGACAACTTGCTTTAATTAATTAAATAAGAATTTAATCAATTATTCATAGGATATTGGATTTATTGTCAAAATTAAATAATATAATTAATAATAGATAGAATTAAATTTAATTAAACAATTAAGTGGCAAATATTAAATCTAATTAATTAAATATGCAAAATATTCAATTAATCAAATTTTAGGATAAATGTGATTTATTGCCAAATAATTATAAAATTAAAGATAATTAAGATAATTAAGAATATTGCTAGGAATATTCCCCGATGTAGAATTTAAGATAATCAATTAGGATTCGATGATGTTTAGATGTGCCTTAGATTAGGACTTTGATGTCGATTTCGTTCGAATTGAAGATGTAGGAGATTAATGAACTTATAGCCCATTTTTGGGGTATTACATTTTGCCCCTCTTTGAATTACTGTGTGAAGCACAGTGGTTCAAAGAAAGTCTGTGTTTGATAGAGATATGAAACTGATTCAAAATTGATAAACCGATCTCAAGATAGAAACCGATTGAAAGATATTGAGATAGGAGGTCCTGAATGACTAGAGATAATGTTTACTATAACAGCAAATGAACCTATGATTGCGAAAAAGTGTCAAAATGCCTGATTCCAAACCTTAGGATTGCAAAGAAGTGAGTGACCCATTCTCAACTCGATCGTCTTAGCAGAACTAGCAGGTATCACATCCAAACCCTTCAGTTGCCAAAGAACCAAGGAAAGAACACTATGATCTGATGGTTGCAAAAATTGATATAGTTTACAAGATTAGGAGAATACCGGATTGATATGGATCTTGATGAATCTGATATGCCCCAAGTGATGATAGATTTGCCCCAAGCGATGAGGACTTTTGATGAATCAGCGACTAGATGTGATTGTTGTCTTGATCACTGATGAAAGATATTGATAGATTTGATCATTAGAATTTGATTTACAAACTTTGAATGATGTGCAATAACATGCCCCCTTCGGGATTAAAATTGAAATCTGACAAGAAAAGTCAGCATTATAGTTTAGAAGCATGTTAATTGATTTGAGAAGTGGTTAAACACATCCAGTGAATGCATTCTGCATCGTTAGAAGTCCTGGAGACTAAGTTTGACTAGGTTTGACAATGAGTTGACCATCGTTGACCAAGTTGAAATTTTGATAGTTTGATGTAAGATAATCAGTTAAGTTGAATTCTGGATTTCTGTGATGATAGAAGGTCGAATATGCAAGCAGTTAATAATATGAAAGATCTTAGATTTGAATTTTGATCCCGAAAAAGGATTCTACTTGCTGTTTCATTGGAGGAACCTTCATGTGAGATTCAGTTCTTGTTAGACTTGAAGATGCGATTTGAAGAATCATTTAAGCATTGAAGTTCATTTAATCATTGTGAGATCATGCAAAGATGAAAAATGCAAAGAGACATGCAATATGAAATGCAACCTAAGACCTAGGACCTAGTCATCGATCATGTGTTGATTTGTTATCATCATTGAACTTTTAGGTAACCAGATAAATCAATACAATGCCCACTAGCCATGAAACCATAGACATATGAATATCAATTTATATGCGCAAGAATCAATACAACACCCACTGGTCAACAACCATAGATATATGAATATTGATTTTGTTTTCGGAATGTCAGATTAGATATAAGCACCAAGGCATAAGCGCCAGGATGACCTGAATATTATGTCCATTTTGATATAAAAATTTGTACAAGCATCAAAACATAAACATCGTGATGACCTGAATATGCCTTGCATTGCAAACACATCAAACAGTCAAGAAATCATTCTAAATCCAGTGTGAATTACCCGTAGTGACCCTTTATTGTTCACCTCCTTAGGCAAGATCGCGTTTCACAGTAGGAGAAAGAATTTACTTTAAAAAGATAATAGTTAGATCAAACGTCCTTGAATTTTCCAGGTATCAATGGTCAAGGTACGCATGGCCATCCAATTTGAGATAGAGGCTCTTACAGTCGGACACCATTTCAATCCATAATTTCCAAAGTTATTAGATTTCACATACAAGAAGAAAACCAAGAAAAGATTATGCCCCCAGTCATCACTTTCTAAATCCTATAAAGGACATCATCGAAGAGCTTGAAGGGACATAATATGCAAAAATCTCAATGCGGATCAGCAAGCATACAAGGAGATAAAAGCATGAAAAGCACAAATTGTTTTCAGTTTGTTTTGATGGTTGATTGTTGTAGATGCAAAATCCTTTCTAGAGACGAGACAGACAGACTGACTCAACTTGAAGCTTCAAAGGACTCTGACTGGATATGACACGTCTAGGATACATTGGAGGCCATAGGATATGACATTGATTGCCCCCAAGTTTGAACATTGATAGGATACAGACGCTCAAGCTGATTGGTGTACAAATCGACTTATTGAAAACTGGAAATGCAAAAACAAATTGGGAGATATGGACAAATTAAAGCAAAACTGAAAGTTGGGAAAGATCAAGATTGCACTGATAGATGGAGCATTTTGAACAAGTGGCGCCCGTTTGCCAGGTTTTCACCATCTTGGCAGAGATTCTATTTTTGCTACCAAGGCGCCTGTTTCCAGGTTTTCACCAAGGCACTTTTCTTTTTTTCATTTTTTTTGTATTTTTCATTTTTCAATTTTTTTTGTATTTTTCATTTTTCAATTTTTTTTGTATTTTTCATTTTTTCAATTTTTTTGTACTGTTGATATTTTCTGATTTTTTTTGTGAATCATCAAGGTACCTATTGCTAGGTTTTCACCAAGATGTTCATTTTTTTAGGACTTTTTCAAATTTTTAAGATTTTTTAAGGACATTTTACCATAGACTGAATGCCTTAGGCGTAGAATTTCTTTAGATGCAAAATGTTGATTGGTTCTCAGAGCTGTTCTCCTTTAGTTGTTGAGAGTTGATAGGCACCAGAGCCAAAAGTAGCAGTGATAACAAAGGGACCCAGCCAATTGGGTTTGAACTTCCCCTTGCATTCTCGATGTGATTGATTTTTAGGATTTTCTCTCAAGACTAGATCACCAACCTGAAATTCTCTGTGTCGAACTTTCTTGTTGTAGCCTCTAGACATTCTTTTCTGATACACTTTGAGATGATCATACGCTACTTGCCTGCGCTCATCTAGTAATTCCAGTTCTTGTAACCTAGACACTCGGTAGTCTTCATCAGTGACAAGTCCATGCATTCTGATTCTGAGTGATGGGATTTCAACCTCAATAGGCAGTACCACTTCAGACCCATAAACTAAAGCGAAAGGTGTAGCCCCTATAGGCATTCTGATACTAGTTCTGTATGCCCAGAGAGCTGGATTGATCATGAGATGCCAATCTCTTCCTGTTTTATTCACTGTTCTGTGCAAGATTTTCAAGAGATTTTTGTTTGAAGCTTCAGCTTGTCCATTCCCTTGAGGATAGTAGATAGATGACCAATGTTAAGTAATCTTGAATTTGGCACATAAGTCATCTAGGTCCTTGTTTTTGAATTGTCCCCCATTGTCTGTGACTATGAAATGAGGGATCCCATATCTGCAAATGATGTAGTTTAGGATGAACATAGAGATCTATTTCCCCATTGCTTGTGTTAGAGGAACTGCTTCTACCCATTTTGTAAAATAATCTGTAGCTGTGATGATATGGGTATGTCCATTAAAAGAGTGCGGATGGATAGTGCCTATGAGATCAAATGCCCATTGTTGAAAAGGCCATTGTGTAGTAAAGGGAATTAGATCTCTCCCTGGAGCATGAATCAAGTTGCCATGTACTTGACACTGTTGATAGTTTTTAGCAAATTTAATAGCCTCTTTCTCCATTTCAGGCCAATAGTACCTGGCCCTAATAAGTTTTTGAGCTAATGTTAAACCATTTGAGTGTGACCTACATATACCCTCGTGGACTTCCTCTAATGCACGTTGAGACTCTTCCCGTTCTAAACATCTAAGCAGTGTACCATCTAGACCTCATTTGTACAGATCATTACCAATGATGACATATCGGGATATGGATCGGATAAGGTTTCATTTCTCAAAATGGTTAAAGAACTCAGGGATGATTTGGTCATGGAGATAGGAGAATAGATTTTTGTAGCGAGATGAGTCATAACCTACAACAGTAAAGATCATGCGGGTTTCAGGGGAGTCATATGCAGGATAGGATAGGGCTTTCACTAGGAACTCGTAGTGTAGTTCATGTTCGGGCTGCTGTAAGAGAGTAGATAATGTCGCCATTGCATCGGCAGCCTTATTCTCCGTTCTGGGTATTTTCTCAAATGTGATAGAGATGAAGTATTTCTTTAAATCATCTACCATTCTCTTGTAAGGAATGAGCTTTTCATCTTTGGTTTGGTACACATCATTGACTTGGTGGATAACCACTTGTGAGTCTCCATGGATGTGCATCTCTGTAACTCTCCACTGTATTGCCATTTTCATACCATTGAGAAGTGCCTCATATTCAGCAATATTGTTTGTGCAAGGAAATTTTAGTCTAAATGCTTTGGGTATCGAGTATCCTTGAGGAGTGATGAACAATATGCCTGCTCCAGATCCATTTTGTATGTAGGAGCCATCAAAGAATAACTGCCATTCTCTAGAAGAGAAGTGCATGATAGAGGAATTGGGAAATTCCATTTGCATGGGTGTATCATCAAACAGTGGTGCTTCAGCTAATTGATCAGCAATGACCTATCCTTTGATAGCTTTTCTTTCAACATATTCAATGTCAAATTCACTCAAGAGCATGACCCATTTAGCTAGTCTACCTGTGAGGGCAGCTTTGCTTAGGAGATATTTCAGTGGATCAATTTTAGCTACCAAATGAGTAGTATGAGCTAACATGTAGTGTCTCAGTTTCTGTGATGCAAAGATCACAGCGAGACAAGCTTTCTCAATCATAGAATAGTTCTTTTCATACGCCACCAATGTTCTGCTTATATAGTAGATGGCTCTTTCCTTTTTGTTCTCATCATGCTGTGCTAGCAATGCCCCCAGTGATGTATCTATTGCGGAGACATATAATATTAATGGCTTCCCATGAATAAGAGGCATTAAGATAGGAGGATTCGAGAGATAATTCTTGATATGATCAAAATTCTTTGCACAGTCTTCATTCCATGCAAAGGTCACACCTTTATGTAATGTCTTTGTGAAAGGTTGTGATATGTTAGCTAACTGTGATATGAATCTTCTGATGGACTGTACTCTCCCTTGCAAAGTTTGCATTTGACTGATATTCTTGGGAGGTTGCATCTCTATGATAGCCTTGACTTTAGCCAAATCAACTTCAATGCCTTTCTTTGAAATGATGTATCCTAAGAGCTTTCCAGAAGTGACACCAAAAGCACACTTCTTAGGATTTAGTCGGAGACTAAACTATTCCATTCTGTCTAGGATCATGCTCAGGTTTGTTAGATGTTCAATTCTAATCATGGATTTTTCCAAGGTATCATCCACATAATCCTCCATTGTTTTATGCATCATATCAAGAAAAATAGATGTCATTGCTCTTTGATATGTAGCTCCAGCATTTTTGAGTCCGAATGGCATGACATTCCAACAGAAGGTTCCCCATGCACATGTGAAAGCTGTTTTCTCTTGATCTTCTGGAGCAATTTTGATTTGGTTGTACCTAGAAAAGCCATCCATTAAGGAATACATTTCATAGCGCACAGTCATGTCTACTATCATATCAATGTTAGGAAGTGGAAAATCATCCTTAGGGCATGCTCTATTCACATCTCTAAAGTCTGTGCACACTCTGATTGAACCATCTGATTTTGAAACAGGCACAATGCTGGAGATCCACTTAGCATAGTCGATGACATGGATGAATCCAACTTTTAGGAGTTTTTCTAGTTCTTCTTTGACTAAGAGTGCAACATGAGGATGCATCTTTCTCAGTTTTTGTTTGATTGGTTTTACTCCAGGAGTAATGGATAGATGGTGCATAATGAGATTGGGATCCAATCCTGGCATATCTGAATATTTCCATGCAAAATTGATCTTTTTTTCTGATAAGAATGTAGTGAATTTTTGTTTCTCTTCTTCTGATAGAGATTGTGCTACATGTACCAATTGTGGTTCCTCTGTTGTACCCAAATTGATGGATTGAGTTGGCTCAATCAGAATTGGAGATCTATCCTGTAAATGACTCAGAAGGACATCAAATATCTCATCCTTAGGTGCCTCAGAGAGGTTTTCACCTTCAGATACGTCTTTTTTTTTTTTACTTTTGTAGGTTCTGAGACTGCCACAAAGTGGTTTTCACCCTCAAAACTCTTTTTCTTTGTATTTTTATTTTTTTGACTAAGATATTTGATGTTTGATTTGGTCATGCTGACGCTCAGTTCACTGATGGAAGTACTCATAGGCTCAACTGCATTGAGGTAGCAGGCAAGGGCATAGTCATTCGGGAAGGTATAAATACCATGATTTGGGTTTGTGGAAGTTTGGTCAATAAGATCAGGGCGTTGGATAGTCAAAGCGGGAAAGGCTTGGGATATGGTGTTCACGGATGTGGATATGTCATCATTGGTCCTAACCTAACGCTCAAGTTCAAAGGTGATATTACAGCTCAAAATGTTCAATTTGTGAATAGGCTCAACATCATCATGGGAGTCCTCTTCAGCCATAGGTGGATCAGACACGTTAAGTTCATTGTTTCGCTCTAGACCTATGTTGGGTTGAGATACATATTGGTGAATAACATCAATATATTTCTCTGTTATAAGCTCATCTTCTTCTGGAATGACACCCCATTCATAGTCATTTGACTCAGCTTCTGATTTAGGATCTCTAGGAAATCTTAGAAAATGTGTGAAATCAGGATGAATACCCCAAGAAGGATTACCCTCAGTTTCTGACTTGAATTCATATTCATGGGAATCAGTGTCAGAATAACTACCCCCTTCTTCTTGATCAGTTTTATCACCTTCGAGATTGGCTGGTTCTTGTGGTGCAACCATCTCTTGTGCTACAGTAGGTTCTTGTGTTTCTACTACATTAATTCTTTTGATAGGATCATCTGTATCATCAAGAAGATCTTTGATCTCTTTAGGCAATTTTTCATAGGGGATAAGCTCAGAGCTATTTGAATCATCATCAGAGGGTTCTATTTCTTCTTTCTTAAGAAGGGGTTCTCCTGGTGCAATTTGTTCTATGACATGAGAACAACCACCTTTGAGATGATAGGGTTTCTTCTTAAACCCTAAGCCACCATTATCTTTGTTGGCTCTACCAATATGTGAAATGGGTGTCACAAGACCCTTTCCACTGATTCCTAGAGGTCCTTGACCGGAATATCCCATCTTGGCTATCAATTTGTTTCCTGGACCATATGAATTAGAAGGGATTGTGGGTGCTATAGATTCACTAGGTTGAACAATTTTGGATTCAGAATCATCTTTGTATAGCCATGCAAGCACAGCTTCATCTTCTTCAAATTCTTGTTTGGATACTTGCTCCGCCACAAAATTTCTTTTGTATGCTTCCATAGGTTCCTTAGGTTCTGATTTAGATTTCTTCAAAGATTGTCCATATGACTTGGGCAAGATAGGGAGAGATGTCAGAGACAAGACTGGCTCTATAGTGTATTCTCCCATCCCATTTTCTTTGATATTGATCTCTTTAGCAATGTCTTCCATCTTGGATGTGGAAGCCACATTTTGTTGCTTGATGGAAGATTCTCTGTTATTAGGTACAAGCTTATTGACACTTTCCTTCAATGTATTGCAAGTTGTACTCAGATCTGCTGGGATAGTAACTTCTACCGCTTCATAGGGAAATTTCAAGCATTGATGGTACATAGAAGGGATGGCTTGCATTTCATGGATCCAGGGTCTCCCTAAAAGGATATTGTAAGCCAATGGTAGATCAAGCACCTGACATGTGGTATCTTTGATGACCAGACCCACTCGGATGGGTAAGACAATGGTGCCTTTAGAAGCTCTTTCTTATTTGTCATAGGCTTTTATGGTGATCTTCTTTCGAGGATCAATAGCCATCTCTGAGAATCCCAACTGTGTGATTAAGCTGTAAGAACAAATGTTGAGGCCTGTGCCCCCATCTATCAACACACGTTTGACTTGACGGTTCTGGATCAAGACTTCTATGTGCAAGGGCTGATTATGTGGGTGACTTAGGGAGTTGTCATCTTCCTCTGAAAAGGAGATATATTGCGGAGACATTAGATGACCAACCATAGTCTGGAACCTATCTAGAGCTAGATCATCAAGAACATTAGATCTGAGCAAAGCTTTGTCTAGGATATCTCTGTGAGCTGGAGATATTCGAAGTAACTCAAACATAGAGATTTTGGCATTGGTATGCTGGAGTTGTTGGATGATGTTGTAAGATGTAGGTCTTGTATCCTTTGGATTGGAAGATTTCGAGGCAACCTTCTGTTTAGAAGCAGATGTGAGATTGAAAGGTATCTTAGGGACATTAGATGAACTTGGTGTTTGTCCTTTCAGATGAGCCTGAGCTTGTGATCTAGTAACCGCATTAGCTGAGGAATGATTTTTGTCTTTTTGTACAATCATGATGACATTGCAGCTCTCAGAGAGATATGGTTCAACCATATTGATGACAACATTGTTTCCAGGCTAGGCATAGTTGAATTTTGCTCCCATGTTAGGCTGAGAAGTGGAAACTCCCTTGCCATGTTGTGGAAACGATTCTGTAAATGCTGTGTGATCATTATTGCTGGTAGGATTATCGATCATGATGTCCCCTTGATCTATCAAGTCTTGAATGGTATGCTTCAAGTGGAAGCATCCATTAGTTCTGTGGCCTTTAGTCTGATGGAAAGCACAGTATTCATTATCTTTCCACCAATATGGTTTTGGATCTGGATCAGGGTTTCAGATTGGTGGTAAAGAGATCATGTTATTAGCTATCAGGGTTCTCAGGGTAGATTCCAAAGATTCTCCCAGGGGAGTAAAATTTCATTTATTATCCCATCGTTTGAATGGCTTCTTTGGAGATGGTTCAGCAGATTTTTTCTCTGAAGCTTCAATGGCTTTGGTGGCAAGGGTGAGATTGTAGGCCGGTGCCTTTGATGGGGTGCAGACAGTGTCAACAACACCATCAGAGATGATACCTTTGTTTCTATTCCAGCTCTTGTTTTTATCTTTTGAGCTAGATCCAGATTCAGACTTGTCCTTTTGAAGTGTGATTTCTCCTTTCTTGACAAGTACTTTCTCAATCTTGATTGCATTATCCACCATTTTATCAAAAGATACATGATCTTGCATTTGTAATGGATAGTTGAGCTCTGGAACAAGGTTATTGATAAAGATTTCAAGTTCCTCCATTTCGGGAATTAGTCTAGCATATAGAGAAAACTTCTTTTGCCACCTCTTGAAAAAAGTTAGGAATGATTCCCCTGGATATTGCTTGAGGTTATAGATATCAATCATGGTAATTGGATGTTGAATATTGTAGGAATATTGTTGATAAAATAATTTCATCAATTCCTCAAAAGTTTTGATCATAGAAGGTAATCTTGAAAACCACTGAATGGATGCTCCTCCCAAGGATCTAGGAAAAAGATGCATTAGATAAGTCGATTCATGCATGAATTCCATGGATTGCGTACAGAACTCTCTGACATGATCTTGAAGATCAAGGTGTCCGTCATATTTGTCATACTTTGGTATCTCCACTCTTTTTGGGAATGGTGGCATATACAAGTTTTTGTCGAACGGGAAAGGACATAGGGCCTCCATGGAGAACTCCTTGGGTTCCTTCTCCTTCTTAAGATTGTTAAATTTGACTTCTATAGCATGCATCTATTTTGTCATAGCTGTGAGTGGAGTTTCTTCCTCATGTGTGATTATATCACCAATGTTAAAGTTGGGAGGAAGCTTAGCCCCTTCCTGGGCTAATTGTAAAAAGTATGCCTCTCTATCCACTTTCAAGAAATGCCTCATCATTCTCTGGAAGTCATCATCATTCTGGCATCGATGGATTTCAGAGAGGGTAGGTTCTTGGTCAGCATTATGTTGAGAATGGTGTCCTTGGGACCCTCCTCCTAGAGAACCATGGTTTGTCCCTGCTTGAGACATGATAGGAGTTTTTGGACTCTTTGGAATAGATTGAGGAGGAGTTTGCTGATTACCTCTGTGAGTTGATAAAGGAGGTACGTAACCATTTTTCAATCAAAAGTTATCGAGACTGTCATCTTCGTAGATACCTGAATTGATGAGTTGTTCAAGAGTTGGACCCAGGGTATTGGTCAAAAGTAAGTTCTGAGATGTTTCTTCTGATTTCTTGTGTGAAGAAGCTCTGGTCTCCACCATTAAATTTGAATGAAATAGAAGAAAAGGAGGAAGACAACTGAAGAACAATTTGATTTGAGAAAATCGGATGACACAACCTTGTCAAGATTATGATAGTTTTGAAGATTTGATGAGATGTGGGTGAAGGAAACTGTGCCCTGGATGTATGGGATAGATCACCCAAAAGATAGTGGACACGAGTTCTCAACACTTAGTCTATTTTTGAAGATTGATTGAAGATTGATAGTTATGACAAGGTTTTGACACGAGATAAAAAGGACTCAAATTGATCAAACAGAAGACTAGATCGGATTCAAAAGATCAAACTCAGAAAATGGTAGAATGCTCAATAGCTACTACTTTGTTCCTGACATAATGATATTTTTGACAGATTCTGGAACTAGGCTAGAAACATTGGATATCTTGCAATTTGACAATTTTTGACAACTCTCTCAAATTTTTCCAAACGACACTCTGCAGACTCGTACGACACTGGGTAGTCTATGAAACGACAGTTGCTAAACTCATACGATAGTTGGGTAGAAATGAAATGACAGTTGTTAATCTCGTATGACAGTTGGGTAGCAATGAAACGACAGTTGTAAATATCATACGACAGTTGCTAACAGGATTTTGACTTTCTTGAATTTGCTGGTTTGAAAACTTGTACGACACTGGGTTCTCAATCGTATGACAGATGGGCAATACTGAAATGACACTTGACAAAACTCGTATGACTTTTGACTTTCTGAAATGACTTTTGACTCCAGAAAGAATTTACGTCAATTTTTGCAAAATTTAAGGTCTTCAGTTCTGGATTGTTTGCAAATTGTACTGTCCAGATTTTGAAGGTTATACCAGATTTGATCATTTTTAATAGCCAAGTAGATAAACAAGCACGTAGAACAACAAGTAAGTGATTCCAAGCACGTCTGAAAACAATGAACAAGGGAAAAAGCAACCTTGTGCATGAACAATCAAGTGACCAAATTGTGCTAATCCCTAAGAGTACTAATTGTGTATGTTCTGAAAAGTTTTGCAATAACACACATATACCTGAGAATGAAAAATTGGCCTCTCTAGGGTTTTTAGTAATGGTTTGACTTTGCAATTTTTATGATTCAAAGGGGTGAACTCCAATCTCGACGCACCAGGGTTTTGACACAGTTCGAGAACTTAATCTTCAAGAGCTGCTAGGGAGATCTGACAACCCAACAATGAACCATACCCGTGGAGATTTCTTCCACAAGGACATTTATATAGCAGCTGTCACTACCATGGCGAAAATGGCTATTACCACTTGAGGTTCCATCAACGCAGTTTTCCCTGTGAAGGGATTGTCTGCTACGGTTAATCCTCTTTGAAGGTGACTCATAGATTTATACCACAAGGGGACTTGGCTCCAGATTCAAGGTTTTGACACCTCTTCACTTTTAACCCAAACAAAGCAAGCAGATTAATCCGACACGCTAAGACAAAGTTTTGTTCAACCAAGGTCTATGATATCAACTCCACATGATCTATCAACCTCTCCAGGGAGAGAACGTATCAATCAATAAGAGAAGATGCACTAACCAATTTTGATTCACCAAAGCTCATGATATCAACCCTACGTGATCTATCAACCTCTCCGGAGAGAGAATGTGTCGATCAATAAGAGAAGATGCACTAACCAAGTTGAATGTGAAACACACTAAGTATCCTCCCTACCTACAAGGATTCTGTCATCAAGAAAGATTTCTCTAAGAATCCAATCTCTCAAGAATCATGAATAGTGTTCATAGGGCCTAATTACTATGTGAGCACAGATATATTCCTGAAAGCAAATCTACCAAACGTATCCAAAAAGTAGAAAGAGGAACACTTAACGCTTAAAGCAAATATGAAATGAGTCCACAAGGTGGAACACTTAACACCTCACACAAGCTGAAAACAAGTCCACAACTTAGAAAACAAGTGAGTTCCTAAAAGCACAAAAGGGTTGCCAAGTGGAACACTTAACGCTTCTGTCCTGTTGACCCCTCCCCTTTATGGCGCTGAGATTGCAACCACGGGGCAGAAATGAGGGGCCGACAGATTAGCGAGTCCAATAACCCAAAATAGCAATCAAGATCAATCACAAGTATTCTAAGACTAATTAATGAATCCTTAAGGGATCACAACCTAGTATTAAATTATGCAAGTGTGTAGAAATAGATCAAAAGCATGAAAAGATGTACACAAGCTTGACACATAAGAGATTTATTTTAAGTCCAAATCAAAATGTTTTCAGAACAAGGAGAATACCTCATGATCCTCACATGGCACTTAGTAGATTCTACCTGATTTTTAACAATTTTTGTTGAGCTTTTCCATGCAAGCAAGTGACGAACTCTCCAACAAGCAAACAAGCAAACAAGATATGCAAAATATATTCAACTTATGAAAACCATAGGGTTAGCTCTAAAAATCAATTGTTAGG